>BLSH010296694.1:169945-188932 GCA_018402905.1 Glandirana rugosa
ACCCCCCCCCCCCCCCCACACACACACACACACACACACACACACACACACACACACACACACACAACACCTATACTTGACTAACCTGTGTAAAAAAAAAAAAAAAATGATGTATATTACTTTTCTATCTTCAGTGTGCCTTGGCTGTGATGATCTGGCTCCCCTGCATCAGCTGCAGGGGAGAGGAGGGAGCGCTAACCATGACTGAGGCATGGAAGCCTATGCGTGACGTCACCACTCCTGCAATCTTGTCAAGCACTTCCTCCTCTCCCATGCAGCCGCTGCTGGCTGACACAGGGGATCACATAACCGGACTGGAGGGGACATTATTAAGACTAGTTAGGTTTAGGCTGAAATTCTACTTCCGTTTTACCACGTGGCAATGCTAGGTGAAATCTGCTATATGGAAAAAAAAATAAAAATAAATAAAATTCTCGATGCTGTGACATAGATTTGGTTATATGCACATTCACGTCACCGGAATTGTAGAAGCTGTGAGATTCAGCAGTGGAGGTTTCAAGTTAATACATTTTAGCTTTGCACTGATGATCATGATAAAGTGTGAAAATATAAAGCCAACTGGACTACAGATAAAGAGGAATGCCATGATTATATGTATAATGTTAGTAGACTTGCAGATACACCATGTCAAAGGCAAAGGGCAAGGGTGTTTTTGTGGTGCAGACCTACTGCGGCTCTTCTGCGTTTAAAGCAGAAGTCCTTCGATATGCTGCGTTTCATCCCTGCAGTCCTTCCAATTTCCCAAATGAATGTCATTTCCTTTTAAAAATCCCATCTGGTCTTTGGCACTCATTCAACTTCCAGGTGTGTTAAGGTATTTTTCGCAAAGTCGTTTCCAATCCTAGCACCTGGTGATTTAACGCTCCCAAGTAGTTCTGAGAACATTAGTGATGAATTTATGTTACCCATGCGACTAGCAGAGTTACCACCCTTGTTTCCTGATCAGTAATGCCCCCATGGCATAGCTCCGTGCAGTGCCCAGTGATCCCACAGAGCAGCGGTTCTCAACCTCAGTCCTCAAGTACCCCCAAACAGGCCATGTTTTCAGGTTTTCCTTTACTTTGCACAGCTGCTTTAAATCAATATCAATGACATGGTATTGATAAGAGCTATTTTAGCTAAGGAAAATTCCTAAAACACCGTTGGGGGTACTTGAGGACTGAAGTTGAGAACCACTGCCATAGAGTCCAGACCATGAATTTGGGTTTGGTATAGGTACCTTGACATGCGGTGTCATGCAGTGGCGGCCCATCCATTAGGGGCGCACAGGCGCCCCCCCTAATCTACATGCAGGGTTCCCCCAATAAGGGGGGGGGGGTGGGTTTTTAAGCACGTGATTAGAGCCATTCACTATTTTCACACTGATACTCCTCCCAGCCAGTTAGGAAGCGGGTCCTGAAACGTGTCAACCGATTGGCTGAAAAGTACAGTCGACCCTATTGGACGCCTAGGAGGAGGAGGGAGGTGATGCACGGCGGAAGCCATCGTGATGCAGAGGTGGAGGAGATGCCCGTCCACAACCGTCGATGAGGTAACTGCGGGGGCTGGATGACCCACCGCAAGACCCCCGGGAACGAGCGGGATCGTGGGTGTTGGTTGTTTGCCAAAGGAACACCACCAGCCGCTACTAGGGTCATGGTACCTTTACTAAGGGTGACATGGAGAGTGTATCCTATGGTCCCCGCACACCCACCATCCTAATAGTTAGAGAGCGGGTACCTCTACCAAGGCAGTTGGCCTCCCACTGAAGGGAGGGCTGTTGACCAGTGAGGCACAGTGACAAAAAAAAAAAGTTTGATCATAGGTGTCCCCTATGAGACAGCTCCCTGGCCGCCCCACTTCCAGACAGGGCTGTCGCAGCCAACCTTGCAAGTAGCTAGGGGTTTGCATGCACTCGCTGGCCACCCAACTTCCTGATACTAGGCAAAAAACAGAGCTTCCTATAGCAAATGGGGGGGGCCTTGGCCAATAGTAGGGACTGTGCCTAGGCAGTAGAGCTGCACGATTAATCGTTCTAAGATCGCGTTCTCAATTCAAACCCCCTCACGATCTACACCCGGACATTTCCTTGATTCTGTGTAAACAGTGCAGGGCGACTTAAGTCGCCTGACAAATCGCGCTCCATGCAGTGCAATGGAACCGTTCTAACAGGAGCGAAACAAGTCGCTCCGACTTAGAAAAAGGTTCCTGTACTACTTTGGGGGCGACTTCAGGTGACTTGCATTGTCTTCTATTACAGAAGCCGCTTGCAAATCGCGCTGAGTCGGATCGCCTACCAGAGCTGTCAAAAAAAAAAAAAAAGCTGAAGAATGTTCTTCATTCCTCAGTGCTGGGAGATAAAGACAAGAGACACATTGTAACAATTTGTCCTTTTAGATCAAAGGGAAGAACTCTGGAAATTGAAGTTTAACCACTTAAAGACCAAACCTTTTTCTGACATTTGTGGTTTACAAGTTAATAGTATTTTCTGCTAGAAAATTTCTTAGAATCCCCAAACATTATATATAATATTTTTAGCAGAGACCCTAGAGAATAAAATGGTGGTTGTTGCAATATTTTATGTCACACGGTATTTGCGCAGCGGTCATTCAAATGCAATTTTTTGGGAAAAAGATACACTAAAATGAATTTTTAAAAAAATGAAACAGTAAAGTTAGCCCAATTTTTTTGTATAATGTGCAAGATGATGTTACGCCGTGAGAATTGTGATCTTTATTTTAAGCAAAAAAAAAATAAAAATTGAGATTCTCATTTTAGCCAGAATCGTGCAGCTCTACTAGGCAGTGCTTTGTTTTTGTCTTGTGCTTTGCGTCCTACTCCTGGAGGAGACGCGATAACCCTGCGGTCAATATTCTTTGCTGGGCTGTGTCCTTCAATGAACAAAGGGGAAACATGGTCTGTGCACACCCATCACTGCTAAGGATGCAATGCTTTATGGGACATGTAACCCCTTATACTGTGCACCAGTCGTGGACATTCTTGTCTCTGCCCATTATCTCCTGTTCCCTGCACATCAGATCCTAGGAAAAAGGGAAGGAGGAGACTGGAGCAGTCATGTGACCAAGGCTTTTAATTGATTTTTGAGGCAATCACAACCAGCTCTCATATTAGATCAGGGCTTGACAAATTTGCTTTGAATCTAGGAGCCAGTTTTATGTAGCGTAGCGTGGGTTGGGTTGTCAGCGCCCCCTGGGGTAAGGCAAGTAATTTGCGCCCCTCTAACCCTAACTTATTCACAGCAGAGCAGCCAGTCAATAACTCCAACGTAACACCATTACATCAGGGATATAGGCCGGTCAGAAAGAGTGACACTAAACCTGTTATGGGGGAAACTCATTATGCCGAATGCATCCTGACTGCGACGTGTAAAAAACCCTCATCTGCTGCCTAATGGAGCTTAAGGGTGGCAAAAACATGTCTACTGCACATCTAAATGAACCCTTAGTGACACTATAAATAATACACAAAAAAAAGGATGAAAGGAGTATTCCAGTGTTGCTCATCTGCTGCCTCTTTGCAGCCACTTCCTGCCTACATGTGTGTCCTCCATGGTGACTATTCATCTGGTCTGGTGGGTTTCCGGTCACCGTGAAATACTGGAGCCCAGCTGCACATAGAGTGGTAATTGTTGATGGTACACAGGGCTATATCACGATTTTGTTGGTTAGAATAAAGATCACGATTCTCGCAGTGTAACAACATCTTTCACATTATATAAAAAAAAAAAAAAAAAGAAAAAAATGGGCTAACTTTGTTTAGTTTTTTTTTTTTAAATCATTAAAAGTGTATATTTTCCCCAAAAAAAAAAAAAATAAAAAATCTGAAAGACCGCTGCGCAAATACAGTGTGACATAAAATATTGCAGCAACCGCCAATTTATTCTCTAGGGCAGGCATCCTCAAACTACGGCCCTCCAGCTGTTGCAGAACTACACATCCCATGAGGCATTGTAAAACTCTGACATTCACAGACATGACTAGGCATGATGGGAATTGTAGTTCCTGAACAACTGGAGGGCCATAGTTTGAGGACCAATGCTCTAGAGTTTCTGCTAAAAAAAATATATATAATGTTTGGGGGTTCTAAGCCATTTTCTAGCAGAAAATACGTTTTTGATTTTTTTTACTTGTAAGCAACAAATGTCAGAAAAGGTTTAGTCTAAGTGGTTAAACTTCCCTTATCTAGAGACCAGATTAAATTCCTTTGATCTAAAAAAACAAAACAAAAGATACATTGTATCTTTTGTGTTTATACTTATCAGCGTGTTGGCAGACTGCCCGTTTTTTTTTTGTCTTTAACAGCTGTCAGCTTAGGCAGGGAATGGCTCAGAGATGCCATTAGATAGTGAGGGGAGAGAAGTATCGGCTGCTGCTCGCCGGGACGCGATTTCTGGTCGCCATGGTGACTGGGGGATTGTCGAGCTCTGTATTCTGTAGATAATGGAGGAGGGAAAGGGGTGAATCTGGGCTGGTAATAGTATTGCAAGCTTTAACCTCCATCTCCCTTTGGCACATATAACAGTCATTCCGGCCTTCACACAACACCATGTTAATGCTTATGAGGTCTGACCTGTAAGGTACTGTCAATCTTCATGTTCAGCTCCTTAAGGTGATGATCTGGAATGGCCAGGCTCTGAGAACAGAAGAGCTGCTGGACCTCTAACCCCGCCAGGCAGCCATCGCATCCTCTCTCCCGCAGCCGACTTGTGGCCTATAAAGGAAATGGCAAAAGCGGTTACTTTTCAGATGTGGTTCAGTGACCCGGGTATCTCTTCACAGTACATAAAAGTCAAAAATCAAACTTAAACATTGAACTCCGGCTCCTATGGACAGAGTGAACCTATGATCCAGCGCTCACTAGTGTCTTTATTAGAAAGATTAGAAAAATTATTAGAAAGATTTGCCTTTATTTCTGGTCTTATGGATATGGTCAGGGGGACCAGAAGTTAGGATAAATCTCCCTAAGCCCTGCTTCACACAAGTACGGCTTTGAAGCCCCACTACTTCAGCAAGACTTCAAAGCCAACTATTCAGTGCGATTTCATTGCGGCTTGCTGACACTCCTTGCAACTTCATTTAACAGCGGTCAATGCAAGGCACAATGAAGTCGCACAAACTGTGCAGGAACCTTTTTTCCAAGCCACACCAATTTGGACGCTCCCATTGCCCCCTTGAACTGACAAACAGGGTGGATAAAAATCAATGATTTTTTTATTCAAATCAGATTTTTTGGATTTCTATCAAATATATTTTAATAAAATGCTTTTGGAGTTTTCCATTTAAGATACATTAATCATTTAGTTTATTCAGCATGAAATGGAGCTTAGTTATGTAGCATGAGGCTGTATATTGTGCAATATTTGGTAAACTCATTCAATGAATCCAAGCTCTGAAAGCTGAGATAACACGCACTGTATTGATGGATTCACACAATGTCACAGTAACCATGAAATAAAATAAAGTTCAGGAATATTCCTTTATCCCATTGTTTTGAAAGTCTATGTACACTACAAACTGTATGATTGAATCGGTTCTGATATCGCTGTTTTACTCACCTGACAGCTTACTATTCTAAATAGGAAACCTTAATTTTGTTTGCAAATATCAAAGATGCTAACTACCAGCAAGAATAAGTCCTTACATTTAAAGAGCACCTGTCATTTCAGATACATCATGGCAGTGCCTATTAGCGGGCATCCACTCACCTGCTCACTGCCGCATCACCAGCCGTCCCATTAAAGTGAATGGGACTGTCAGATCAGAGATGACAGTTGCTCTTTAAGAATTATGATTTAAATCAAGCCTTTTTACTAGTGTGAATCAAATCCATCCTGTCAAGTCAAGTCACAAGACAAGAACCAGAGCTTAACCATTTTCCGCTCGGCCTATAGACAAATGACGTCCGAGCGGCTGGTCAGTTATTCTGACTGGACGTATATTGATGTCCTTAGGATAACCCGTGATCGCGTGCCTGCAGGGGCGCGCATCGCGGCGATCGGTGGTGCGGTGTGTCAATCTGACACACCGCATTACCGATCTCGGTAAAGAGCTTCCAATCACGGCTGATCACAGTGTAAACAGGACGAGCCGTTTAAAGTGGGTAGTAGTGGAAAGCCGATCGGCTGCTCTCCTGACGGGGAGAGGGGGGGGGGGGGGTCTGTGCTGGTTGTTTATCAGTGCAGCCCCCCCTAGGATCGCCACCCAGGACCATCAAGGATGCCACCCAGGAACCACCTGGAGAGCCCACCCTAGACCACCAGGTAAGGGGCACAATGCCCAACATGGATGGCATTCAGTGCCAAATTCAGATGCCACCCAGGACCACCAGGGAATGCACACCTACGAGTACAATCTTATTGCTGCTCACCAGTGCCACCTATCAGTGCCTACCAGTGCCACCTATCGGTGCCCAGTGCTGCCTCATCAGTGCCAATCAGCGCCCTTCTGTGTAGCCTCATTGTGACCCATCAGTGATGGTGAAAATTTAATTATTTACAAAGTTTTGTGACAGAAACAGAGAAAAAAAAAATTTTCTCCAAAATTTCGGTCTTTTTTTATTTGTAGCGCAAAAAATAAAAACCACAGAGATGATCAAATACCACCAAAAGAGAGCTCTGTTGGTGGGAACAAAATGATAAAAAAACGTGTTTGGGTACAGCGTTGTACGACCGCGCAATTGCCATTCAAGATGCGACAGCCCTGAAAGCTGAAAATTAGTCTGGGCGGGAAGAAGGGTAAGTGCCTGGTATTGAAGCGGTTAAGGGAAAACAAACAGCAATCAAAACTTTGGTGTTAAAAATCGAACTTCTTGACAAACAAGTGCATCCAGCAAAGCTACAAAGCAAACGATTGCCCAGACTTGGAAATCTTCCTGTTTAAACTTCCTCTAAGTTAAAAAGCTGGATACAAAGTACGCTCATCAAATTGACTATAATATCACCAATGACCGTAATAATTTTTTCTTTAGACAGCACTCATGGTTCACTGTGACCCATGATAAATGCTTGAGGGTCCCCGCTCAGGGTGTCAAAGTCCGATTAGTTGGATGCCACTGACCAGCGAGGGTGCAGGCTGAGGAAGGTCCATCCAGACCCGAAGCATAAAGCAAAACTGAAAAAGGTGGCCTCACCTCACCCAGCCCAAGTGGTAAGCAAGTAAAAGCAGCCTCACCCAAACCACAACTCCTCAGTTACTTTCAACCCTTTGCATTAAAAATATATGCATACTACCAATCATGATTTTAATAATTTTGCCCTTTAAGTCCTGGTATTACACACACAGCTGCCAGCTCATTCAGTCTGACAGGTTCTGCTGATTGGCTGTCTCAAAGCTGTCACCACACTTGCGATTTCCTGCCTGGCTCCTGTCCACGGGTTTTAAAAGCTTCCCCTTCCACCATTGGCTCCTTGACAAAGTCACGTGGTAGGTGACGAAACGCGTCAGTGGCGGGGCCTTGTGACGTCAGCATGCCCAAGCAGGAAGCGGTCTGTGCACTGCCAGTTGGCTGTTGCTGCGACCATACGAGTGATCCTAAAGGGGGGCTGCACACCCATATATGTGCGATGTTTACACTGAGTGCACCGGGTACAGGAACGCGTGAGTTTTTAATAAACTGTATTTTCCTTTAACATTTTAAGAGTGCTGCTACTGCGGACCATCATAGGACCCTTTTGCATTGGAGAAGCCTAAATCTGCTTATCAAGGGAGTATGTGTGCCCCTTAAAGGGGAAGGCGCATGGTGGCCAGTCTTGGTCTTTTATGGAGATGAGCGCATAAATGTGAAGGTGGAGGGACACGGAAGGTGTCATTGCATCTGCACAAGATTCACAGACTTTTACTTTGTGTATGCATGTTTAAATTATACCCAATGGATGGATTTTTGCTTTTTATGCACTAGCATGGACTTTTTGCCCTGCATGCAGCCGCTGACGTTAGCGGTGCATGTGCTCTGATGATCCAGCGGAGGTGGGCGGAAAATCAGAGCTCGCTGCCGGTACACACGTGAGAGCCGCGTACCCGGAAGAAAGAGGACCATCATGTCAGCTTCCTCAGCGCTGATTGCGTCGGGCGGCAGGGGCCTCGTTCCAAGTTAAAGCGGAGGTCCGAGGGAAAAATAAATAAATTAAAAGTCAGCAGCTACACATACAGTAGCTGCTGACTTATAATAGGACACTTCCCTGTCCTGGAGTCCAGCGATGTCTGCACCCACCGCCGATCTTCGGATCGGGGGGACAGGTGCAGCCGCCTCCATTGCGGGTAAGGGAACCCAGACGTGTAGCATTACAGCTTCACGCCGGGCACCTTACGGCGCATGCGCGAGGCTCTGCCGCGTTCTGCTATTGGCCAGGCGGCCACGGCAGCCGGCCAGAGCTCCCGGATGTGTGGAAAAGGACACCTGTCTAAAGACAGGTGTCCTCTTCCCCCTCCCCCCTGAAAGGTGCCAAATGTGACACCTGAGGGGGGGGGATCCAACCAGCGGAAGTTCCACTTTTGGGTGGAACTCCGCTTTAAATTAAGTATTTCATGTGTTAGTATGCAATGCATACTAGCACATTATGCTATTCTCTTGCAGGTTTTTAGGCGCTTTAATATGTTTCTGTATCACATTTTTTTTGTTCACTACACATGGGAATATAATGAATTTATAGGGAAGCGCTCTACCATTCTCATAATTATACTTGAAATAGGAGGTGGGGCCTCTGAAATGCATTGTACGTGTCCCTTTCCACGTTCCTGTGCTTGCCTTGCTAGTTGAGGACGGTCGTCAACGCCGCCGTTGTTCCATCCTCTTGACGGGTCCAGGTCTATAGGTGTGTGATAGCTTCTGCCGCTCTGCAGACACTCAATTCCACCAACATGCATCGCTTTCCCTCTATGTGCAAGCAACACTTCTCTTGCCCCGATGTAAGTGTGGATATCTGCTTTTTAATAAATATTACTATAGTTTTACTAATCCCTGCGCTGTCCATTTTGTGTTTTTTTTTTTACATGTTGCGGAGGATCCTTCCCTGATCTGATGTGCCTTCGCTACGGAAATCTTTGATCCATCCCTGACTCTCACCCTGTACTGGCTATCACCCTAGGCCAGGGGTAGGCAACCTGCGGCTCTCCAGCTGTTGTAGAACTACATTTCCCATGAGGCATTGCAAGGCTGCTGGATACAATTACTCCCAGAAGTATGATGGGAAATGTAGTTCTACAACAGCTGGAGAGCCGCAGGTTCCCTATCTTTGCCCTAGGCTGCTGACTACATGTACTCATCGCCCTGTGCAATCATTACGCCATAACACCCGCTTTGGAGCACCACTCCTTGGATTAAGTGCTTTCCATATGTTTCTTTTTTTTTTTTTTTTCTTTCTCATGTGATTTGCTCTTCCATTACAAATCAATACTGCTATTTTATTACATATCTGGGATTCAGAACTGTGAGCGCAGAGAGGTTTTATCTATTTATTCTGCTTACAGCACTATCATGAGTCATATGCACCGACTTTCATCATATCCATGAAACCAATACCCTGTGACAACTACACCGGCACATTCTCGGTTGGTGGAAAATCTTTGCTATGTCTTGACCCGTACTAGCAAACATACCAAACTCCAGCCTTTTTCAACCAGCACCCTGGGTGCCTTGAGGTTTCTTCAGGGGTGCCTTGGCAAAAATGCTAAAAATTGCCCAGAAACTGTATACAAGCCAACGAGTGTATGAAGGCTGTTTTTTTAGTTACACCAGGTCACAGGTTTTCATTGTGCACCATTACCACCTTCTAGTTGCCGGTTTCCTAACGACCAATGGCATCATCCGTTGATAAGGAGGATGTCAGTCGTCCGCATAGCACCCTTGTTTGACCCTCTCCTGCCCCCCTCCATCAGCACTGGGGTCAATTAGCTGAGTGATGAGGAAGAGAAACATTGGAATACTAGTAAGTACCAGTTTGCAAAAGTGTATTTGCTTTGGAAGAATAAATCACCTCTAATGTTGGGAGTCCTACTTGGACCTGTACACATTGCAGTCGAGGAGATGGTGAGGATGGTGGATGGTGTGAATGCTAGCTCCTGTGGGGTTTGTGGTCAATGTGGACTGGAGGACCCAGGGCTGATGTCCAAGATGAAAAACTCAAATGGAACTAAACAGACACTTTTGAGGCTACTGTCCTGCATCACCAGCAGTGTCAGCATGGATACTACCATCCTTTTGGCAGTTATGTGCTTGCGTTCACCTTCCCGTTGGGTCCTCATCCCCCTCAGCTCCCGGGATAGACACTCGATAGTCCCCATTTGTCCAGCACCACTTAGCACAACAGATCATATGCATCCGCTCCTGATGAGGTGGAACAATCCCCGAAACACGTAGAGCTATTCATGATGCATAAATGTCCTTACATATGATGTGGTTTACTTTATTATTATTATTATACAGGATTTATATAGTGCCAGCAGTTTGCGCAGCGATTTACAAAAATGAAGGCAGACAGTACAGTTACATCACAATTTGGTACAAAAGGAATCAGAGGGCCCTACTCGTTTATGTCAAGTTTTACCATTTTATGATCTTCTACATGGAGCAATTGGTTAAGGGTGTTTATATTACTTTATCCCATGCTGTTACCCTCACACATCAGTGTCCTACACTGGGCCATCAGTATGATGACCATGAAACCAATTTTATTGATGCATGAATATATTCGATGTGCTATGTCACTTGTATTTTTTTTGAATAAACTTTATTTTTTTATTAAACAATTGTTACCATTCATATGCATCATTCGAAGTCCCATACACCCCCCCCACCCTTTTTTTTTGCAACTGACAGGGATGGAGACACCTATTCCCAGGTGCTTGATTTAAAGTCCCAATTTTTCTCCCCATAATTACTTGGGACTTGTGAATTTGCTGCATTATGTAAAACTATTAGAGTATTTTTTACATTTTAGAATGGAGTGCCTTCAAGACTGTCCACAAATTTTAAAGAGTGCCTTGGCTTAAAAAAGGTTGAGAAACACTGCCCTGCTCCTATCTAAATGTTTAACATCCTAACGTAACTTCCTGAAAGGGTTCATAACCCATATACAGTTACTCCTAATACAACTTTTGTAAAATAAAGAAAAAAAAATTAAAAAGAAAAAAAAAAAAAAAAAAAAAAAAATGAGGAAAAAACTACAGCCAACATGTTTCAGGTTTTAAGCATTTCCTTCAAGTCTTCTTTGATTTTGGATCAGCATCTAATGTTGTCCAACTTCACAAGTGTTCCTCCTGTGTACCCTGTCTTTGGACGGATTCCCCTCCTCCTTGAACTTTTGTGGGGGTGGAGGGGCAGATACTTGGTTTTGACAGATACCCACCCCCACTTCTGCCTGGATCGCCTGGGCCCACGGCCTCTTGGGACACGTCACAGGTTCCAGAAGGCTGCAGGACCATTTACACAGTGGAAAGTTACCTGTGAAGCTGCAGGGAGTCACAGCCAGCTTCCCACACTTAGCATGGTGGTGCCAGGGACCTGAAGACCGGTGAAGTAGTGGCCCGGGAGAGGACATCCCTTTTTTTTTGGGGGGGGGGGGGGCGACTGAAGAACCACTTTAACACCCAAGATATTCACTGTTTAGGTGCTCTATACGCACAACACCTAGATGTCACAACTACTGAAGGACCACCATCGGTCCCTGCAGGAATCAAGCAGCCAAAGGCGTAAAATGGGCCCCACACATCTATAATATGGACCCCTCAACATTTAACGCTCAACTTCAGGAACTTTAAAATGAAACATTGCAGTGGGGCCACACCTGCACTACAAGGTTTGATAGCTCATTAATGTAGGGGAAAGGAGAAGTGTTTTTACTTACCTGATCCTCTGCTCAGGCGGTGGACTGTCCCTCGGCATCATGACGTCCAATGCAGAATTATAGACAAACACTGCAATGGTCTTGATGACAATAGGCCCTTGGACCTCTAGAATGTTGAGAAGACGACATTATGGGGACTGGTCTAGCAAAGCAGAGGGTTGGAGGATCAAGTGAATCCTCTGTAGTAAGTCCCTTAGATCTAAAAGAGCAAGTGCAGGCACAACCACACTGCAAGGGATCTTTTTCAGGTTTCCCGGAGTTGGGCTTGAAGTAATCCAATGCATCACCCACACAGTCATCCAACACCACCCTATACATCCAGGGCAGTTAAAACCTAACAGAGGCCCTAACACTTCCTCACTAATACTTGGCTGCAGTTGAATTTATCTGTAGCCAGAAATGTGGAAGCCAAACAACCAGATTGGGCATCTCAATCTAAGAGCACCTTAGCCCTGGTTCACACCAGTGTGATTTGTCATGCGATTAGACAGTTCACAATCGCATGACAAGTCGCACTCCATTGCCAGCACTAGAACCGCTCAAATTGTTGCGACACAAATTGCAGCTACTTTAAAAAAGGCTTCTGCACTACTTTTCTGCGATTTCATTGTGATCTGCTTTGACTTCTGTTAAACGAAATCGAAAGCAACGGTGAAATCGGAGGTCCAAATTGCACTGATCTGCGGCTTTGAAATAATGCTCAAGTAAGTGTGAACCAGAGCTTATAGAAGTACAGGGAAAGCTTGTTTGGCTGTACTTCTCCTATGGATAACAGGAGGGCAGTTCGTTCAGCACCCCTGTGACTCATTTTCAGCAGACGGTGGGCTGAAGCCCGCTGTCAGCTGACGTCACAGAGCCGGTCCAGGCTCGGGCAAGATAGTGATCATATGGCCGTAATCCACCCAAATGCCTGGACGAGCATCCGGCTCAGCCTCTCATCGAGCCGCTAAGAGCCTGAGCCGGCCACTCCCGCCCCCTCCATAGCCTAGCGCTCTGGTGAGCGAGGAGGGGACAGAGGAGAGAGCTGTGACTGACAGTCGCCAGCTCTCTGCTCAGGGAGCTCTGAGAACCAAGCGATTGGCAGTGTTTGATCGCTCGGTTCTCTGTGTTAGAGCCAGCGGGGGACAAATACACCATCCACCTACGCAGGGATGCTTAAAAGGAAAAAATGATTCCCTTACCTCTCCTTTAAAGGATTCTCACTTCCATTGATTTCTTTTTAATGTTTTCTGTTCCTCAGGAGGACACAGTACATGTAGTATATTGTCCATTCCTTCTGAGGCTTGCTGTGAGGCCAGACAAGATGCCCTTTCTTCCTCAATGGCCGCAACCCAGCAACAACACAGCTAACAAGGAGACAGCTGCTTTGACATTGGGCACTTTTCTTCATCTCCAAGCTCCATGTGAGCCACTTGTCTCAGGCAAATGCTTGGAGATGGAGAAAAGTGTTTTATGCCTAAGCAGTCATCTCTTTGCTAGCTGCGTTGTTGGACTGCCATGGAAGGAGGAGGGGTACCAGTCCGACATTACAGCTAAGCCTTAGACAGCACTTAGGAAGATGGGACAAAAGTACATGTACTTTGCCCCCTTGAGGAACAGAACCCATTTATAAGAACTGAAGTGAGACTTCTTTAAAGTGATTGTAAAGGCTCACTTTTTTTTTTTTTAAATAACAATCGTGTTATACTTACCTCCTCTGTGCAGTAGGTTTTGCGCAGAGCAGCCCAGATCCTCCTCTTCTGCTTTCCTAGCCCCTCCCTCCATCGAGTGCCCCCTCAGCCAGCAGCTTCCTATGGGGGCACCGGAGCTGAGTCAGAGCTCCGTGTACCCATTCAGACACGGAGCTCCGACCTGGCCCTGCCCCCTCTCCCCCCTGATTGGGTGACACACAGCCGCGGGAGTCAATCAGGAGGAGTGTCCCGGACGGCTGAGGGGATTGTGGACATTGCTGGAGAGAGAAGGGGCTCAGGTAAGTACTTAGGGGGGTGCGGGGGGGGGGGGGGCTGCTACACACAGAAGGTTTTTTATCTTAATGCATAGAATGCACCTTCTGCCTTTACAGCTCCTTTAAATCTGCTAGAATTGGAAACAGAACGATGAATAAACCAGGACTGTCATCTTAAACAAGTTCACAGAGTTCAAGCCCATAAAACTCAGCTTAACACTCAATAAGTCACTTTCAGCTTTGTGTCAATTTAAAAAGATCGGAAATAAAAAAATAAAAAAAAAAACCCTATGAAATAAGAATGGCGCACATCTAGAAACATCAGTCATCTTATTATGGCAACTTTGCATCCTTATTTGCCATTCATTACGAGGAAGGTCATGTGATGAGTGAATAAGCTGTACTACAAAGACATGCTTTGTCCAAGGCATGCGAGTGCATGTCCCGCCAAAGAATGCCAGACTGACAGATTGGACGCCCATACCAGCACGATCCTTTCTCTTAACCTGTGCACGGCCGGCTACAGCAAACTTGTTTGGGCTGTTGCGGCCAATCACATTTCACCTGGCTGCAGACCAATCAGCTTTCATGTTTTTTTCTTTCCTTCCAGAGTACGAAACGTTTTCAAAATTTGACAGTAATGCAGTATTGTAGAATCTACGGCTGGAACGGGACTTCTAAGACTGCAGATGCCGTTTTCAGACTACTTGTTTCGGAGTCATGATGCGGATTTCAGTTCGCTTCACTGCAAGCCATGTCTTGGCCCGGATCCAGGCTGGGGCCTAAGAGGGTTGCAGCTTTAACACAGGTGTTTAATTTTGTAACAGATTGCCCTTAACATGGTTGTAAACGATTAAATAAACCCAGTGAGGTGACTGGCCTCAAGTGATACACAGAGATGGAAAAAATCCTCCTACATAAGTTGCACCTGTTTATCTGTAGGCTTCTCTACATCTGTTCAAAGATCAGAATTTATATAGATCTTTCAGAAAGCAGGGGGGCGGGGAGCTGATGTGCACTCTGCAGAGCTCAGTGAGCTGATTGGAGGGAAGGGACATACACACCACCTCCGCCCCGCCCCTCCCCTCCCCCCCCCCCCCACACAGGCATCATTTTAAGGTCACCCATGCTCTGCCCCTTTTCGACAATGTCATTATCGCAATCACGGTCAGAGACTGCAGACATAGTACAGGAGACGGTCTGACTGCAGACATAGTACAGGAGACGGTCAGAGACTGCAGACATAGTACAGGAGACGGTCAGACTGCAGACATAGTACAGGAGATGGCCAGAGACCGCAGACATAGTACAGGAGACGGTCAGACTGTGGACATAGTACAGTACATAGTACAGGAGATGGTCAGAGACTGCAGACATAGTACAGGTGACGGTCAGAGACTGCAGACATTATACAGGAGATGGTCAGAGACTGCAGACATAGTACAGGAGATGGCCAGAGACCGCAGACATAGTACAGGAGACGGTCAGACTGCGGACATAGTACAGTACATAGTACAGGAGATGGTCAGAGACTGCAGACATAGTACAGGTGACGGTCAGAGACTGCAGACATAGTACAGGAGATGGTCAGAGACTGCAGACATAGTACAGGAGATGGTCAGAGACTGCGGACATACTACAGGAGATGGTCAGAGACTGCGGACATACTACAGGAGATGGTCAGAGACTGCGGACACAGTACAGAGGACGGTCAGAGACTGCGGATATGGCACAAGAGAGACGATAAGAGACTGCATACATGCCCCTACCTGCGGACGCCCATGATCCAGACACCTCTGTATACCTTTATTAATACTTGCCTCTCTGTGACCAGGGGCTTGACTTGGCTGACTTCTGGGCTAAATCCCCATCAACTGCAATTATTTCTCTGTGGCCAATGAGAGCAAGGTGTCAGTTGGAATGATCGGTTCTAAAATCATTCATTTAAATGATTTGACTTTAAGAAAACCTGTTTCAATTCTAAGCAAACAATGCCAAAACCCAAACCACATATCTAACCCAAGTCGAAGAAACATGCACGGTTCTACTTGTTCTGTAAAAGCAATGCTCTCGCCTACCTTCCAGCAGACCTATTGGTTGTTACTTTTTTATGAGCTAACTTTTCACCGATAAGGTAGCTCAAGGTTGGATTAACATACAATTTCAGCTACGTAATAAAGAATTCCAGGTATGGATATTAATACATAAGTTACATTAATTTGGAATGGGACATTATAATTGTGCATATACTATACTTGTGAGATCCCTCTAAAGTAGGGGTCTCAAAACTTTCTTAATAAAGGACAAGTTTACTGTCCTTCAGGCTTTTAGGGGCCATACTGTGGCCAGTGTGAGCAGAAAATGCCCCATAGTCGATGGGTCTAAACAAGGTCCCTTTATTGGTATTAAATGGGAGGAAAAAAATGCACCATCATTGGTGTCAACTGGAGGAATAGTGCCCCACCAATGGTGTTCTTGGGAAGAATGGCGTCCCATCATTGGTGTCAGTGGGGAGAATACTGCCCCACCATCGGTGTCAGTGGAAGGAATAGTGTCCCATCATTGGCGCCAGTGGGAGGAATAGTGCCCCATCATTGGTGCCAGTGGGAGGAATAGTGCCCCATCATTGGCCTCAGTGGGAGGAATAGTGCCCCATCATTGGCATCAGTGGGAGGAATAGTGCCCCATCATTGGTGCCAGTGGGAGGAATAGTGCCCCATCATTGGCATCATTGGGAGGAATAGTGTGAGGCAGTGGGAGGAACAGTGCCCCATCATTGGAGTCCGTGGGAGGAATAGTGCCCCATCATTGGAGTCCGTGGGAGGAATAGTGCCCCATCATTGGAGTCCGTGGGAAACATAGTGCCCCATCATTGGAGTCAGTGGGAAGAATAGCGCCCCATCATTGGGAGGAAAAGTGCCCCATCATTGGTGTCAGTGGGAGGAATAGTGCCCCATCATTGGGAGGAAAAGTGCACCATCATTGGTGTCAGTGGGAGGAATAGTGCCACATCAATGGGAGGAAATGTGCCCCATCAATGGAGTCAGTGGGAGGAATAGTGCTCCATCATTGGAGTCAGTGGGAGGAGTCGTGCCCAAGCATTGGTGTAAGTGGGAGTAGTGCCCCATCATTAGCGTCAGTGGGAGGAATAGTGCCCCATCATTGGTATCAGTGGGAGGAATAGTGCCCCATCATTAGTGTCAGTGGGAGTAATAGTGCCCCATCATTGGTATCAATGGGAGGAATAGTGCCCCATCATTGGTATCAATGGAGAATAGTGCCCCATCATTGGTATCAGTGGGAGGAATAGTTCATCATTGGAGTCAGTGGGAAAAATTGTTCTCCATCATTGGAGTCAGTGGGAGGAATAGTTCTCCATCATTGGAGTCAGTGGGAGGAATAACTCCTTGCATCAATGGAAGGAACAATGCCCTAAGGGCTAGAAAAAGAAAAAGTAAAGGGACACATCCAGCCACCAATGCTCTAGAAACTGGAAATGACTGTAGCAGGCACCCCTACTCCAGTGATCTCCACTAGCTTCTGGGTCCCTTGCTGAGTGGTTGCCCTGCTATATTCTAAACAGAGGTGGCCACCTGCTGGGTACAGGCACACTATCCACCTTGTCCAATTAGAGAATGCTTTACAGCCATTGAAATAATGCAAAGCGTTCTCTGAATGGCCCTGTACCCAGAGGTTGACCTCTTGTGTTCAGAATGTATCAGCGTAGCACAGGACCTGGAAGCCAGTGGAGATCATGATAGCAGCGGTGTAGTAAGAGTGTCTAATACAGCGATTTCCAGCTTCTAGAGCAGGGATATGCAAATAGTAGACCTCCAGCTGTTGCAGAACTACAAGTCCCATGAGCCATAGCAAGACTCTGGCAGAGGCATGATGGGACTTGTAGTTTTGCAACATCTGGAGGTCCGCTAATTGCTTATCCCTGTTCTAGAAGAATCACACAGGTATAATATACGTAAAGTTTCTTCAGACCAATGTAACTGTATATTAACATCCATACCTAGAATATTTATTTAAACTTCTGGATCTACTAAACAGTTTTCATTGATGACAAACTCCACTTGTGAATGCCTTCTTAATAACACTGTGATCCTCGAATTGCACCAATTTGGGTCAGGTTTACTTTACCTTCTATTAGTGCTTGTCCACACTGCATCCACATGGAAACCGTTGCTGTATTGCATGCTATGTGTCATGCCTTGCCATGTGTTTTCAGATGCATCCTGATGCAAATATAAATGTCAATTGACCTAGACGGGAATCTGCAATGCTGCTGAAACCGCAGCATGCCGTATATCTTCTACAAACCCTGCAGCACATTGCTCAGGTGGGGCCCCACCGACATAAAAGCATTGTGCAGTTTTGACAGAAGTTAAAAACACAGCAAACTGAATGGAATTGCATCAGGTATATAAACACTAGGATGGTAAACAAAATGTAATGTGTGTAGGAAGGAAAAGCCCTTTGATCCAGCACAAAGAAAAAAGGGAGGAAAGAAACTTCAAAATGTATATTTCCTGGTAATTATTTTCTACTGTAACAGCACAAAACAGCATTTTTATCAGAACTTGAAGCTTTTTTTTAACATTTATAAAAGGCCACCTGTCACCGGGGAGGGAAAATGGCTAATTTGGCCCAATTTGGACATTTTCCCTTAGGGGTGTACTCACTTTTGTTGCCAGTGGTTTAGACATTAATGGCTGTGTGTTGAGTTATTTTGAGAGGACAGCAAATTTACACTGTTATACAAGCTGTACACTCACTACTTTACATTGTAGCAAAGTGTCAGCTCTTCAGTGTTGTCACATGAAAAGATAGAATAAAATATTTACACAAATGTGAGGGGTGATCTTTCTACATACACGTATATGCATAAACACTGTGTGTGCGTGCGCGTGTCAGTGCTTGCGCGTGTCAGTGCGTGCGCGTCAGAGTGTGTGTGTCAGCGTGTGTGTGTGTGTCAGCGTGTGTGTGTGTGTGTGTGTCAGCGTGTGTGTGTGTGTCAGCGTGTGTGTGTGTGTGTGTCAGCGTGTGTGTGTGTGTGCGTCAGAGTGTGTGTGTGTGTCAGCGTGTGTGTGTGTGTGTGTGTGTCAGCGTGTGCGTGTGTGTGTGTGTCAGCGTGTGCGTGTGTGTGTGTGTCGTGTGTGTGTGTGTGTGCGACTGT
>BLSH010296694.1:196630-209139 GCA_018402905.1 Glandirana rugosa
AGAGAGAAGGCGCCTCTAAATGCAGAAAGTTTTATTACATTAAAAATGCACAGGTAGATTACACTCACAGATTCAGAGTCTTAGGGGAGCGTGTCCGCACTTTCGTCTGCGGATAGACATATGTGGATAGCAGTGTCTATTTCCTGCGGGTCCCTGTGTGCTGGTCATCCGTGGGAAGACAGTCCATCGGTTGGGGCGACCGCCTGCGGTCGTATCTGTATGGTTCCCCTCGTGGCGATGGAGATGGTGAGGAGAGAGTCTACTGCCTGATGAAAGAGTGCGCCTGCTCCTCACACCGCAGGCCTGCAGACTCTGAAACGCGTCGCATGTCAGTGACGCGGGACGCTGTGCGCCTTGGATCCCGGGATCTCCTCACCATCTCCATCGCCACGAGGGGAACCATACAGATACGACCGCAGGCGGTCGCCCCAACCGATGGACTGTCTTCCCACGGATGACCAGCACACAGGGACCCGCAGGAAATAGACACTGCTATCCACATATGTCTATCCGCAGACGAAAGTGCGGACACGCTCCCCTAAGACTCTGAATCTGTGAGTGTAATCTACCTGTGCATTTTTAATGTAATAAAACTTTCTGCATTTAGAGGCGCCTTCTCTCTGTTATTGCAGTCTTTATTATAGGAAGGGGCGGAGACAAGACCAGACATCCTGCATAAGCAGAGAGGGCAGCAGTGAGCGGTCTTTATTATAGGAAGGGGTGGAGACAAGACCAGACATCCTGCATAAGCAGAGAGAGCAGCAGTGACCAGTCTTTATTATAGAAAGGGGCGGAGACAAGACCAGACATCCTGCATTATTATAGGAAGGGGCAGAGACAAGACCAGACATCCTGCATAAGCAGAGAGAACAGCAGTGACCAGTCTTTATTATAGGAGGGGGTGGAGACGAGACCACACATCCTGCATAAGCAGAGAAGGCAGCAGTGACCGGTCTTAATTATAGGAAGGGGTGGAGACAAGAACAGACATCCTGCATAAGCAGAGAGAACAGCAGTGACCAGCCTTTATTATAGGAAGGGGCGGAGACAAGACCAGACATCCTGCATAAGCAGAGAGGACAGCAGTGACCAGTCTTTATTATAGGAAGGGGCGGAGACAAGAGCAGACATCCTGCATAAGCAGAGAGAGCAGCAGTGACCAGCCTTTATTATAGGAAGGGGCGGAGACAAGACCAGACATCCTGCATAAGCAGAGAGAACAGCAGTGACCAGTCTTTATTAGAGGAAGGGGTGGAGACGAGACCACACATCCTGCATAAGCAGAGAGGGCAGCAGTGACCAGTCTTTATTATAGGAAGGGGTGGAGACGAGACCACACATCCTGCATAAGCAGAGAGGGCAGCAGTGACCAGTCTTTATTATAGGAAGGGGCGGAGACAAGACCAGACATCCTGCATAAGCAGAGAGAACAGCAGTGACCACTCTTTATTATAGGAAGCCCCTTCACACTGGATTACTGCACAGATCTGGAAGAAATAAAACAAAGCACACCAAGACAATATTTGCTTACCCCAGAGTTCAGCTTTAACACTCATGAGCCTCTGACTTCAGCCTATCATTATATCATTACTTGAAGTGTATAATTATGTAGATAATGCTTGTTCCTTGCTGTAAGAATAACACAGAGGCCCACAGAGGGCAGATGTGTTGTTTGTCCTGATGGTACAAACAGTTCAGTCTTGTACAGTTTTCATTTAGCCACCTTATATAGTTGAGTCGCATGCATCTCCACCCTGCCCGGGCTGCATGTGACAATCCTATAGTCGCCTTCCGCAGTATTCGGCCTATGGCAGCGCTGGTGCCAGGAGCCTGCTCATTCCGTTTGCTGGCAGACCTTTGTGCATTGTTCAATGTGTACAGTAGAACACACATCCATCCACATACTGACCTTTCATTTAATTGGTGTCCCTTCCCCCATGTGGGCGACCATTCCGGTGCCAGCATGGAGAAAGGCAAGCTATTTTTTAAGAATATGTCCCTTGTCCCTTTTTTGTTTGTTTATTGCATCAGGCTGGAGAGGGGATTCCAGTTGGTGCATCAGACTCAGGACACCGGAGTTGGAACAATTACTTTCTGTTGGCGGTTCCCTGGTTTCAGAAATGTGCACTTTAACCACTTAAAGACCACCTACCGCAGATATACTGCAGCAGGGCGGTTCTATTGCGCATAATCACACACCAGTACATCATTTCGTGCAATAGTTACTGTGGGCACGCGCCCATTGGACAGAGGGGCAGCCAGCCAGGTAGATCGCACTTCTGACAGGGGAGGACACAGAACTTCTGTTCCTGCCAAGCA
Organism: Glandirana rugosa; assembly: GCA_018402905.1. Classification (NCBI taxonomy): domain Eukaryota; kingdom Metazoa; phylum Chordata; class Amphibia; order Anura; family Ranidae; genus Glandirana; species Glandirana rugosa. Next base: position 198,950 of record BLSH010296694.1, read on the forward strand.
GGAACACTGATCTCTGTGTTCCCCCAGTCAATCCATCCCCCAAAACAGTTAGAAAGCACCCCCTCGGGACACACTTAAAGAGGAACTGCAGTCTGCTCACATAATTTGTAATAAAAACATCTTTGCCATTCTGAAGCTTCCCTCCAACCTTTTTTTATATTATTTTATATATATTCGGTGATTCTGTACTTGCCAAATATGTTGCAGGAATCTCCCTCCACTAAGTCTGGCTGCAGCCATTTTAACTGTGGGCAGCTGAAGCTGCTGCCTGTTCACTTCCTGGATTTACACAGCCGCACACCTCCAGCTCTGCAGCTTTCATTGGCCCTCTTATGACTCACGTTCCTGGCAAACTCTCACGAGAGTGAAAAAAAGAGCTGTGCATGATGTCATAAGCCTAGGCTAATGTCCAGACAAGAAAGGAAGTGGGCTATATAAGGTATTTACTGGCAGAAGAAAAATAATTACTATCCAAAGATTAAAACAAGAGCAGAAGATTTAATAGATGGAAAGTTTAAAAAAAATGACACAAGGTCCGCTTTACCTCTTTGGTCGCCCCTGGTGTTAACCCCTTCCCTGCCAGCTTCAATAGTACAGTAACAGTGCATATTAGCAGCAAAAGGGTTGCTGCTTAAAATCCCGACCACAACACTACCTGCCTGGAGGTACTCCGGTTTCCTCCCACACTCCAAAGACATGCTGGTAGGTAATTGGCTCCTGTCTAGATTGGCCCTAGCATGTATATGTATGAATGCAAGTTAGGGACCTTAGATTGTTGAGGGTAGGGACTGATGTGAATGTACAATATATATGTAAAATTGACGGCGCACTATAGAAGTACCTGAAATAAATAACTAAAAATTATTAGTGTCACTGGTTCCCAAAAAAAATGTCTGGTGTCCGATTTGTCCGCCCCAATGTCGCAGCCCCGTTAAAAAGTCACTGATCGCCGCCATTACTAGTAAAAAATAAAAATGCCATAAAAATATCCAATATTTTGTAGACGCTATAACTTTTGCATAAATATATGCAGATTGGGATTTTTTTCTACCAAAAATATGTAGCAGGATACATATTGGCCTAAATTGGTGAAGAAATCTGATTTTTTACATTTAATTGGATACGTTTTATAGCAGAAAGTAAAAAATATTGTTTCAAAACTGTGGTTCTTTTTTTGTTTATAGCGCAAAAAATTTTAAAAACCGCAGAGGTGATCAAATACCACCAAAAGAAAGCTCTATTGGTGGGGGAAAAAGACATAGATTTTATTTGGGTACAGCGCCGCACAACCGCACAATCGTCAGATAAAGTAACCCAGTGACGTATCGCAAAAAATGGCCTGGTCATTAAGGGGGGGGGGGGGGACCTTCCGGGGCTGAAGTGGTTAACATGTATGATGAACGGAAAGGTTTCGATAAGACTCTTTGCTCATTCAGGGTAAAATGATAGGCAAATCCTTTCCCTAACTTACACCAACTTCCCCAAACTTGGAACCAGAAGTCATTTCCCACAGTAGGCAAGGCCTCAGAGGACGTCAGACTTTATGTGGCTACTTTTGCAAGATAAGATCTTGGTTTGCAAAGGAATTTGGTGCACACAAAAAAGGATTTATATCCTTTGTGGCAATTTGGGAATATATTTTAATATTGCTGTGACCGGAGTTCGAGTTCAGCGTCAACTTGGAAGGAGCCGACAGAAAAAAAAATAAGGTCAGCAAGGGTCAATGCCCAACTCCACCCAAATTTTTTATTTATTTTTTCTTGGGTAGGATAGAGCAAGGAAGGGTGAGAACCTCTAGAAACTTTTGATTGCCATCTTTGTACCCATTTGTGAGATTTCGTTCCATTTCCTGTCTACTTGATGGGTGTTACTCAGAACAGGAAGTGAGGGAAAATCTCCCCACTTCCTGTCTATGACAGGTGTCGGGCAGAATGAGAATGAAGACTTAGAACCTCTGTTGGCATTTTATTGGTGTGTCCTCCCTTGGGAAATTTCCTCTCACTTCCTGTCCAGGTGTCAGACAGGACAGGAAGTTTAAAGTGGAAGATAAGCCGAACTATATCCATCATTACAAAACATTCCCTCGCCCTCCTCCTACCTATCTTACCTACCTTGTATATATTTACAAAAAAAAAAAAAAAAAAAACTGTATAATTACTTCTTTTTAATCCACTCTAGTGCAGTCATGTGATCCTGCAGCTCCAACTTACCTGTGTCAGTGAGTGGCTGCTGCAGGGAAGAGGAGGGAACAGACTTCTGGAGCGACTTCTATTCAAATCAATGGGCTCCCATAGGGAATCACTGATTTTGAACAGAGGCAGTGAAACGCCGCTGAAAGCTAGTGCGGAAAAACGTGCAGTGCCGCCAATGCAAAACGCTGATGAAATCACATTTTTAACGGGTTTTTTTTTCCCTGGCGTTGGTACCAACGTTACAGCTCATTTATTTTTAACACCCATGTATATGAGGCCTTATGGACGTTACACTGTTAATCAAAGGTCCCTATATAGCAGGTGTCACTAAATGGCAGACGCCGGTCTGGACACGGACCAAGTGACAGTCCTGTCTGGACCATGGCCGCACCACTTAGCAGCCTGAGTGAACTCCTCGCCTATCGCTGCTGCAGCGGTTAAAAACCACAGCATGATAGAGGGCGGGGAGAATGGCAGGGTGGACTCCTCTTGTATATGCACTTGCCTGCCGCTGCCAAACACACAGCAGGGAAGAGGGTGGGAGGAATGGCAGGGTGGACTCCTCTTCTGAATGTACCCACCTGTCGCCGCTGAACTCACAGCAAAGAGGAGGGTGGAAGCCACAGAAGGTCTACAGTGGGAGTGGCAGCTGGCAAAACTTTCATATTAAGAAGCTTTTTAACATTAAGAGTTGGGTTGCTCCCGCCCTCAGTGCAGATCTTTTGTGCCTCCTGCCCTCTTCCCTGCTGAGCAGTAGGTGAGTCCATTCAGAAGAGGAATCCACCCTGCCATCATCCTGCCCTCCACAATGCTTAGGGGGAAGTTTATGGGGGAGGGCTGTGATGTCAGAGGGGGGAGCTGTAATATGAGGGGCTGTGAGAGGGAGGAGCTGTGATGTGAGAGGGGTAGCTGCAATACTGGGGGCTGTGATTTGAGAGGGGGAGCTGTAATACTAGGGGCTGCGATATGAGAGGGGGAGCTGTGATGTGAGAAGGGGCTGTGGTGTACCAGTTTGAATGTATTGCTTGTACTGTGGTATTAAACAATGAGGAGCTGATTTCTCTTCAAGAAAGAAGAGGTTCATCACCTTAGGACACCAGCAAAAAACTGAGGACTCACAGAGTGGGGTAGGGTTATAGAGGAGGCATGTCTCTCAAAGCTTTGCCAAAGTCCCATTAGGTGAAGATACACGCCTATAACTCAGGGTCTACGAATGCTCAGCCTGTGTCCTGTGCACTTAAAGTGATACCAAACTCTTGTTTTTGTTAAAAATAACAAACATGTCATACTTACCTGCTCTGTGTACTGGTTTTGCCCTAATCCTCCTCTTCTCGGGTTCCTCTTCAGTGCTCCTGGCCCCTCCCTCCTGTTGAGTGCCCCCACAGCAAGCAGCTTGCTATGAGGGGCACCCGAGCCCAGCCGCAGCTCCCCGTGTCCATTCAGACACTGAGCCGTGGCCCAGCCACGCCTCCTCTCTCTCATCATTGGCTTATTGACTTTGATTGACAACGGCAGGAGCCAATGGCGCTGCACTGCCGTCTCAGCGAATGATGGAGAGTCCCGGAGGGCCGAGCACATTGCTAGATCAAGATGGGCTCAGGTAAGGTTTGGGGGGGGGGGGGAATGCTGCACACAGAAGGCTTTTTATCTGGATGCATAGAATGTTTTCAAATAAAAAACACAAACCTTCTGTATAGATAAAACTGCTCCAGGGCAATCAACCAATCAGCTCAGCGGTCTCTGCACATTGAAGGGGTGCTGGCTCCTACTTGCAGGACACATGAAACAAAGAAAGAGGCTGGATGGTCGCACTACCAATTCAATTCTCCTTTATTATCCAAAAGATAAAACAACATGTACAGCAATGCGGCGAACTACAGATCCCAGCTAAGGCGTTTCATGCCTGAGATTGCCGCTTAAAGCGGTAGTAAACCCGCTGCCAAAAATAAAAAAAGATCCTGCAAGACAATAGCAGAATATGTTAGTATGCATCGAAATACTTACCTTAGAAGGAGGCCCCCGATGCCCGAGTCGGTCAGCGCTAAGGACGCTGACATATTGGTCCTCTTCTTTCTTCAGGGCACGCGGCTCCGGAGCTGCGAGTGGCCGGAGCCGCGTGACGTCACTCTCGCGCATGCGCGTGGGAGCTCTTCACTCCGGCAGCCAGCTCTGAGTTGCCGGACGCCTCGGTCAGATCGTCAGAGCGCATGCGCCGCTAATGTCAGCGGCTGCATGCAGGGCGAATATCTCCTAAACCATGCAGGTTTAGGAGATATTCTATTTACCTACAGGTAAGCCTTATTATAGGCTTACCTGTAGGTAAAAACAGCTTTGGGGGTTTACTACCACTTTAAAGCGGAGTTCCACCCAAAAGTGGAACTTCCGCTGATTGGATTCCCCCCCCTCGGGTGTCACATTTGGCACATTTCGGGGGGGAGGGGGAAGAGGACACCTGGCTTTAGACGGGTGTCCTTTTCCACACATCCGGGAGCTCGGGCCGGCAGCCGCTGACGTCAGCAGCCCGGCTCCCTCCTCGCACTGCTACTGGCCGCTGCTGACTTTTAATTTTTGCAGGGAAGCGCGGACCTCCACTTTAATCGCGGACCTCCACTTTAATCATAGCCAAGAAAAACCTTCTGCCTTTAAAACCCATTTAAGTTAAGATAGTGGAGTTTTCCTTTAACTGGAGGGAACATCTTTGTCAAAAAGGTAAATACTGCAGAACTGCGATACCAGCTGCCTCCTGCTTGTATAGACAATGGATGTGTTTTTAAACGCTGCAGCGTCCAGCAACTGGTAGGAGCCGCCGATGACAGACAGATAAGGAGAAAGCACTACAGGAAGTCAGCTTTGTTTGTTTCATTCATCTCCAAATAGGAGAAAGACAAACAAGGACCTTTTCTGGGCCACTGCCAAAAGGACGCTTCCCATGTCCTAATACACAACGCATGACGACCCAGAAATGTCACCCGAGCCTTCGAGGTCAAGTCCTTCCCCGCCCCCTACACATTTTAAAGTAGAACTATAGGCTAAAAAAATAGGTAAAGCCTACAGCAGTTTTTATTTAGATGAAAAGAACAGTGAAGTGGCCCTATATACAGTTGTGCTCATAAGTTTGCATACCCTGGCAGAATTTATGATTTCTTGGCCATTTTTCAGAGAATATGAATGAGAACACAAACCTCTTTCACTCAATATTATTATTATTTCAGGTACTTCTATAGCACTGTCAATTTACGCAGCGCTTTACATATACATTGTACATTCACATCAGTCCCTACCCTCAAAGAGCTTACAATCTAAGGTCCCTAACTCACATTCATACATATTCTAGGGCCAAATTTAGAGAGGAACTAATTTACCTACCAGCATGTCTTTGGAGTGTGAAAGGAAACCGGAGTTCCCAGAGGAAACCCACGCAGGCACAGGGAGAACATGCAAACTCCAGGCAGGTAGTGTCGTGGTTGGGATTTGAACCAGGGACCCTTTTGCTGCCAGGCGAAAGTGCTATAACTACACCGCTTTGTCGCCCGCATGGTTAGCGTTTGGCTGAAGCCATTTATTATCAATCAACGGTGTTTACTCTTTTTATATCATAATGACAACAGAAACTACCCAAATGAACCTGACCAAAAGTTTACATACCCCAGTTCTTAATACCGTGTATTGCCCCTTTAACATCAATGACAGCTTGAAGTGTTTTGTGGGATTTGTGGATGAGGCTCTATATCTTCTCAGATGGTAAAGCTGCCCATTCCTCAGTTCCTGGAAATTCTTGGGCAGTCTTGCATGATCTGCATGTTTGAGATCTCCCCAGAGTGGTTCAATGATATTGAGGTCAGGAGACTGAGATGGCCACTCCAGAACCTTCACTTTATTCTGCTGTAGCCAATGACAGGCCGACTTGGCCTTGTGTTTTGGAACATTGTCATGTTGGAATGTCCAAGTACATCCCATGCACAGCTTCCTCGCTGATGAATGCAAATGTTCCTCCAGTATTTTTTGATAACTGCATTCATCTCGCCATCAATTTTGACCAAATTTCCTGTGCTTTTGTAGCTCACACATCCCCAAACATCAGAGATCCACCTCCGTGTTTCACAGTAGGAATGGTGAACCTTTCATCACAGGCCTTGTTGTCTCCTCTCCAAATATAGTTTATGGTTGTGGCCAAAAAGCTAAATTTTGGTCTCATCATTCCAAATGACTTTGTGGCAGAAGGTTTGAGTCTTGTCTCTGTGCTGTTTGGCGTATTGTAAACGGGATACTTTGTGGCATTTGCGTAATAATGGCTTCCTTCTGGCGACTCGATCATGCAGCCCATCTTTCTAAGTGCCTCCTTATTGTGCATCTTGAAACAGCCACACCACATGTTTTCAGAGAGTCCTGAAGTTATTTGCGGGTTTTTCTTTGCATCCCAAACAATTTACCTGGCAGTTGTGGCTGAAATTTTAGTTGGTCTTCCCGACTGTGGTTTGGTTTCAACAGTTCCCCTCATTTTCCACTTCTTGATTAGAGTTTGAACACTGCTGATTGGCATTCTCAATTCCTTGGATATCTTTTGATATCCCTTTCCTACTTTAGAGAGTTCAAGTACCTTTTCCCACAGATCCTTTGACAATTATTTTGCTTTCCCCATGACTCAGAATCCAGAAACATCAGTGCAGCACTGAATGAAAGATGCAAGGGTCTGCCAGGAGTCCAGAAACTCATTGACCTTTTATGCACACACTAAATTACAAGCAAACAGATCACAGGTGAGGATGGTTACCTTTAATAGCCATTCAAACCCTTTTGTGTCAACTTGTGTGCATGTTATCAGGCCAAAATCACAAGGGTATATAAACTTTTGATCAGGGTCATATGGTTAGTTTCTGTTGTCATTATGATTTAAAAATAGTAAACAGCTGATTGATAATAAATGGCTTCAGCCAAACACTAACCATGAGTGAAAGAAAAGTTTTTGTGTTCTCATTCATATTCTCTGAAAAATGGCCAAGAAATCAAATTCTGCCAGGGTATGTAAACTTATGTGCACAACTGTAGCTTCAAAAGTTCCACTGTTCAATTCATATTGTTTTCCCCAGTTCCTTTAGTGCAATGACAACGATTCCACATCCCCCATGAACACAAACTTGTTGTCACAGTTTGCATCTGTCAAGCACTTGGAGACTACATTGGTGACATATGTAATCATGTGGTCTTATTCTGCAGGGGTTGCGCACAGCCTCAACTAACCCCAACGCCGGGTAAAGCACCCAGGGGCACTCACAGAAACAGCCTGTAACTTCAATAAATGCTGGGAGGTGTAGTCTTTTATTTTCATCTGGTGATCAAGCCAGCAAGTCTGTTTTCCACAGCACAAACTCTCCCGCAGAAAGTATCAGTTTACATGGATTAGACAAACTGCTTAACGCTGGCAGGGGTGATTAAAATGATCAGATTTACTTTATTAATGTAAAACCTTTATCCTAAAAGGCACAAGAACTGTTTGCTGTAACTGATTATAAAGTGTGAACGGGAGTTTGGCTTCAATTTGTCTAAATCTGCTAATACATTTAACTGTCTGCTGTGCCTCCTGTGCCCAGAGTTGTCTCTCACTAATACAGGTGGTGTGTTACTGGGCAAATTACCAGGTGAAAACGGGGGAAAAAGTAAAAGAAAAGAAAACAGATGCAGCCACCACATCTAATTATTGGTAAACTGCAATATATTACATTATTGATTTTGGGTTTAAAGTGTTACTAAACCCACAACAGTAAAAGCAGTCTGTAATGCAGTAAATTATGCTTGTTATACTCACTGTGGAACCTAAGGGGGTTAAGTCTCTGCATTGTGTAAAAAGGCTGTTTGATCTCCCTCTTTTACTGTCCCCAATCTGTCTCCCGATAGAACAGAGCCTTTGAGTACTCTGCACATGCTCAGTTTGGTGTGTATTGCTAGAAAGTTTTTTTTTTTTTTTTTTTTTTGGGAGGATGCATGTGATCAGCACAGGGCCAATCAGCACTGTCCAAAGTCAGGAGTCATGCAGCCTCATAGGACAGTCAGAGCAGAATGAAAAATCCTCCTACAAAGCTTTACTCAGACACTGATAGAAGTCACAAGACTGCTATATACTGCTTATGAGAAAAGGTATTTAGCAGTTTATCTTTACTAAAATAATTGCACTTCCATGTTCTGTATAATGTGGGAGACCAGATATAGTGACTGCAGGCTCTTGTGTTTTCTAACACTTTAACACAACCTTCCTTGCCTACAGCAGCTCCCCCTCGTTGGCCAAACCAGCAAGGTGCTGTAGGTGAGGGGACACACAACCTTAAGAGGCAATGCCAGAATTTTTCTTATTAAACACATTTTTAACCATATGGAATGCCAGAGAAAGAGCGAAGATCAGTACCTCTTGCACTTTAATACTTAGGCTTGCCATAGATCAGTGGTTCTCAACTCCTGTCCTCGGGACCCACTAACAGGCCAGGTTTGCAGGATAACTGAAATACATCACAGGTGATATAATTTGCTGCTCAGTGATTGCAGTGTTCTAGTCTGCATCTCCCCAAGGTAATACTTAAAATCTGGCCTGTTGGTGGGTCCTGAGGACCGGAGTTGAGAACCACTGCCATAGATGGAACAAATTTCTTTCCTGCAACCACGGGCAGTCGGTGTTAACAGGGGAATCCCGCCCATGGAGCCACTGTGTTCTACAAGCAGGGGGATGGGTGAAGTCCATCCACCGCCAGAAGAACAGCCAAGCCAAGCTGATTGGGCGATCAATTTGGGTGCATTAAGCTTGCCCATACATGGTTCGAATCTTGGCTGGTTCCTCCTGAATCATCCGAGATTCTAACGGTCTATGGCTGACTTTACTTAGGTTTACAATCACCACTAATAATTGGATCAGAAGGCCATCCTGTCTATGCTCTTTTCTTGCTCCTGGCCCTGCTTTTCCATACTACAAGCACACACAGTGTGACCTTAAGTCAAGATCCTTCTTCCTAGAGGCTGGCTACCAGTTTAGGGTTGGGAATCTCCCCTAATGGGCTGTATATGGAGGAAGCCCATCTGGCAAACAGAAATCGCATTGTGTAGCATAATTCATAAAAAAACACTACTAAAACACAATCAGCAAGCAATACGGAAGAACAAAATAATAGCTAGTGGGCCCTCACCTCAGTAGCTCCTCTCCAACTCCTCACGGCGTCCTCCAGCTCCCTGGTGGGGCTCATGTCACTGGACCCGGGGGAGTTCTTGCGCTCCTGTGCGATCGCTTCTGCAAAACACGCATGTGCCACAGGCTGCACCTTCTGCAAAGCCTGGGACAAGAACTGAAAATGAACCTGCATCACAGTCAAGAAACAGCGACCAAGCACCTGCAGAGAGAGAGAAAGGGGGATTAGTCAGAGCTGCAAGAAAATAGCAAACATATTCACAATAATCAGTATGCCATTGGGGGATGAAAGACATGCCAAACAGATCAAAATCATTCACAAGATTGTTTGTTTTTTCTTTTCCCATAGAAGCTTTATTAATTGCGTTTTTCACATAATAATAATGTTGTGGTCACTGTTGCTAATAATTCTAAAAAATATTCTCCATGTGCCATTTCAGAGAGTGTCAGAAGATATTTCCTGTTACTTATAAATCCTCAGGTACCTGGATCAGACAGCCGTTCCATGAACAGGAATACCTGCTCAGCCAAATGTTAACATTTATGTAATAGGGACGGCTGTGGAGGACAAACAGAAGGGGATAGGGAGGTAGGAGAGAAGGCAGCAAAAGTAAGGTGAAGAGACCAGAGAAGGTAGGAAGGAGAAAGGGGTGAGGAGAGGAGGCAGGAGAGAGGTGGCGAGAGAGGAGGAGAGAGAGGAGGAGAGGCTGGAGTGGCGGCGAGAGAGGAGACGAGAGGAGGAGGAGATGCGGCGAGAGAGGAGGAGAGGCGGCGAGAGGAGGAGGAGAGGCGGCGAGAGAGGAGGAGAGGCGGCAAGAGAGGAGAATACACTC
>BLSH010296694.1:210053-232131 GCA_018402905.1 Glandirana rugosa
GGCGAGAGGGGGAGAGGCGGCGGCGGGAGAGGGGGAGAGGCGGCGGCGGGAGAGGGGGAGAGGCGGCGGCGGGAGAGGGGGAGAGGCGGCGGCGGGAGAGGGGGAGAGGCGGCGGGAGAGGGGGGAGAGGCGGCGGGAGAGGGGGAGAGGAGAGGCGAGGCTCCAGAGAGGCGGCGGGAGAGGAGAGGCTTGGGAGAGGCAATGAGGAGGAGACCATCTTACAAGACTTTGCCCATAGTTTTATTTGCTGTTCTCTTTTAAGAAATGTAAATGATGCCTTCAAGAAAAAAAAAAGCAAAATCTCAGCAAATCTCTTTACTACACAAAGCAACATGGAGAGCTCCCAGAATGGAGAGTGCAGAAATAGTTTGGTATAAGGAGGAGCGGAGACCTAATACGATCTGTTTTCTCCTATTAACAAGTACAGACAAAGAGGCTTCAGAGCGCCAGCGTCCCTCACAACACAGCTGGCTTCACATGGGGAGGAAACAGGAGTTCTATTTTAGTCCCCTGACGTCGGCACAAACACGAAGCATTGCCTGTCAAACAAGAAATCGTCCTGCTCGTTCTCCAGGCAGTCGAATACATGAATGGAGGATCACATCCACCGAACAGAAAACACACCAACTACTGTAACCGACTTTCCGCAGGCCCCACAAACTCACACTGTATGTCAGAGAGGAAACATTTTTGTGTCTACAATGTGTCCAGCCGCTAATGGAATTTCAGCTCCCTCTCACACTATCTGGATTGAATATCACAGAGACCAAGGCTTTCCCCAGAGACCGCCGCGGCTGTGCGTCCACACAAAATCTCCACGGAGGGGTCGTGACAGAGATTCTTGATATTAATTGCAAAATAAGAAGTTAATAGGGAGTGTGTATAGGATCCCTGACAAGAAGGGGATTCTTACTGCGTATTCTATGCGGCGTATTTCTAAATCAGCTTAAAGAGGATTTGTCACTTGGTCCATGCAAGTGACAGGTTCTCTTGTATCCAAAACCAAACCGAAACGATGACAAACTTCAGTGCTCACTTCATCCAAGGTAGTTTAGGCGATGCTGCTCTCCCTGAGCGGGGGAAACACCAAAATTCTAAAAGCAAACAAAAAGCCCAAAAACTCACAAAACGTGTAAATATAGCACTTATCGTAAATCACTGCAGTGACGTGGGCATCAAGCCTCAGCGGTTGGAAAGCGAACGCATTTCGGGAGACAATCCCCTTCCTCAGAGCTTTTTATCCAAAACCAAACCCCCTGCCCTGTCAACCTGTTTCACCAGGAACCCTAACCCCGTGTAAGCGCCATGTCAGAGCTTACAGGGTTAACTTCTTCCTCCTCCAGGTCAAGTGACCTTGTTTGGGACTTGGGGCCCTTTCACAGGGGCTTTCCGTGTGAAGGGTCCGTTTTTGCTCAGCGGGGATCGGCAGACGGCAGCTCCGTCTCCGCTCACTGAGCAATGACCAGGTGAGATAAACTCAGAATGAACATGCTGCAGGGAATAGGAATCTTTTCTCTTCTGCAATGTCATCTGCAGAGTTTGTGTTTCTCCTCTGGGACAGTGCTGAGCTGGATCTTCGCTGGTGGTCTAGCAAACTGAATACAAACACACAGACTGACAGGTGGAGAGAGCCGCGCAGACAGTGAAAACAGACGATATATTAAAGGAATAAAAACGGTACTGTGGGCTTTAAATGGTGCTGGAAGGACAAACAGGCCAAAAAGACGTGTTTTACAATTTTATTTACCTATAGTTATTCATTTTATGTGTAGAGACATAAAAGAGCTATGTGAGGACCTTCCACCTACTTTGGGAGATGTTATACTATATGTGCTATGGGTAACATTGGGTGGGGTTCAGTATAGCAAACAGGAATCCTCGACCGGGTCACAGTTTCATTTGAAAGAATAGGTCAACCCGAAATGTCATATTCCTGATATGTGTCTGCTGTACCATGTACTTGTGTGAAAACATTTCCTGTTCTCTTTGTATTGCTTTCTTTGTGTGAAATCCCTGCTGGTGTTCCTGTCAGTCCCTCCACTTTCCTATTAAAAACTGACCATACTAGGCATGACAGCACAGGATGTTCAGTACTCTCCCCCAAATATCAGATTTGTGCCAGCACCCCTCCACTTTATGCACAGCCATTCTCTGGGAAGATCAGTGTGCTGCTGTTTCTCCACCCAAGCCCATTATGCAGCTGTTCTCACATTAAAAAAAAAAGGGGGGGGGGGGCGCATCTATAATGTTCTTAGATACATACATACACACAAATGTTTTTCCTTACATTTCTATTTTTAACTGAATAGGCTCTTTTACATGGATAGGGTTTACACATATTAAGGTGGAGTTCCAGTCGTTTTGAAGTTCGCTGCACCTTCTCAGTGGCCAGGCAATCTTCTGGGACCTGTGACGTGTCCTAGGAGATTGCTGGGAGGGAGAGAGTCGTCATCGCCTAGGCGGCCAAGCGGAAGTGGGAGCTGGGTACCTGTCAAAAATAGGTACCCCCCAAACAAATGATATGCCAAATGTGGTATAAGAGGGAGAGTGCTTAAAGTAGAAGATCCATTTTTGGGTAGAGCTCCGCTTTAATGATGTATACATTTTTAATGGATAACTATATGTAAAAAAAAAAAAAAGTTTGTAAAACAAGTATATTTAGCCTGTTCGTCCTTTCAGCACCTTAGGACTCGTTTACACTTGCTTTGACTTCAACACACATTAAAGCCCCTACTGCTTCAACAAGCTTTTATGATGCGTTTTTGAGGCTTCGATGGGGCTTCAATGAGGCTTCAATGAGGCTTCGGTGGGGCTTCAATGAGGCTTCGGTGGTGCTTCAGTGATGCTCTTTTGAAGCTTTGTTGAAGCTTGGCCAATGCCCTGTGTGTTTGTTGATATCTCAGACCTGCAATTTCTCCAAAACAAAAGTGAAGCTAAAGCTGAATTACAGCCTCTGAAAAGCCGCAGGTGCTTCAAGTGAGCTTCAAACAAGCTTTGTCATAGATTTCTATGGAGGCGTTGAAGAGGCTTTGAAGCCTGGCTAAAGCTACATGGGGTATAATGTTTGACGCAAAGCTGAAGTGAAGCAAAGCCAACGCAAGGTGTAAACAGGACTGTAGGCCAACCATGTCTCCATGTTGCCCTACGTGTCTCCATGTTGCCCTACGTGTCTCCATGTTGCCCTACGTGTCTCCATGTTGCCCTACGTGTCTCCATGTTGCCCTACGTGTCTCCATGTTACCCTACGTCTCCATGTTATCCTATGTGTCCATGTTATCCTATGTGCCCATGCACAAATAGGCTGTTAAGGCTACTTTCACAATGAACGTTTAGCTGTGAACGCGGTAAAACCCTGCTAGTTTTAGTGGAGTTTTACCGGCGATATGGCTCCGCTATGCAGGCGGGAGTGCGGCACATTTAACCCCCAACAAGGGGTTAAAATGGGGTTAAAAGTGCTGGCGCTCCGCACTACCGAGGCGGTGTGCGGCCGCTTCGGAAGAGCTTGCCATTGATTTCAATGGCATGGGCGGTAGAGGAGCGATATATACACCGCTCCCCTCACCAACCCCAAAGATGCGGCTTGCAGGACTTTTTGTAACATCCCGCAAGCGCACCAACCCAGTGTGACAGCACTCAGGGCTTTCACATTGGGGTGGGTTGGAGGGGGAGGGATTTTTAAGGAGCTTTACAGGCGCTATTTTTAGCTAAATAGCGCCTGTAAAGCACCGCAGTGTGAAAGGAGACTGTTTTTGGCTGGGGCGTTTTTGAGCTGTAAAAAACCCCAAGACCAGTGGGCTCAGAGACATTCTTCAGCTGTAAAAAAGCGGCTCACCAACGTTTTTGCACGTTTTTGATCCATTGGAAAATTAAAAAAAAAAAACACAACAACGCTACTGCTGAAAAACGCTAGTGCAATAACACTGAAAAAAGCTGAAAAGCTCACTACAAATCTACGGAGGTTTTTAGAACGTTTTATTACCGTCCAGTGTGCATGAGGCCTGAAGCTTTCACCTGAAGGTACAGTGAATATCTTCTAAACTTGCACAGTATAGGAGATATGCACACTGCATGCAGCCTGTGAAATCACCAGCACATGTGCTCTGAAGGGACAACATAGAAGTCCTGTCAGCGGTGACCGGGCGCACCGTTGGAGGGCTTCATTCTAAGGAAGGTGTGTCAAGCACAAGGCCCGCGGGCCGTATCCGGCCCTCCAGACCATTTCATGCGACCTTCGCACCTCTGCTACAGCTGCAGGAGAGCTCCAGCCCTTCTGTGCTCCATACCCTGCCACTTCCGCTTCCCAGCTTCTTCCCAGCAGCAGCACAAGGTAAGGGGGGGGAAGCACTGTGATATAAAGGGGCTCTTGATTGCTGATGGTGGGGGTGCTCTTGACTTCTAGTCTTACAGATGCAACCGGCCCTTTGTGGGCAATCATAATGCTGGCCTGTGATGGAAAGGAGTTTGACACCCCTGTTCTAAGGTATTTCATAATATGCCAGTATGCTATGCATACTAGCACATTATGCCATTGTCTTACAGTATTTATTTTGTATTTTCTTAAAAAGGCTGGTGTTTACTACCGCTTTAAAATATTCCCTCCATAACCCTTTTGTTTTTAATGGATACTAGAGAATGAAGAGATGTCTGGGGTGTAGGGTTCATAAATTACATTACAGCTGCAAAAACATTAGAACTCCAACCCCTGGGGACCTACAAGTGCCAGCATGTTATGACAGTCAGATGCATGCTGCTGCTTTTAGTTTTATGCCCTCTGCAAGACTGTGGGTCTCATCCACCAACTGGCACACTACACCAATGGGCAGCACAGTGGCTAAGTGGTTAGCACTTCCATCCAGCAGCACTAGGGACCTTGGCTCGAATCCCCACTACGACACTGCAGAGTTTGCATGTTCCCCCTACGCCTGCGTGGGTTTCCTCCGGGAACTCCGGTTTCCTCCCACGCTCAAAAGGCATGCTGGTAGGTTAATTGGCTCCTGTCAAAATCAGCCCTAGTATGTGTATGAATGTGAGTTAGGGACTTTAGAGTGTAAAGCTCCTTGAGCCCTGGTTCAGACTTGTGGGATGCGGGAACCGGCGCGATTATACAGCACCACTCCAGCCGATAGTTCACACTGCGTTCTGCAAACCGCTGGCGGGTGTCATTACAAAAGTTAATGACACCCCCAGTTTTCTTCACAAATAGGGCCGAAAACAAGGAATCGATTAAACGACAACTAATCGATTATGAAAATAGTTGTCAACTATTTTCATAATCGATTAATCGGCCAGCCGATTAGTTGGCCTGCGTACAGAATGCATGGTTTACATATCAGGAAATACAGCGTAGCACACATACAGCTCAGTACACCAGCCATACATGTCAGTAAGTGCCTGAGAACGTGTGAATGTGTGAGGAGCAATGCCTCATGGGACATGTAGTCCTGGGCAGGAACTGAGTGGTTCTAAAGGTAGAAGTTTTTTTTTTTTTACCTTGCTATAGGGAGCTCTCTATACTATACTTTACAGCTTGATACTGGGGCACGCTGAAGGCAGGAGGAGCCAGAAGTGTTGGTGGGGGACCCCAGACGAGGAGAATGAGAATCAGGGCTGCTCTGTGCAAAATCATTACACAGAGCAGGTAAGTATAGCATGTTTGTTATTTTGAAAAAAAAATACTTTGAAGAGGAAGTAAACCCAGTTTGAGGTTTACTTCCTCTATATTCCCCTGCAAAGTAGATGCATAATGGGCTACTATGCATCGCATACTATCCCATTATGTGCCACTTACCTGCAAACGAAGCCTGCGACATCCAGTGCTGTCCCCTGTGCTGGCAGTGTCCATCTTCTGCCCCTCTTCCTTCCAGGGCCGCGATCTCCATCTCTGTGACTGGCCGGAGTTGCGTGACGTCACTCCCGCGCGCATTGTGCCGCCAGTCACGGCACAATCACAGTGAAGAAACGGCACGGAGGCCGTTTCTTCAATGCACATGTGCCGAAATTATGTCGGCACATCTCTTACACTGTATATCTCCTGAAACGTGCAGGTTTGGGAGATATGCAGGGCACCTACAGGGAAGCCTTATTATAGACCTTATGATAGGCTTACCTGTAAGTTAAAGTTGTTGTCATGAGTTGACAGCCACTTTAAAGACTCTGTACAGGGAAGATCAGCATCTGAACCCAGAGAAGGTGGAGGCTGATAGACTGGAGGTAAGAGAACGCATTACAATTACATTTAAAGTAAACTTTTACCAGTATTGTGCATTTAGATCTAAAATGATCAAATCCATGAAAAAAAAAAAAAAAAAAAAAGTCTCAGCTTTTAGCGCTACTTTAATATAAAAGATTTCTATCTCCCTTCCACCCTTCATATAGCTTCAGGTCTGACTCCTAGGGAGAAATTGCCCATATATCCTACCTCTGGGTGTATTTATTATTATATATATGCTTCTGTCTGTTATTCCCAGAGTGGATTAGAGATTTTGCTCCCTAACCACATAGCTGGTTATTTATATTTACCACTGCGTGGAGATATTTAAGAATAAATTGCCTTTTTTAAAACTTTGAATATTCACTAAATTATACACCACATTTTTTTGTAAGGTTATTATCCGATTAATCAAAACAATAAAATTGACCAACTAATCGATTATGAAAATAATCGTTAGTTGAAGCCTTAGAACTGTGCACTCGCACATGAATCGGATCGTATGGGTGAGAACACCCATGCAATGCGATTCTAGTGTGGGAAAAAAAAATACATGTACCTTTTTTTGCGAATCTAATGCGAGTTCAGCCATACACGTGTACGGCTGAACTCGCACTGATCAGAGATCGCATGTGATCGAAGTGCGGGTGTGAATCCCATGCGATCTCTGAGGATCGCATTCATCTGAACCAGGGCTGAAGGCAGGTACTGATGTGAATGTACAATAAAGCACCGTAAATTGATGACGCTATATAAATACCTAAAATAAAATAAACTGCTGGCCACTCCTGAAGCCAGACTTCGCTTTCCATGGCAGATCATGCTGGGATAAGTCACCCTGCATTAGAAGCAGGCCACAGACTGTTGGGTGAATTCACACAAGACGATTAAGACACTTGGATTTCCAGGGACAAGAATCTGTGGACTCCTGGGTCTGGAATGACAGGTGTGTGGAGCGAATAGCTGCGGCTGCTCAGCCCATACAATGAAACAGGCTGGCTGTGGCCACAGCTAATCGCGAACGTTCCCTACAGCCAGCAGTTATCGTGCTTGGACGCACACATAATCACCTGTGTAACATAAGCGAAAGATTGAAGCCCAACCCCCCTAGTATTTAAAATCTGAAAGCAGTTCTAACCCAACCACACTATGCAAAAACTAGAAAAAGGTACAATTTAATGCCACTTGGTTATTGCATATCGGCATTCTGCACATGCCCTATTGCAAAGGTACAAAAGACATTACTGGTTACCCAGATAATGTTAGCCAGTGTAACAATCTCAAAAAGATGCCAACACTTTCATTAAAGTGGAAGTAAAGTTCATTTTTGACTAAATGTCTGGCAGGCAGGGTATTGATGACAGAAGAGACACTATTGGTCTCTTCTGCCATAAAAGCATCCTTCCGCCGGTCAGCCATCCTGTACACTGAGCCATGCATGCGCAGCTCAGCGAACATTTACAGCCTCGATCCGTGCCGCGGCGATGTGACACTGTGTGTCGGAGCGACATCATCGCGGCCCGGCCTATCAAACGACTGAAGGTACAGGACCCGGAAGGAATACCGGGCGAAGATGGAAGCGCCAGTGGCCATCCGGATCGATCCCACCGCAGGGTTGGAGTGCAATGTTTGACAGGTAACTCTGCCATAATGTACTAATATGCTGTGCACACTGGCCCTTTATGGCACTATTCCTCCCGATGACATCGAATGATGGGGCACTATTCCTCCCGATGACAGCCAATGATGGGGCACCATTTCTCCCGATGACAGCCAATGACAGGGCACTATTCCTCCCGATGACACCCAACAATGGGGCACTATTCCTCCAGATGACACCCAACAATGGGGCACTATTCCTCCAGATGACACCCAACAATGGGGCACTATTCCTCCAGATGACACCCAAAAATGGGGCACTATTCCTCCAAATGACACCCAAAAATGGGGCACTATTCCTTCCAATGGAACCCAATGATGGGGCACTATTCCTTCCGATGGAACCCAATGATGGGGCACTATTCCTTTCCGATGGCACCCAATGATGGGGCACTATTCCTCCCGATGACACCCAATGATGGGGCACTATTCCTCCCGATGACACCCAACGATGGGGCACTATTCCTCCCGACGACACCAAAGGATGGGGCACTATTCCTCCCGATGACACCCAATGATGGGGCACTATTCCTCCCGATGACACCAAAAGATGGGGCACTATTCCTCCCGATGACACCAATGATGGGGCGCTATTCCTCCCGACGACACCAAAGGATGGGGCACTATTCCTCCCGATGACACCCAATGATGGGGCACCATTCCTCCCGATGACACCAAAAGATGGGGCACTATTCCTCCCGATGACACCCAACGATGGGGCACTATTCCTCCCGACGACACCAAAGGATGGGGCACTATTCCTCCCGATGACACCCAAGGATGGGGCACCATTCCTCCCGATGACACCAAAAGATGGGGCACTATTCCTCCCGATGACACCCAACGATGGGGCACTATTCCTCCCGATGACACCCAACGATGGGGCACTATTTCTCCCGATGACACCCAATGATGGGCAACTATTCCTCCCACTGACACCAACAATGAGGCATGGTTTACACCCACTGATGCCAGGATATTTTCAACTCCCACTGGCCACAGTCCAGCCCACCTAAAGTCTGAAGGACAATAAACTGACCCTTTGTTTAGAAAGATTGGAGACCCCTACTCTATTGTTTAGTCTTGCATGACTTTTGAAAAACCGGATCAGGTACTTGGCAAATGCATCTTCTAAGGATTCTAATGGTAATTATTTCCCCAAATCTGCCTCAACCTTTACAAAGCCTAATGTCCTAACTAATGTCATACTGGGTACTCCATGGTGGAGACCTAACAAATAATCGAGGAATCCAGCTACAAAAGACACCTCTTTGCTGTGACCTTGCGTGAGAAGGGGCACAAATTACACTCAGAAGGAAGCCGGTGAGTCATCAATGACTACTTGAAACTCAAAGATCAGTTGTGGACAGGGCCAATCTTTTAGTCATTTATTTCAGGCATGTATATAGTGCCAACAATTTACGCAGCTCTTCACATCAGTCCTGGTCCTCAACGAGCTTACATATCGAAGGTCCCTAGCTCACATACATGCATAACACACACAGTCACATACTGGAGCCATTTTAACCACTTAGATTTACTGTGACCAAGCGGCAGCTGCAGAATCAGCAACGTAAATAAATGTTGCAAGCTCGTTTCTGGGCATGGGCTGCACATCCGCTGCTGACCTGCACTGTGGCTGGACACAGCGCAATTTTGTCAGCAGGTCCCGGTCAATGATTTATGGCTGAGACCTGCTGATCAAATGTGTCCAATCACAGCACAGAGCCCAGAGCCCAGTGTGTGTACAAATACACAGGACTCTAAACCGAGCAGCGATCTGGCTGTTTTTCTTCTCCCTGCAAAGCAGTGAGAAAAAGCAGACAGATCTTTTAGTAAAAGCAGCAAATATTACACACATTACATAATGTTGGGCACACAGTTAACCCCCTTGATTGCCCCTAGATGTTAACCCCTTCCCAGCCAGTGTCATTAGCACAGTGACAGTGTACAGTATTAGCACTGATCACTGTATTAAAGTCACTATTGAGGTCAGTGTCAGCTAGTGTACCTACCAGTGTCAGCTAGTGCCAGATTGCCAGCCACTCTATCACAGTCCCACTGTAGGTCGCTGATCACTGCCATTACCAGTATAGCATCATACCTGCATAATTTCAAGTATATATACCATAGTTTGTATAGTCTAATTTTCACACAAACCAATTAATATAGACTTGGGTTTTTTTTTTTCACTAAAAACATGTAGCAAAACACATTTTGGCCTAAATTAAAGTGATTGTAAAGGTTTTTTTTTTTAACCACTTCCCTACCGCCGTATGCAGAATGACGGCCGGGAAGTGGTTCTGTTATCCTGACTGGGCCTCATATGACGTCCGGCAGGCATCGTGGTGATTGGTGGTGCGGTGTGTCAGTCTGACCCACCTCATTACCAATCTCGGTAAAAAGCTTCCATCGGAAGCTCCCTACCACGTGATCAGCCGTGACCAATCACAACAGCTTTTATCAGCTTTTCCTCCAATCGCGTCTGCCGACGCAAGTAGTGGAGAGCCTATTGACCCCCCCCAGGATCGCCACCCTAGACCACCAGGGATAGCCCACCCAGGGAGACCACCAGGCAGCCGATCCTAGACCACCAGGTAAGGGGCACAGTGCCCAACATGGATGGCACTCAATGCTACCTTCAGATGCCACCCTAGACCACCAGGGAATGGGCCCCTATTAGTGCATCTGTCATTGCCGCCCAGCAGTGCCCCCCCCCCCGTCAGTGCTGCAAATCAGCGCCCGTCAGTGCTGCAAATCAGTGCCACCTTATCAGTACCCATCATTGCTGCATACAAGTGCCTCATCATCAGTGCCAATCAGTACTGGCTCACCAGTGCCCCTCAGTGTAGCCTCATCAGTGCCCATCAGTATAAGAGAAAATATACTTATTTTACAAAGCTTTGTGACAGAAACAGAGAAAACTTTTTTTTTTTCCATTTGTAGCGCAAAAATTAAAAAAAAAAACGCAGAGGTGATCAAATACCATCAAAAGAAAGCTCTACTTGTGGGAACAAAATGATAAAAACTTAGTTTGGGTACAATGTTGCACGACCGCGCAATTGTCATTCAAAGCGCAACAGCACTGAAAGCTGAAAATTGGTATGGTAGGGAAGTGTTCTAAGTGCCTGGTATTGAAGTGGTTAAATAAACATTTTATACTTATCTGCTCTGTGCAAGGGTTTTGCACATAGCAGCCCCGATCCGCCTCTACTGGGATGCCCCGACGGCACTGCTGGCTCCTCCCCTTCATCAGGTGCCCCCACGAAGAGTCGCTTTCCATGGGTACACTCGTGCTGGTGTGCTCGAGTCTCAGCCCCGCCCACCCGCTCCCGGGTCATTCAATTTGATTGACAGCAGCGGGAGCCAATGGGGACCCAATGCGGACGGACACAGCGGCTGGAGTCGCTGGGCTCGTGCACATTGCTGGAATTAAGGGGGAAGCTGCAGCACAGAAGGTTTTTCATTCACCTTAAATGCATGCAATGCATGAAGGTGAAAAACCTGGAGACTTTACAATCCCTTTAATGAAGAAATGTGATTTGATTTTTTTTTTTATTATTGGACATGTTTTATAACAGAAAAAATGCCCTGGTCATGAAAGGAGTAAAACCTTCCAGAGGTCAAGTGGTTAAGATATGAATCTTTCATTTGTCCTCCATTTACACATTTGTAAATAGAGTTTAGCAGTTCTTACACAAGGCTGATTCTACGCTTTGTTTAATGGTTCAACAAAAGTACTGCTTGTAACATTGTGGACAACTTTTTTTTCCCAAGCCCCAGAGATGGTATGCATCTGCAGGGAAGGAACAATACAAGTCTGGATTAGCCAAGATAAAGCAAAGAGGAAATGGAGCAGACAGAGGAGCTAGGAGTGTAGTGGCTGCTGGGACAGCGGGGTCATTAGGAGGAAATCCTGGGATATGCCTTTATCCCAAAGCATTGGAAAGAAAAGGCAAGGACGATCATGTACAGGCATGGAGGGCGAAGGCTCTTCTCCTGACAAATACTAAGGCCTCATACACACAGGATGTTATTTGACTGTTTTACAGCAGCTGTTTTCAGCTGCAGACGTTTTTTTCTACAGTCAATAAACCCTCCATCATGTTACCCCATGTCTCCATGTTACCCCATGTCTCCATGTTACCCCATGTCTCCATGTTACCCCATGTCTCCATGTTACCCCATGTCTCCATGTTACCCCATGTCTCCATGTTACCCCATGTCTCCATGTGTCTCCATGTTATCCTATGTCTCCATGTTATCCTATGTCTCCATGTTATCCTATGTCTCCATGTTACCCTATGTCTCCATGTTACCCTATGTCTCCATGTTACCCTATGTGTTCATGTTATCCTATGTCTCCATGTTATCCTATGTGTCCATCTTATCCTATGTCTCCATGTTATTCTATGTCTCCATGTTATCCTATGTCTCCATGTTATCCTATGTCTCCATGTTATCCTATGTCTCCATGGTATCCTATGTCTCCATGGTATCCTATGTCTTCATGTTATCCTATGTCTCCATGCACACATAGGCTGTTATCAGCTGTTTTTAGCAGTGACGTTTTTGAGCTGTAAAAAAACCCCAACACCTGAGGGTTCTGAGAGACGTTTATCAGCTGTAAAAACGTTCAAACGCTCAAAAGCATCGATCCCCAACGTTTTTTGACATTTAGACCAACTGAAAGAAAAAAAAAAAACAAAAAAAACACTGGCCCTTTAAAAACACGGAATAACGGCGGTAATAACATGCTGGTAAAAGCTGAAAACATCCCTAATAAGCTACTGACGTTTTTTTGGACGTTTTTTAAAGTCCTGTGTCCATAGCCCTCATACACACGGGTGTTTGACGCCACATTTATGGGCGTTTTTTACAGCTCTCCATGTTATTCTATGGCCCCCTAAAAACGCAGACGTTTTTGAGCAGTAGAGGGCATCAGCGTCAATGGCGGCTGGTGGAATTTTAGGATGGGGGGGCGCCAGACCCCGCTGTTCCTTTTTGACCCCTCCCACTTCTCATAAGCCCCACCCCTTATAGTTTCCACCCCTTGTGTCAGGAGTATACAGCCCAGCATCACCAGATAGGGTATACAGCATCACAGATAGCAGCATACAGGGCACCAGATAGGGCATACAGAGCACCAGATAGGGGCTCAAAGCGCTCCCCCCCCCCCCCCCCCCAAGTCGGGACACGTTCCGCACTTATCCAAGCAAGCAGGCCAGGTGTATGCAGAGATCGGCTTGCGGTCAGCATGCTGGTGCGGATGGTGATCAGCTTGGCACTGAAAGCCAGCGGAGTGCTGCGCCTGCGCCTGAGTAATCACACAGGCAGCACATCCACCACAGTCCCGCCGCTCGCCCACAGCAGCAAATGACCGTGTCATTGGCTCTGATGGCTCAGGGGGCAGCCAATAAGACTATGTGTGCGCGCTTGTTCAGCGCACACACATAGACTTTAATGACTGACCAATCTGCTCACTACAGGCAGTCCCCGAGTTACGATCATCCAAGTTACAAACGACTCCTATTTACGAACGGGGGTGGCGAGACGTCACTGACGGCCGTTTGCGCTCCACACTGGTCCTGGATACGGCCGAGCAGCGCCAGACTTCACCCACAGTACTGTACAGCATGGCCACAAGAGCCCCATATAACACAAATGCACACATAGCAGTGCCCAGAACATCC
Source organism: Glandirana rugosa (assembly GCA_018402905.1). Classification (NCBI taxonomy): domain Eukaryota; kingdom Metazoa; phylum Chordata; class Amphibia; order Anura; family Ranidae; genus Glandirana; species Glandirana rugosa. The sequence goes on from BLSH010296694.1 coordinate 223,614, forward strand.
CACATCACTGTACTTGATGAAGTTACATTTACAAATGTACAGTTCCGACTTACAAATTCGATTTAAGAACGAACCTACAGTCTGTAACCCGTTCGTAACTCGGGGACTGCCTGTACTTGCTGTCAGCAAGGAGCCGAGGAAAAAAAAAAAAAAAAAAAAGAAGAAAAGTCAATGTACCGGCGCCTCCTGCAGGGGGGCCGGGCTGACTTTTTTTTTTAACCTTTCAGTGGCGGGGGAGGCGTTAGTGAGCTGTAACTAGAACGCGGGATCAGCGCGTTCTGAGGCCGTAACGTTTTGCCGTTTGACACCGCAAAATGCTCACTAAACGCCATACCGCCATTAACCGGCGTTTTTGACGCCGACGTTTTCTGATTAAAAAAATAAAGGGATTTTATTAAAACTTACCGTAAATTCCTTTTCTCCGAGTTCACTGACAGACGCAGCTCATCATAACGTGTGGGGTTTATGCTGGTCCCACTAGGAGTTAACTAGGCAGGGAAAAGAAACAGCTGGAAAAACCGTGACCCATGCGTATTCTGTTCGGGGCAAGGTTCCCCCTTTTCCAGTCACGGGTCATTCTACCCTGGCTGTTAACACTTCCTGGGCTTTCAGACACCAGTCCTCGGTGTCACAGGTGTGCAAGGCGGCCACTTGGGCCTCAGTTCACACTTTCACTAAGTTTTATAAAGTTGATGTGTTTGCATCTTCGGATGCTACTTTTGGCCGCAAAGTTTTGCAGGCGGCAGTGTAGGCGCGTCTGGCGCCTCCTTAGAGGTTCAGTTGGGTACTGTTGTTAGCATTTACCCACCCCTCTTTTTGACACAGCTTGGGGATGTCCCCACACGTTATGATGAGCTGCGTCTGTCAGTGAACGATAGGAGAAAAAGGGATTTTATTAAAACTTACCGTAAAATCCTTTTCTCCGAGTTCACTGACAGACGCAGCACCCACCCCTCCTGTGCTCTGTTCTGGTACGGCTTGTGTACGAACTGAAGAGCTATGCTATGAGGGGTTTTATGTAGGAAGAGAGGACGGCCCCCATGGGAGGGGCCAGCTGTTTCTTTTCCCTGTCTAGTTAACTCCTAGTGGGACGAGCATAAAACCCACACGTAATGGAGAGCTGCGTCTGTCAGTGAACGATAGGAGAAAGAGGAATTTTTAAAAAAAAAAACGCCCATTGACGCAGAGGCTCACTAACGCTCATTAACGCCTATGCAAAACGCAGAAAAAAATGCAGATTTTTTTCCCCTGACGTCGGACCCGACGTTTTGTTTATTTTTAAACATACGCCCGTGAGTATGAGGCCATAAACTTCACTAAAAACCAAGAGCTGAACCCATGCTTCCCATTAACGAGTCAACTCTAGCGTTCTATCAAGATAAAAATAAAGGCAGCATATCAAGGACCCCTTTTCTTCTCTTTGGTTCTCAGAAAATAGGCGACCGAGTTGCTTCCAACTGACCATCCCGTGCCCAGCTGTGTACATCTGAGAATCAGTGCAGCCTGAAGAGTCACCAAAGGACAAGGATGGAGGAGTTTCTGGAATATGGGATATGTTAAAGGGAACCTACTACAGGCTTTTAAAGAGGAAGTAAACCCTGATGGGGTTTACTTCCTCTGTATTCCCCTGCAAAGTAGAAACATAATGGGCTACTATGCATCGCATACTATCCCATTATGTGTCACTTACCTGCAAACGAAGCCTGCGACGTCCAGCGCTGTCCCCTGTGCTGGCAGCGTCCATCTTCAGCCCCCTCTTCCTTCTGGGGCCACAACCCCAGCTCTGTGACTGGCCGGAGTCGCGTGACATCAGTTCCGCACATGCGCAGGGGAACCGCGAGTCACGGCACGAGCTCAGTGAAGAAACTGCTCGGAGGCGGTTTCTTCACTGAGTATGTGCCAAAATGACGTCAGCACATCTAGTACAATGTATATCTCCTGAACCGTGCAGGTTTGGGAGGTGTGCAGGGCACCTACAGGTAAGCCTTATTATAGGCTTACCTGTAGGTTAAAGTGGTTGTCACGGGTTGACAACCACTTTAAAACCGTCTTGGTGTTAAGGATGTTGTTCTATTCTTGCCTGATGTAGGATTCTAACTACTTAACAGTCCTGGGTCGTCTTTGTCGTATTTTTTGTTTCAAGATGCACCAAATATTTTTAGTTGGTGAAAGGTCTGGACTGCAAGCAGGCCACTTAAGTACCTGGACTCTTCTACTATGAAGCCATGCTGTTGTCATAGATGCAATATGCGATTTAGCATTGTCCTGCTGAAATATGCAAGGCTTTCCTTGGAAAAGATATTGTGCGGATGGGAGCATAAGCTGCTCTAAAACCTGGATATATCTTTAAGCAATGATGTTGCCTTTCCAGGTGGTCAATCTGCCTATTCCATAGGCACTAATGCACCCCCATACCATCAGAGATGCAGGATTTTGATAAGCTTGAAGGTCCCTCTCCTCTTTCGCCCATGGTTGCCAAAAAGAATGTCAATATTCGATTAGTCTAACCACAGAACAGTTTTTTCACTTTGCAACAGACCATTTTAAAATGAGCTGTGGCCCAGAGAAGAGAGCTGTGTTTCTGGGTCATGTTCAGGATATGACTTCTTCTTTGGAAGAACAAAAAAGCACACAAGGACACACTGGCCTAGCGCATTATCCTCAGTAAAATTAAATGTATTAAAAAATCATAAAAACATACTCACAAACAAGTTCAGAGAAAAGGCTCTGAGGAGAGGCTGTGGCCTCGAAACGCGTTAGCCAGCCCGTCCAAGACACCAGCAGTCATGGTGGATTGGATGCGTAGCCATTTAGTGCTTGAAATGCCTGTTATCTGAACTTGTTTGTGAGTATGTTTTTATGATTTTTTTAATAAATTTAATTTTACTGAGGATAATGCGTTAGGCCAGTGCGCCCTTGTGTGCTTTTTTGTTCTTCTAGTGTGTCTGGACTTCTCCAGTCCATCAAGAGGCAGCAGGGTGGCGCATTACCCGGTGTTTATACAAGCAGATACCCCCCTTGTTCACCATTGTGGAGAAGCCTCCTCTCCTTGAGTGCAGGAATGATTTAATATTTGGCTGCGCATGGCTTCTTCTTTGCATGATAGAGCTTTAACTTGCATTTGGGTGCCACTGCAAACTGCGTTCAGTGATTTTTTTTTTTAGTATTCCTGAGCCCATGTGGTAATGTCCATCACAGAATCATGCACGTTTTTAATGTAGAGCTGTCTGAGGTTTATTGCCGTATTGCACTTCTGCCTTATCCCTTGTGCACAGAGATTTCTCCAGATTCTTAGAATCCTTTAAAGTGGTTGTCAACCTGTGACAACCACTTTAACCTATGGGTAAGCCTAGAATAAGGCTTACCTGTAGGTGCACTGCATATCTCCCAAACTTGCACGGTTCAGGAGATATGCCGTTTCTCCACTGACCCTGTGCTATAACTGGCGGCTCCCGCGCGCATGTGCGGGAGTGACGTCGCGCGACTCCGGCCAGTCACAGAGCCAGAGTCGCGGCCCTGGAAGGAAGAGGGGCAGAAGATGATGCGGCCAGCACTGGATGCCGCAGGCTTTGTTTCCAGGTAAGTGGCATAGTAACCCATTATGCTTCTACTTTACAGGGTTATATTGAGGGAGTAAACCCAATCTGGGCTTACTTCCTTTTTAACCGGTTCCCCACCGCGTGCCGTCTTTTTACGGCGGCAGTCGGGGAGCCCTGCGTGAATCACCGTAAATAAGCGGCGATCCGCAATCAGCCACCTGGGGGCGCACCCGCGGGCGGCGCGCGCACCCGCCGCACTCCTGGGGAGTGTGCCCGCGGCTCGGGCGGACCCGATGTCCGCCGGCGAGCCGCGATGAGCGGCTACAGGGAAAGAACGGGGAACCGCCGATGTAAACATGGCGGTTCCCCGCTCTGTTAGTAGGGGCATGGGAGATCTACTGATCCCTGTCACTGGGATCAGTTAGATCTCTCATGCCCATGTTAGACCAACCCCCCCACAGTAAGAACACACCCAGGGAACATAGTTACCCCCTAGCTCTCGCCCCCCCCAGGTTAACCCCTTCACTGCCAATGACATTTATACAGTAATCAGTGGACATTTAAATTTCTGATCGCTGAATAAATGTCAATGGTCCCAAAAAAGTGTCAAAAATGTCCGACATGTCCGCCCCGATATCGCAGTACTGCTAAAAATCGCAGATCGCCGCCATTACTAGTAAAAAATAAAAAAATAATAAAAACCCCAGAAATTAATTCTCATCATCCATAAACGCGGCCACTTTTGTGCAAACCAATCAATAAACGCCGATTGCGGTTTTTTTTATCGCAAATATGAGGAATTATATAAATCAGCCAAAAACGGTGAAAAAAAATGTTTTTTTATATTTTTTTTTGGATTTGAATTTTAGCAAAAAGTAAGAAATTTTTTTTGCAAAATGGTCGCTCTTCTTTTGTTTATAGCGGCGATTAGAAATGACGCAGAGGGGATCAAATACCACCAAAAGAAAGCTCTATTTGTGGGAAAAAAAGGACGCAATTTTTGTTTGAGTATAACGCCGCACGACCGCGCAATTGTCAGTTAAAGCGACGCAGCGCCGAATCGCAAAAAGTGCTCTGGTCCTAAAGCTGCAAAAGCTTCCGGTTGGTAAGTGGTTAATATATGTACTGCAGATGATATATTTAAGGTATTTGCAATTTTTTTACGTTAAGGAACATTAATCTGAAATTGTTGGAAATTTTTTGGATGTAGATTTTCACAGATTGGTGAACCTCTGCCCATCCTTATTTCTGAGACACTCTGACTCTCTAAGATGCCCTTTTAATACCCAGTCATGTCATTGGCCTGTTGCAAATTAATCCAATAAGTTGCAAAATGTTCTTTCAGGTCTTCCTAGTTAGTACCACTTACTTTCCCAGCTTTTTGTTGCCCTGTCCCAACTTTGAGATGTGTTGCTGCTGTCATCATTTTCAAAAATTACCATTTTTCTTACAATGGTACATTTAACACAGTGGTGTAGTGGGTAGCACTTTCACCTAACAGCAAAAGGGTCGCTGGTTTGAATCCCAACCATGACACTACCTGACTGGATTTTGCATGTTCTCCCTGTGCCTGCGTGGGTTTCCTCCGGGTACTCCGGTTTCCTCCCACACTCCAAATACATGCTGGTAGGTTTATTGGATCCTGTCTAAATTGGCCCTAGTATGTGTATGTATGAATGTAAGATTGTAAAGCTCCTTGAGGGCAGGGACTGATGTGAATCTACAATATATATGTAAAGCCCTGCGTAAACTGACGGCGCTATACAAGTACCTGAAATAAAATAATATTCTCAGGTTTACATTTGATATGTTTTCTATTGTAAACAAAAATATGGGTTTATCATACTAGCAAATCATTGCATTCTGTTTTTAGGTAGGTTTTACACGGTGCCCCAATTTTTTTTGGAATTGAGGTTGTACATTTAGTATGAGATCTAAGGTACTACCTTTGACTGATAGTCTCATGAAATCTGGATTAAAGCGTTTGTTAACCTCAAAAAAAAAATGTTGCTCCTGTCTCTTTAATATGAAATTAGCAGCATGGTGCTTTTGCTTTTTAAATTATCTTTCTGTATCCCCTAAAATACCTGTTTGATAATGCCAGGTCAAGACTCCACCGAGTGCTGACTCCCCTTATCATGTAGCTGATCCTGAGAGTCTGGTCTGTACAGTCTGTGTCACTAGCAGCTCTCCTATTTTCCTGTGCCTGCCTTCTGCTCCCCCCTCCTTGTCAGCAGGTAGAGTCTCTTCTCTGCTCTCATAATGAACTTTAAAAGCCCCCATCCCCTCTGTATTAGAACAAGAAGTTCCACTGTGTCTGTGTTATACCATAAATCTTCCTACACCTGGCTCTCTCTCTCCTCTCCAGCTGACATCAGCAGCAGTGCTCGGTCCCACCTTCAGGAATTCTTGGCTGAGCAGAGGAAAGGAGAAAATGGCAACTGATCCTAGGAAGCCTGTGTGTTATCAGTACAGATAGACAGAGAGATATATATATATATATATATATATATATATATATATCTATATATATATATATATATATATATAGATATAAAGATATCTATATATATATATATCTATGTTATAACACACCCACAGGGGAAATTTTTGTGCTAATACAGAGGGGATGGGAGCATTTTATACAAGTGGCTTAACAACCACTTTAAGATTTGGTGATGTCACTACTGTGCTACTCACTGTTCTCCTTGCTGGAGGCTCCAACATGGGGAAGCAAAGCCCCGCCTACCAAGATGTCGGCTTCCACAAAAAGACACAGTTGACACACACCAGCAAATAATGGAAATTCTCTCAAAATCAGCTCAGATGGAAACATTTTTTAGCTGTATGCGGAAGAGTTGGCACTTCTGAAATATATTTACTGTGTTACTCTCTGTGCTGTCCTGCTCAGGTGACAACCACTCCCCTAATTTCTTGTAGTCATAGAGGCAGGAAGTGAATGAAATCAAGGCAAGAACTCAAAAAAAAAAAAAAAAAATGCTTGGAATTTTAATTCTAACCAACAAGTCTGAAGTTTTGGCAGCATTTTTTTTTTTTTTTTATCAAGATATCGCAAAGTATAACTAAAGGCAAAACTTTTTATTTAGTTTTGGATAGAGTGGAGGGGGATTAGAGCCCCTGTCAATTTTTAATGCTGTCTAAGGAGATTTGTCCTGTTTACCATTATCACAGAAAGTGAAAGTAAAGAAAACCCCACATCCCAGAAAAGTAATAGATGGGAAATCTTGCAATGGGGACACTAGTTCTGGTGAGCTGGGGGTCCCCAAGAAATTTCTTTAATTTGCAGAGATTTCCTCTCCCTTCCTGTTTAGCCATAGGACAGGAAGTGAAGGGCAATCTCCGCAATGGGACAGAGATGGCGAAAAAAAAATCTGACAGTGGTTATAACCTTCCCTTGCTCTATCCAAAAAAAAAAGTTTTGCCTAAAGTTCTACTTTAAAGGATTTTAACCGGTTCCCGACCGGCTCATGTACATTTACTGCTGCAGTGTGGCTCTGTAGCGCGTCTTGCCAAACAATCGGCTCTCGCGCGTGCGCAGTAGTGGGCGGGAGCGCGCTCTCGTGCCTGCCGCACCCTGCCTTGTCAGATCTACGGATCCCTGTACTCGGGATCATTTAGATCTCTGGTGACCCTGACAGCCCAGCCCCCTCACAGCTAGAACACACAGAGGGAACACATTAACCCCTAGATCCCCCCCCCCCGTTTAACCCCTTCCCTGCCAATGACATTTATACAGTAATCAGTGGATATTTAAATTTCTGATCGCTGTATAAATGTCATTGCTCCCAAAAAAGTGTCAAAAATGTCTGACATGTCCGCTGCAATATCACAGTCCTGCTAAAAATCGCAGATCGCCGCCATTACTAGTATAAAAAAAAAAAATGTAAAAAAAAAGGATAGAAATTAATTCTCATGGTTTGTAAACGCAGCAAATCAATCAATAAACGCCAATTGCGATTTTACCAAAAATAAGAGGAAGAATATAAAACCGATGAATATGTTTTTTTTTTTATGTATTTTTTTTGTATTTGTATTTTAGCAAAAAGTAAGAAATTGGGGGTTTTTTTTTTTGTTTTTTTTTTCAAAATTGTTGCTCTTTTTTTGTTTATAGCGGTGATCAGAAATGATGCAGAGGGGATCAAATACCACCAAAAGAAAGCTCTATTTGTGGGGAAAAAAGGACGCAAATTTTGTTTGGGTACAACGTCGCACGACCGCGCAATTGTCAGTTAAAGCGACGCAGTGCCGAATTGCAAAAAGTGCTCTGGTCCTAACGTGGGAAATCCTTCCGAGGCTGAAGTGGTTAAAGGCATTTTTAATTTCCAGGAGAAGTGGAAAGCCCCTTAATTTCTAGTGACGTCTGCCGGCGGCGATGGCATCCTAATTCCTATAATTAAAACGCAAAAATTATTCACAATCGTCAGCATTTTCGGGACTCTTTTGGCTAATGGGAAAGCCATGACATTTATCTGCAACAGGAAATAACTTTTGTTTTAAAGAAAACAAAAGAAATCCCTTTAGTCTTTGTTAACGCCTTTGAGTTAACCCCGTCTCGCCCAGCCCAGACGTCCCTTACATAGGGTCTGTACGCCCAGGAGCAGGTAGGATCAGCAATCATGTGACCATTGTGACTAGCTGTCACAGTGGTCACATGATCGGGAGTAGGTGCCGGTGTAGCATCGTTTTTTGAAACCCCACACAAATGGAAACCGGAAGGGACGTTCCGTTGCCGCCATCTTGCTACACCCGCACTCGTCTGCACTAAGAATACAGAGAGAAGGTGGAGAGCGGACATCTTTTTACACCCAGTGGAGTTTTTCACTTTACAATTATTTTTAACAGTAAATGGAGCTTTTTCAAAAAAAAAAAAAAAAAAAAAAAAAAAATGCCGCGATATTGTAAAACACCGCCGCATCGCCGTAAAAAAAAAAAAAAAAAAAAAAAAAAAACTTTTTCGA
>BLSH010296694.1:232141-255615 GCA_018402905.1 Glandirana rugosa
TTAAAAAAAAAAAAAAAAAAAAAAAAAAAAACGTACAGAGTACTTACATAATCGGCACATGCGCAGTGAAGACACGGCCCGACTGGGCCGTTTCTTCACGATGTGTACCGTAAATGATGGCTCCCGTGCGCATGCGCGGGAGTGACGTCAGTGCAGCCCCTGACAATTACAGCACTGGAGTCCGCGATGTGATTGGTCGGAGCTCGGGATCCCGGAAGACAACGGGCACAATGGTGCTCGGGGACCGCTGCAACAGCGTCAATCTAAGGTAAACATTTCATAATAAGCTAGTATGCGATGCATACTAGCTCATTATGCCTTTCTCTTGCAGGTGGTTTCTTATTTATTTTTTTAACCAGCCTTGACAACCACTTTAAAGTGATTGTAAAGTCGGGGGTCGACGGATATCGTTTTTTTCAGGGCCGATACCGATTTTTCATCTGACTTTCGGGCCGAGAACCAATATCAGATGCTGATATTCTGTAGATTTAAAATATTTATTTTCACGCGGTCCTTTTCATTTTTTTTTTTTTTTTTTTATCACCTTTATTGCTGTCAGAAGGAATGTAAACATCCCTTGTGACAGTAATAGGAAGTGACAGGTACTCTTTATGGAGGGATCTTGGGTTTAGGATGCAAGTAATCTGGAAGTGATGTCATGACATTGCTTCCGGATTACTAGATCCGAGAACCGGACAAAGAAAAGTACCGGGGTGATGCCTGCTGCTGCCTGCATCACCCTGGTAAAACCCCTTGAAGCAATATCGGTAATATTGGTAAGTTTGTGACGGATACCGATTCTTTAAAAAAAAAAAAAAAGTGAATATCGGCCACACCGTTTATCGGTCACCCCCTTTTATAAAGTCTTGTTTTTTTGTTTTTTTTCTAAAAAAATAAACATGTTCTACTTACCTGCCCTGTGTAATGGATTAGCAGAGAGCAGCCCAGATCATCTTCTTCTCGGGTCCTTCTTCAGCTCTTCTGGCCCCTCCCTCCTATCGAGTGCCCCATCAGCCAGCAGCTTGTTATGGGGGCACCTCAGCCGGGTCACAGCTCCCTGTGTCCATTCAGACACGGAGCCCCGGTTCGGCCCCACCCCCTCTCTCTCCTGATTGGCTAACTGACTTTGACAGCAGAGGGAGCCAATGGCATCGCTGCTGTGTCTCAGCCAATCAGGAGGAGAGTCCCGGACGGCTATAAAACACTCATGGACATCACTGGAGAGAGAAGGGGGATCAGGTAAGTGATAAAAAAAAAAAAAAAAAAAAAGAGACTTTACAACCCCTTTAACCACTTCAGCCCCGGAAGGATTTCACACTTTAGGACCAGAGCCCTTTTTGCGATTCGGCACTGCGTCGCTTTAACTGAAAATTGCGGTCGTGTGACGTTGTACCCAAACGAAATTTGCGTCCTTTTTTTCCCACAAACAGAGCTTTCTTTTGGTGGTATTTGATCACCGCTGCGTCATTTTTGATCACCGCTATAAACAAAAGAAGAGCGACAATTTTGCAAAAAAACCCAAATTTCTTACTTTTTGCTAAAATACAAATCCAAAAAAAAATATAAAAAAAAACATTTTTTTTTCATCGGTTTTGGCCGATTTATACTCTTCCTCATATTTGTGGTTAAAAAAAATCGCAATCGGCGTTTATTGATTGGTTTGCGCAAAAGTGGTCGCGTTTACGGATGATGAGAATTCATTTCTGGGGTTTTTATTTTTTACTAGTAATGGCGGCGATCTGCATTTTTTAGCGGTACTGCGATATTGGGGCGGACATGTCGAAACATTTTGATACTTTTTGACACTTTTTTGGGACCATTGGCATTTATACAGCGATCAGTGCTATAAAAATGCACTGATTACTGTGTAAATGCCATTGAAGGGGTTAACCTGCAGGGGGCACTCTAAGGGTTAACAGTGTTCCTTGGGCGTGTTCTAACTGTATTTGGGCTGCCCTAGCTGGGGAAGGGAAGTGATCACAGCTTCCATGTAAAGGAAGGCTGTGATCACAGTCTTTCCCCCCCTCACAGAACAGAGGTCCGTGTTTACTTACACGGACCTCCGTTCTTTCACTCCGGGGGGGGGGGGCATCGCGGGTAGCCAGCGGAGATCAAATCCGCCGCACCGGCTCCCTGGCCCTCCCCGGACACAGTGAGCGCGCGGGCGCACCTCCGGCGGCGCGCACGCGCTCACTGTGCGCGATCTGGCAGCCGCCGTCATATGACAGCGTTTTGCCTTACAGAGCCACTCTGTCGCCGTCAAATGCCGATCAGCGGTCGGCAAGCGGTTAAACACTGCAACCTTTTGAGTGTAGCTTCACCCACTGAATTTTGTCTGTATAAGGGGACACTTTGTAGGCACATTATTATGACAATTGGACACTGTCATAGTTTGTTTCAATTTGATGAATTTATTGTACTTGTATACGTTCTTTATTACGTTATTTGATGTATTCAGCGCTATGTTGGGGGAACTTATTAGTGTCTGAACATATTGATCGCGATCTCTGACATTGGTTATTTTCGTGAACATACAGATGCTCTCAAGAGCAACAGGGCTTCGTTTATCAATTGCACGGGGAAATGAGGCCTCGACTTTCATCGGCTTGCTCTGCTCCCTGTGCATTGTCGGCCCCTCTGCCTCCAGGAATGACGGCTATTTTCAGGAGTTCATCAGCTAATAAAAGAACCCCAAAGAGATCCCCCCGGTGTTTCCTGCAGGAAAAGCTCATTTTCGTTCACACTTTTCCATGGAAACAGCTGTGTGTTACATCCTGGACTCCAAACATGGAAACAGGAAGTGATGTTTTCCTGAAGCCCAGGTGATGGCTGCTGCATTAACCCCTTCATGGGAGGAAGAAGCGACACAATGCAAAGCGAATTAAAGCGGAACTTCCCTCTCGCGGCCAGATATGCAAGGGGGATGTTTTTGAAAGTGATTTCTCAGTAAAATAAAGCATGGAGACATAGATGGGTTTATTTGCATTGACAATCAAAAGTGAATTAAATAGCATTTCTGGTTTGTGGTGCTCAGGTGTGAGTGGTTCCACTTTAAGTTTTTCTGAAGGAGTTGAAAAAGGGATTACGAGAACTCATCCTCCCCTTTGTTCTGTTGCAATGTTATCTCAGCAGAGGTTGAGAAATGATAGCTACCATTAAAGTGATCCTGTGGTTACAGTAAATACATTAACCACTTCAGCCCCGGAAGGATTTCACACTTTAGGACCAGAGCACTTTTTGCGATTCGGCACTGCGTCGCTTTAACTGACAATTGCGCCGTCGTGAGACGTTGTACCCAAACGAAATTTGCGTCCTTTTTTTCCTACAAATAGAGCTTTCTTTTTGTGGCATTTGATCCCCTCTGCGTCATTTCTGATCACCGCTATAAACAAAAGAAGAGCGACAATTTTGCAAAAAAAAAAAAAAAACGAATTTCTTACTTTTTGCTAAAATACAAATCCAAAAAAACATTTTTTTTTCATCGGTTTTGGCCGATTTATATTCTTCCTCATATTTTTTGATAAAAAAAAAAAAAAAAAAAAAAAATCGCAATCAGCGTTTACTGATTGGTTTGCGCAAAAGTTGCCGCGTTTATGGATAAGAATTAATTTCTGGGGTTATTTTTTTTTATTTTTTACTAGTAATGGCGGCGATCTGCGATTTTTAGTGGTACTGCGATATTGCGACATGTCAGACACTTTTGACACTTTTTTGGTACCATTGGCATTTATACAGTGATCAGTGCTATAAAAATGCACTGATTACTGTGTAAATGCCATTGGCAGTGAAGGGGTTAACCTGCAGGGGGCACTCTAAGGGTTAACTGTGTTCCCTGGGTGTGTTCTAACTGTATGGGGGCTGCCCTGGCTGGGGATGATCACAGCTTCCATATACAGGAAGGCTGTGATCATCGCCCTTCCCCCTCTATGAGAATGGAGATCCGTGTTTACATACAACTCCGTTCTCTCGCTGCGGGGCGGCCATCGCGGGTAGCTGGCGGCGATCGAGTCTGCCCTACCCGCTCCCTGGCCCCCCCCCCCCCCCGAACACAGTGAGCGTGCGAGCAAGCCCCCGGCGGCGCGCGCTCACAATATTAGTTATCGTGGCCGCCGCAAGGTGACGGTGTTTCGCGATAACTAGCCACCTTGCCGCCGTCACACTGCGGCGGGAGGTCGGCAAGTGGTTAAAGCAGAGTTCCACCCAAAAGTGGAACTTCAGCTTTAAGGGAAGGTGACCCCCTGACATGACACAATTAGCAGGTCTTTTTTTTTGGGGGGGGGGGGCTTTTTCACTGGGTCCCAGGTCCACGGCTCACAAAAGTTGTTCACCTCCCCTCCCTCGGCGATCTTCTGGGATACGTCACAGGTCCCAGAAGATACGCCGGCCATTTACAAGGCGCATCGCGACTCACACATGCACAGTGCGTGCCTGGCTTTCAAGCCAATGCCGGGTGCCTACACTTGTGATGCTGGCGCCGCCGGAGGGGGAGAACAGCGAGCCCTTGGCGACCGCATCGCTGGAGAGAGACACAGATGAGTGTCCGATTGTTAAAGGTCAGCAGCTACTCCTATGGAGCTGACATCCGTCGCTCCATAGGAGTACATGGAGCATCTGTTCAGGTACGCCTGAACAACTGACAGGCGAACCTGAACCGTCCGTACATGTGAAAGGACCCTTATACTTACCTCCTCTGTGTAGTTGGATTTGCACAGAGCACCCAGGATCCACCTCTTCTGTGCTCCTGGCCCCTCCCTTCTTTTGAGTGCTCCCACAGCAAGCAGCTTGCTATGGGGCACCCAAGTTGAGTCACAGCTCCCTGTGTCCATTCAGAAACGTAGCTGCGGTTCGGCCCAGCCCCCTCTCTCCTGATTGGCTGACTGACAGCAGCGGAAGCCAATGGCATCCCTGCTTTGTCTCAGACAATCAGGAGGGAGAGTCGCGGACGGCCGAGACAATCGTGGACATTGCTGGATAGAGCTTGAGCTCATGTAAGTAATTAGGGGGTGCTGGGCTGCTGCACACAGAAGGTTTTTTTATCTTAATGCATAGAATGCATTAAGATAAAAAAAGGGATTTTATTAAAACTTACCGTAAAATACTTTTCTCCGAGTTCACTGACAGACGCAGCCTCTTCTTGACTTTGTGGGGTTTTATGTTCGTCCTACCAGGAGTTAACTAGGCAGGGAAAAAAAGTCAGCTGGCCCCTCCCCTGGGGGCCGTCCTCTTTCCCTACATTAAAACCCCCCTCCCAGAGTAGCTCTCCAGTTTGTACACAAGCCGTACCAAAACAGAGCCCAGAGGGGTGGGTGCTGCGTCTGTCAGTGAACTCGGAGAAAAGGATTTTACGGTAAGTTTTAATAAAATCCCTTTTTCTCCTACGTTCACTGACAGACGCAGCCTCTTCATGACTTTGTGGGGACGTCCCCAAGCTCTGTCAAAAAGAGGGGTGGGTAAACGCAAACAACTGTACCCAACTGAACCTCTGAGGAGGCGCCAAATGCGCCTACACTGCCGCCTGCAGAACTTTGCGGCCAAAAGCAGCATCCAAGATGCAAACACATCAACTTTGTAAAAACATAGAGAAAAGTGTGAACCGAGGCCCAAGTGGCCGCCTTGCACACCTGCGACACCGAGGCCTGGTGTCTGAAGGCCCAGGAAATACTAACCGCCCGGGTAGAATAGGCCGTGACCGGAAAAGGGGGAACCTTGCCCCGAACAGAATACGCATGGGTCACAGTTTTTCTAATGCACTGAGAAATTCGTAGCCGAAGAGGCCGCCAAACCTTTGCGCGGGCCCTCTGGCAGAATAAACAAGGCGTCAGCTTTTGGAAAAGAAGCTGTAGCAGCCAAGTACACCCGTAAGGCCTTAACTACGTCCAAAGCATGCAACTCGAATTCCTTCGGGTGCGATGGACGAGGACACAATGAAGGTAGAACAATATCTTCATTGATATGAAAAGAAGAGACTACCTCTTGAAGAAAAGAAGGAAGGGGTCGCAAGACCGCCTTATCCTTATGCATCACCAATTAAGGAGACTGCACGATAGGGCAGCCAATTCCGACACTCGTCTGGCAGAAGTGATGGCAACCAAAAAGGCCACCTTCTGCGACAGAAGTTGTAAGGGGATCTCCCTGATCCCTTCATAAGGTGGTTTTTGAAGAACAGAAAAAACACCAGATTCAGAACCCATGGGGCCATCGGGGATCTCACCCTAGGCGCCACATGCCGCACACCTTGTACAAAGGTACGAATCAGAGAGTGCGAAGCCAAATGTCTCTGAAAAAGTATGGCTAAGGCCGAGATCTGGCCCTTAAGCACTCAAAGCCAACTGCTTAATCAGACCCTGCTGAAGAAAAGTCAGCACCCTGGAGACTACAAACGCGCGAGGGTTGTAGCCCTCCGCCTCGCACCAGGCAATATAAGCCTTCCAGGTACGGTGATAAATCCTGCGAGAGGTGCACTTGCGAGCTTTTAACAAGGTGGGGATCACGGAGTCGGCCACTCCTCTATCCCTCAGCACCTGGAACTCAAAAGCCAAGCCGTCAAAGTCAGCGAGGGTAAAACAGTATGCAAGATGGGTCCTTGAGACAGGAGATCGTCTCGCAGCGAAAGCCGCCAGGGGGCGTCTGCCACCCTTTGCACCACGTCGGCGTACCAAGTGCGCCGAGGCCAATCCGGGGCCACCAGAATAGTCGGAATTCCTTCCATCGCTATTCTGCGCACCAATCTCGGGAGCAGACGTATGGGAGGAAAAGCGTACAGGAGGCGATAACGGCTCCAGGGAGCCACCAGGGCATCCGTGGCCACTGCCAACGGATCCTTGCCTGGGATGTAAACCGTAGAGATTGCCGGAACATGGAGAACCACTCCAATGTAGAATCAGGACTGCCTCCGCAGCTGACTCACATACGCCACTGCCGTGGCATTGTCCGACTGAATCCGAATCGGTCGGCCTTGCAATCTCCTCGTCCAATGAGAAAGACACAGTCTGATCGTTCTCAGCTCCAGCACATTGATTGGTAAACAGGCCTCCTGGGCCGACCAACGACCCTGAGCTGATAACTGCTCCAGGACTCCGCCCCAACCCGTCAGACTGACGTCCGTGGAGATCATCCATTGGATGGGAAGGAACGGCTTCCCTCGAGTGAGGGCCGAGTCCCACAACCACCAAGAGAGGGACGCCCTGGTCTGAGGGCCCAGCCGGATCAGAGGATCCACGAACCAGTGGGACTTGTCCCATTGAACCAGAATTGCTCGTTGGAGCAAACGAGTGTGACACTGGGCAAAAGGTATCGCCTCAAACGATGAGACCATGAGCCCCAGCACACTCATACAGGACCGCAAGGAGGACTGGCGGCGTGATGGTAGGGTGTGCACGGCCGACTGTAAGCTTGGCTCGTGACCAGAAAGCCCAAGTACTCCGGAACAGCAGGAAGGAGACTCTGACGACTTCTGCAGATTGAGTAACCATCCGAAGTCCCGCAATGAAACCATTGCGATGTTCACATTCTCCTCCAGGGCAGAGACAGAGTCCGCTCGCAGGAGCAGATCGTCCAGGTAAGCCACTATGGCAATGCCCCTCTACCGCAGCAACGCCAACACCGGATCCAGTAATTTCGTGAACACCCGGGGCGCGGAGGTCAGCCCAAAGGAAAGAGCTACAAATGAAAAATGGCGATCCCCAACAGCGAACCACAGGAATCGCTGATGTCATGGATGGATGGGTACATGAAGGTACGCATCCTTAATGGCCGATGATGCCAGGAATTCCCCCTGGTGCAGAGCGGCCACAACCGACCGAACGGACTCCATCCGGACTGTCCGTGCCCTAACAATTTGTTTTGGGCCTTCAGATCCAGGATGGCCCGAAAAAACATCCTCAAAAAGATTTGAGCAAAGGCCTCGAAACCTCTCCCCTTGGGAGACCGGTACGATCACTCCCTGATCTGAGAGAGCCTGCACCGCCCTGAGGAGGGCCTGTTTGCGCTCCAGCGGGAGTCTTAAAATTTGATGGGAAGAACCTGTCTGGGGTAGAGAGATGAACTCTATCCTGTACCTGGTGGACACCACCTCGCAGACCCAGCGGTCGAAATGCGAGCCAACCACCGGTTTTTAAACCCCGAAGACGTCCCCCCCCACCCGACAATCGGGTGGGGGTGACCCATCATGGCTGAGGAAGATTTGACTTCCGTCTTTTTTGGTTAGGACTGCCACTGCAGCAACCTTACTGGGACGTGCTCCCTTGCTTACCGCGCCTGATGCACGAAGAGGTTTCCGCTGACCAGACGTAGAAGGCTCCTGTCTAATTCACGAATTCGAATTCACGCCTGGGAAGCTCCGGGAGGAAAGAACTCTTGCCTCCCGTGAAGTCCTTAGTAATTTTTGTGTGAGCCAAATAGGCGCCCACCCTGGAAAGGAATGTTAGCCAAACCTAGTTTTGGAAGCGAGGTCACCCGACCAGGATCGCAGTCAAATAATTCTGCGAAACCTAATGGTCGTTAAACAAATTCTGGACAACAAGGGCAGAACGCCGCATCACAGAGGTATTCATCCTCTGGAATAAAAACTCAGCGTTCTGCGGTGCCTCCATGACGGGACCTTCAGTCAGGTCCGCCTTAAGTTCCTTCATGCGCTCCGAAAGGTACTGCACTGCCATGGCCGCAGCCAAAGTAGGACGCACCGCGGAGCCCGCATTTAAAAACAAGGACTACAGAAGTGCCTCTGTTCTTTTAACAGCAGGAACCTCAAAGGAAGGAGTCCCTTCCATTGGAATGATAGTCGCCTTAGTGAGGCGTGCAATAGGCGGATCCACCGCAGGAGGTTCCCATTTCTTCCGGAAGCTCTCCTCACGTTCAGAAAAACGTGCAGTCAGAGAGGGAGAACGGCGTGGTTGTTGCCATTCGCAGTATAGGAAATGGTCAAAAAACAAACATTGTTTATAAGGATAGGACTTGGGCCTTGGGGAGCCTAGAAGACCCGCACACATAGCCAGCTCGCAATTCGCCTGTCTGAACCACTGCAACTTGGTGCGAATGCCAGCGATAATGGTGGCTACCAGCAGATTGTCCCGGTCAGTTACAGGCTCTTGGTCCTCAGTTCCCATGTCACCACCCGTTTCCTCATCAGACAGGCTAGCATGTCATTTGGAGTGTGGGAGGAAACCGGAGTACCCGGAGGAAACCCACGCAGGCACAGGGAGAAAATGCAAACTCCAGGCAGGACCGTCATGCTGGGGATTTGAACCAGCGACTCTTTCTGCCAGGCGGAAGTTTTACCCACTACACCACTGTGCTGCCCATCCCCCGGGATCCCCGAGACCCCTAAAGCCACCTCCGGCTCAGAATCTTCCCCCGATGACGGGGGGGGGATGGGGGGGGTGCTTCCTGGGGGCCCGCGGAGCAGCTACCTCACGCGGCATAAACTCAATCCCGCAGCTGGGAGAGAAAAAGCCCCTTGGTCACACTGTGTGGTTGCTGAAGCCACCTCAGTAGGTTCAGCAGGGAGATCAGCCATTACAGGGATGGATGGATGGAAGGAACGCCCCGCACACAGCCACACACCCACAGGTCCAGAGGACAGCACCCCACCGCCACCAGTACCCAGAGGGAGCCCAGCTATACTTGCTGTTTTGCCTGATAGCGCCGATCGCTCAGAAGAACTGCCTCTGTCAGCCGCCGTTTTCAGTGAGAGAAGAAGCTGCAGCCACGTGTATAATGCAGAGCATGCAGTGAAGATGGCCGCCAGGAAGCACTAGAGGGTGTGCACACCTCTCAGGCAAAGTGCAGTACCGATTATGGCCGCTCCGAGTGCTAGAGGGAAAGCCCCATAGACTGCAAATGTCCGCGGCTACGGCAAAATGGCGGCGGTCCGCCGCAAAATGGCGGCCGAAGACCGCATGGCGATGCTGGACGAGAAGGCTGAGCGAAGGTACAGCGCTGGGGAGGGGGGGTGAGGGCGGGGGGTGACAGGGGGCAAGATGAGAGGCGGATTCCCACCCGGTGGCTACCCCGGACAGCTACAGGAGCAGTGAAAAAAAATCGCATTTCTGGACGTCGGGCCCTCTTCACTCCCCATGTGGGGAGGGAGACAGGGCGCTCACTTACCAGTCCGACGCCACGGTAGCCACCCGGATGCAGACTTTCCACCCTCGGCGGGGGGGGGTCGCTGCAGGCCCAGAGTCACCCTGCCGACGAATCGGGAAGGGGACCAATATGGGGGATCACGCCCCGGGCCACCCGCACGGAACGGGGAAGATGCGGCGGGTCCCTGTGCTGGGGCCGGCTTCGCATCATGTTGGCCAGGTCGGGGAAAGTACAGAGCACTAAGACCCTCGATGCCCCGACCGGCTTCTTGATAGCAGATCATCTTGATTGCAGAAAAAATAAAAAATAAAATGGTCACAATAGGACCGCAGTTCCCTATAGGGAAGCCAGGTCAACTCCTTGCAAACTAGGCATTGAAACTGGAGAGCTCCTCTGGGAGGGGGGTTTTAAAGTAGGGAAAGAGGACGGCCCCCAGGGGAGGGGCCAGCTGACTTTTTTCCCTGCCTAGTTAACTCCTGGTAAGACGAACATAAAACCCCACAAAGTCATGAAGAGGCTGCGTCTGTCAGTGAACGTAGGAGAAAAGAAAACCTTCTGACTTTACAACTCCTTTAATGCAGCAGATGAAAGACACATCATGCTTACTTTCCTTCCACACCAGATGTCCAGCAGTGCCATTGGCACAGAACTGGCAGAAACCAGTGGGACCCAGGTACACCCATCTGCTGTCCTGAGAAGCTTGGCCTGAAGTGGTCTTCATGGAAGAATTGCGGCCAAAAATCCATACCTCTGACATGGGAAAAAAAAGGCTAAGTGATTCAACTACGCATGAAGACATATGAATTGAGGTGCAGAAAAATGGCAGCAGGTGCTCTGGACTGATGAGTCAAAATGTGAAGTATTTGGATGTAGCAGGAGGCAGTTTGTTCACGGAAGGTCTGAAGAGCAGTACAATAATATGTCTGCAGGCAACTGTGAAGCATGGTGGAGGTTCCTTGCAAGTTTGAGGCTGCATTTCTGCAAATAGAGTTGGAGATTTGGTCGGGATCAATGGTGTCCTCAATGCTGAGAAATACTGCCAGATATGTCTCCATCATACCATACCATCAGCGGAGGCATGTGATTGGCCACACCTTTATTCTGCAGCAGGACAACAACCCCAAACATACAGCCAATGTCATTAAAGTGGAGTTCCACCCAAAAGTGGAACTTTCGCTTTAAGTGTTGGTGACCCTCTGACATGTCACAATTGGCATGTCATTTTTGGGGGGGGGGGGCTGTTTACACAGGGTCCCAGGTCCTACTTCCTCTCCTGGCTTTGCGGAGCCGGAAGAAAGTTCACTGCTCAGTGCGCGCCCGGCTTTGAAGCCAAAGCCGGGCACCCACACTTGTGATGCTAGCGCCGCACGGAAGAGGGGGAGAAAAACGAGGCGCTGGGTGGCCGCATTGCTGGAGCCTGGGACAGGCGAGTGTCCGATTATTAAAAGTCAGCAGCTACACTTTTTGTAGCTGCTGACTTTTAATAGGGTGGAACTCCGCTTAAGGAACCATCTTTAGTGTAAAGAAAACCAAAGAGCCCTGTAAGTGATGGTTTGGCCCCCACAGAGCCCTGATCTCACTATCGTGGAGTCTGTCTGGGATGACATGAAGAGACAGAAGTATTTGAGGCAGCCAAAATCCACAGAAGATCGGTGCTTAGTTTTCCAAGCTGTGTGCAAGCGTACCTAAAAGAATTGATGCTGCTTTTAAGGCAAAGGGCGGTTACACCAAATATTGATTTGGATTTCTCTTCTGTTAATTTACTTTCTATTTTGGTAACTGATAAAAAAATTAAACTATTAACACTACTATTTCTGAAAGCATTCTTCATTTACAGTATTAGGATCACATCTGCCTAAAACTTATGCACGTCAGTATATATACACTCATTTGTGAATAAGCCAAAAGTATCAGGGATGCACAAAGTCCCCTCAGGGAAAGGACCCTGTGCAGCCCCAAAATGTTGGCTTATTTGCAGTAATAAATGCGTGTATGTGTTTTCTACAGAGTGCTGAGGACATCTCATCAATTTACTGTGATTTACAAGTCGCCATCTGCTACAGTCACTATGAGCACCCATCTACTACCAAGGGTGAATAGTTTTCCCCCTCATCCTTAGATTCACGTGAAACAAGGATACCCAAAGTACAAACAGGAGGAGTGCCAAACCAAATGATATGCAATCCAATGAACAAAAAGGGGCAGGCCAGGCAAAGACAGGCTGGGGAGGAAAGACTAGATGATGCTGGATGTCTTCCAGCCAGAAAATGAGGTGGACTTTTAAAGCCATTTCAATCCAGGAGGAGCTGGTACAATTGTGCAAGATTTAAGGGAAGGCCGCAGTTCTGCTATAAACTTCAGGTGCTGAAAATACTAATCCTAGAAAGTCTTACTTGATGTGACTTCCTAGGGCAGTGGTTCTCAACTCCGGTCCTCGGGACCCACCAACGGGCCAGATTTTAAGTATTACCTTGGGGAGATGCAGACTAGAACACTGCAGTCACTGAGCAGCAAATGATATCACCTGTGATGTATTTCAGTTATCCTGCAAACCTGGCCTGTTGGGGGGGTCCCGAGGACCGGAGTTGAGAACCACTGTCCTAGGGCAATGCTCTCTGAGGCCGTGCAGCAAGCTGCTAAGATCCACCAATGTGTCCCCTGCGCGAGAGCCGGGGTCTCTCTGCAGTGGTCTGGCACGCCCCTCTGGACAGCAACATATTTTTTCCCCCAAGTTCAAAAGAGCAAGTGAACCCCAAGACCTGCAAAACATGGTGTCAGTAGGCAACAGAGATTCTACACGCGAGAGTCATTAACCAATTAACATAACTATTAGACTGATCTCTGTGGTCATTACATAAAACTTTATTTACATTGGTAAATAAAGGTCATCTCTATATCCAAACTCCACTATTAAATGCTTGCTTCATTTTTGTTACCAAGAAACAAAACAAAAATAAGCCGTGGCACTTGCTATGTAATATTTTAGTTGTCACAAACAATAGTGTTCTTTATTCCTATTCTTGGTCACATGTCAGAACCAAGAATAAACCGGACCAACAAAAAAGGAAAAAAAAAAAAAAACACATGAATGAATGTTTGGAACTACAAGAAAAAAAAAAAGTGTGTGTGTGTATATATAAAATATATTTATATTTCATTGTCTCTATATATATCCACAGTGATGGTTAAAAAGTATTTGATCCCCTGCTGATTTTGCAGGTTTGCCCACTGACAAAGAAACGATCAGTCTATAATTTTAATGGTCGATTTTACCAATGAGAGACAGAACAACAACAAAAATATTCAGAAAAAACGCATTTCAAAAAAGTTATATATTGATTTGCAATTTAATGAGATAAGTATTTGATCCCCTATCAGCAAGATTTCTGTCTCCCAGGTTTCTTCTATACAGGTAACAAGCTGAGATTAGGAGCTCTCTCATAAAAGGGAGTGCTCCTGATCTCAGCTTGTTACCTGTCTAAAAGACGCCTGGCCACAGAAACAATCAATGAGATTGCAATCTCTCCACCATGGCAAAGACCAAAGAGTGGTCCAAGGATGTCAGGGACAAGATTGTAGACCTACACAAGATTGGAATGAGCAACAAGACTCCGTGTATTATAATATATTTGATTGATTGAGATTGAGATATATATATCAATCAAACTTCATATCTCCAAGACCTACAAAGTGTTATGGACATGACTGTTGGGGGTACATGCCACTGAATTGAATGACATGTGAAGTGTATTAGTATAGTCACATGCATTGGTGACATTCATTGTGAACTGCACCTCCAAAATGGAGGTCGGGTGCTTTGTTTGCTGCCCCCACCCCAAAAAGATAAAGCACCAGCCGCCACTGGGGAGGACTAGGAGCCAATCAGTTTACCTACATGCAGAAGGTGCGGACAAGAAATGTGCTGATAACAGGAGAAAGCAGAGTGAGCAAACAGTGGACCCCATCGGTCTCCTGCTTCTCTTTCACAGCCCAGTCAACAGGCTGTGAGTGGAGAGAGGACACCTCTGTAATTCCTAACCTGCAAGTTGTGTTATTTGCCCAGCTGTGTGGCAGGACTCAAAATCTTTGTCATGCAGAACAACTTCTTTACATATTTCTTTTGTGCAATAGGCAGTATAACTGGGGTTCAGTTTCAGATTTCAAGATGCATCAATACTTATAAGGCTCGGTTCACACTTGTGTGATGTTACACAGATTGTATGGCTGAATTTGCATTGCATTTGCACCAAAATGATGCAAGGCCCTTTTTTTGGTCCGCACTGCGAATTGGATCACATGGCTGCTCAGACGTACGCGATCCGATTTCTGCACCATTTGGCAGTTCGCATTGCGATCTGCGAACCGATCTGGGGGTGTCATTAATCTTTGCATTGACACCCGCAGCGGTTTGCAGATGTCAATGTGAACCGCCAGCGGGAGACATGCGATACGAGAAACTGCATTGGAATCGCGCTGGTTCCCGCATCGCATATATGTGAACTGGCACTAAAGTTATTTATTTTTGAACCCAAAAACAGAAAATCAGCTGCCGCCGGGCACACACATAATTATAATGTAAGTGGCCTGTCATACGAAAACAACACATAATAATCAATAAACTAGCACAAATACACCACCACAGGATGGTACCGTGGGTGTATAAATAATGGTAAAAAGTGCCACGTCCTAATAACAGGATTGATTATATTTAGAAAGAATCATAGACTTTACAGGCACAAATGTATTAAATATTAACAACAAATGTACAAAAAATACAAGCTTTAATTAGCACATCCAACTCTAGCCGCTGGGCCCGGCTCACAGTGTAATAATCACTGGGGGTTCCCGTAACAGAGTGGGGGCAGAATATAATTTTTGGGGTTCAAGCTCGACCTGTTTCGAGATATGACGCTTCTTCAGGAGCTTATTAATATTTTTCACTAAATAAATGGAAAAAGCATCAGTAAATATACATAAAAAAAAATAAATCACCGGATATACTATATGTAAGCAAACAAGAATATTTTCAAGATCCCATATCTAGGAACAGGCATGCAAAACTGAGCGTGGAGAGATGCATGACTGCTCCTAGCTGTGGGATCTTGTTTTTTCCATTTATTTAGTGAAAAATATTAAAGTGGTTGTCAACCCGTGACAACCACTTTAACCTACAGGTAAGCCTAAATAAGGCCTATAATAAGGCTCACCTGTAGGTGCCCTGCATATCTCCCAAACCTGCACGGTTTAGGAGATGTACAAAGTACTAGATGTGTCGACGTCATAGTAGCCCAGTGGTTCTCAACTCCAGTCCTCAGGACCCAACAGGCCAGATTTTAAGTATTACCTTGGGGAGATGCAGACTAGAATACTGCAATCACTGAGCAGCAAATTATATCACCTGTGATGTATTTCAGTTATCCTGCAAACCTGACCTGTTAGTGGGTCCTGACGACCGGAGTTGAGAACCACTGTAGTAGCCCATTATGTTTCTACTTTACTGGGGAATATTGAGGAAGTAATCCCCATCTGGGTTTACTTCCTCGTTAAAATTCTCCATAGGCGATGCTTTATTTTTTACAACCTCTTCAAAGTGGTTGTAGCCCGGGGTTCACATTAGTGCAATCACAGACATCGCATGTGATTCGCAACCGCACCGCAGGTGCCGATCACATGCGATGTCCAAACAATGTGATTTCAGCCATACAGTTGTATGGCTGAACTCGCATTGGATTCGCACAGAAAAAAGGAGCAGGGACTTTTTTACCCGCACTGGAATCGGATCGCATGGGGTTTCTCACCCATGCAATCTGATTCCTGTATGAATCCACAGTTTGCACTGCGATCTGTGAACCGATCTGGGGGTGTCATTAACATTGTATTGACACCCGCAGCGGTTCGCAGAAGGAATAACTGCCTGCGGGGGGGAGATGCGATGCGGGAACCGGCACTGGAATCATGCGGGTTCCTGCATTACACCATCAGGGTTTACTTCCTCTTTAATAAGCTCCTGAAGAAGCATCATATCGCAAAACATGTCAAGCTTGAACCCCAAAAAATGGTATTCTGCCCCCACTCTGTTAATGGAACCCCCAGTGCTCATTACACTCAGTGACCCGGACCCAGCGGCTAGAGTTGGATGTGCCAATTACCGCTTGAATAAGTCTGTACTTTATATGTTTTTAAGTTATTTTTTTTGTACATTTGGTAATAACAAAATGAATATTTCTTAATACAGATAATCAATTGAGGTATTAAAAAAAAACAGCAAACTGACCTCTATGTCCTGCAGGCTGAACTCATTCTGATCTTTAAAGTTGGCGGCCCCGGCACTCAGCTCCATTAGCATTTTTGCGATCTCTGGTTTTATTGCTGCAGTGAGTCGACTTGCAGCCTCCATGACATGTTCCTGCACGTCTTTGAGTTGCATAGCTGCCTTCGAGTAGTGCGAGTTTTGGAAAACACTGCTGAAAAGGTCGGTGAGGAAAGTGCTGGCGCGGCAGAAGACGTTGAGCGCGTCCAAATACTTTGAGATACCCTGCTGGATGTCCGCGATGGGGGTAGTGTGGGCGCCGGGATGGGGGCAGCTGCCCGCGTTGGCTGAGGACACTAAAGGGGTGGTTGAGGCCAGGGGTGCGCTCAGAGTCCGGCTGAGCTCGGGCATTTGGTACTGCTGGTGTTGCTGCACCTTCTGCTTGGACCCGCCAAGCAAGAACCGCCTCTTGTAGTCCATCTTACTTTCTTGTGCGCTACAGCAATACATAGGTGACCTAGTAGCCAAAGGCGTCCCAAACCTACGCAGGCGTCCTCCAGAATCAGCCTTCTTTTTTGAAAACGACGGGCTAGGTCAGATAGTACAGGAGGGCTGCATACATAGGTTTCGG
Organism: Glandirana rugosa; assembly: GCA_018402905.1. Taxonomy (NCBI): domain Eukaryota; kingdom Metazoa; phylum Chordata; class Amphibia; order Anura; family Ranidae; genus Glandirana; species Glandirana rugosa. The sequence goes on from BLSH010296694.1 coordinate 249,106, forward strand.
AAAAGGCATCTCCAAAAGGCAAGCGTGGGTAATCTGTATCAGCAGAGGAAGGCGGCAATTATGCTGACTTGGGAGAATTTCAGGACTCCATGCAGCCCAGCTGCGGCTCACAACTTTCCAAACCAGCTGAAGTCTCCGAAAAAAAACGGAGAGTGTCCCTTTGTCCTAAAACTGCCCCCGTTTCTGGTTTTGCTTCTCGTCACCGGTCAAGAATCCCACTGCTGCAAAATCCTATATAGACATCCAGGGTGGGCGTGTGGGAAAAAAAAAAAAAAGTATAATCCTTTAAATGCGAAGAAAAAGCACAAAACAACAACAAAAAAAGTTGCAAACTGCAAAATCAAAAGAAAAAAAAAAAAAAATGAACAACCAAAAACACTGCTCAACAGTGCGTTTCAAGCGATCCACAGACTCTCAATGAGAGAAGAAAAAAGGAAAAAAATATATACGGTAATAACAGATGTGTAAATGCTACAGTCCGGCAGATCCAGTCTGCTCCGAGTTTAAGTGCTTCTAATACTATGTTCTCGATAGCGTGAAATCACAGATTTGCTACTGGGAAAGCTTCCCTCCCCTCCTCTTCCTCCTCTGGGTACGTTGAGGTAGTTGGTAACAGCGGAAACAAGTGCAGCTCCCAGATTGAGTTTGCTCTGGATGGCGTTGTGGAGAAAGAATGCGCACAATGTATTCGTAAGGCCTCTAGGTCATTTCCTGTGGAAGGAAAGAAAAAAAGAGAGAGAGAAGGGGTTTTAGTACAGTTGTTTTTATTATTGTCAAAGTTCTCAGCCCTGAAAGATTTCTGGGAGGAGCGCGGAACGTTGGGGATGTACAGAGCAGGAAAAAAAGTGGTCATTGTCCTGGAGAGCTGTGTGGGCTGTTATTATAGACCGACAAAATCGCTGCAGCTGACAAGCAAACGTTCTGCCGTTATCGACTTACATCAGACAAGAACAGAACATTCGCCGCACAGATTACCTCCTTCTGGGAAAGAACCATAGCGTCTACATCGGTGGTTCTCAACTCCTGCCCTCAGGACCCACCAACAGGCCAGATTTTAAAGCGTAGTTCCACGCGAAAATGGAACTTCCGCTTTAAGCACTCCTCGCCCCCTTACATGCCACATTTAGCATGTCTTTTTTTTTTGGGGGGGGGGGGGGGTTCAGAGTTTTCAGAGGGACTTCCTGTCCCTCTTTCACCTTCCGCCTCGGGGCCGCCTAGGCGACTCCTCCTCTCCTCCTAGGCGGCCCCTCCCTCCTGGCAATCTTCTGGGACACGTCACAGGTCCCAGAAGATTGCCTGGCCACTAGGAATGCGCAGCGCGACTCGCGCATGCGCAGTGGGTGCCCGGCCGTGAAGCCGGGCCAGGTGCCCACACTAGGAATGGGGGGGGGGGGGGACGAGCGAGGCTTCGGGAGCTTCTGTTGCTGGACCGGGAGACAGGCAAAATTCTGTTTATTAAAAGTCAGCAGCTACACTTTTTGTAGCTGCTGACTTAACAAAAAAAAAGTGTGGAACTCCGCTTTAAGTATTACCTTGGGGAGATGCAGACTAGAACACTGCAATCACTGAGCAGCAAATTATATCACCTGTCATGCATTTCAGTTATCCTGCAAACCTGGACTGTTAGGCCCCCCCCATTCACACCTGAAGCTACAAAACGCTGGAGGGGGAAAAAAAAAAAAAAAAATCAATGATTCTCTATGGAGTCGGTTCACATCTCCACTCAAAAACGCCTAAAGCTCAAACAAGTTCTGGAAGTTTTTTTTTTCGGGCAGATTTGGGCATTTTTCTGCTTTTTACATTGGTGACCTTTTGACCTGTACAAAAATCGCAAGTCGCAGTAAAAATCGCATCAAAATCGCAAGACTTTCTGCCTGAAAACGACGCTCAGGTGTGAATGCAGCCTTAGTGGGTCCCAAGGACAGGGGTTGAGAACCACTGGGCTACATGCACAGACGTACTGCGAAGTTCACCTTAAAGTCATTGTAAAAATAATAATCAAAAAGGTAAAAAATAAAGTGACTGCAGGGTGGATAAAAAAAAATTGATGATTTTTTTTTAACCACTTAAGGACCGGAAGGATTTCCCACCTTAGGACCAGAGCACTTTTTGCGATTCGGCACTGCGTCGCTTTAACTGACGATTGCGCGGTTGTGCGGCGTTTACTCAAACGTCTTATTTTCCCCACAAATAGAGCTTTCTTTTGGTGGTATTTGATCCCCTCTGCGTTTTCTGATCACCGCTATAAACAAAAAAGGAGCGACAATTTTGAAAAAAAAAAAAATAATATTTAAGTTTTGGCCGATATATTCTTCCTCATATTTGTGGTAAAAAAAAAACGCAATCGCTGTTTATTGATTGGTGTACCTCCGCGTTTACAAACCATGAGAATTCATTTATACAGCAATCAGAAATTTAAATATGTACTGATTACTGTGTAAATGTCATTGGCAGGGAAGGGGTTCATCTGCAGGGGGAGATCTAGGGGGTAACTGTGTTCCCTAGGCGTGTTCTAACTGTGAGGGGGCTGGGCTGCCAGGGGCACCAGAGATCTCACTGATCCCAGTGACAGGGATCAGTAGATCTCTGACATGCCAACTGTCAGAACGGGGAACCGCTGTGTTTACATCACGGCTCTTTAACAGGGCATTGCAAGTCACATCAAGTCCGCCCAACCCGCGGTCCCGCTCAGGGAGCCACTGTGCACTAAAGTGCCGACTATAAGCTGTGACTCTCGGGACAGAGCCCCACTGTCGCCGCTTATAGCCATACGGCGGTCGGGTAGTGGTTGAAAAAAAAAAATCTAATCAGATTTTTTGATTTAAATCAATTTTTTTGATTTTTATTGAAGTTATTTTCATAAAGTATCTAAAGATAGTTTTCAATTTAAGACACATTAATAAATTAGTTTATTCAGCATAAAAACTAGCATGAGGATGTATATTCTGCTAGATTTACATTTTTGGCAAACTCATTCAATGAATCCAAGCTCTGTCAGCTGAGATCACATGCACTGCATTGATGCATTCACACAATGAGACAGTAACCATGAGATAAAACAGTTCAGGAATATTCCTTTATCCCATTGTTTTGCAAATCTATGTACACTACAAACTGTATGATTGAATTGGTTCTGATATCACTGTTTTACTAACCTGACAGCTTATTATTCTAAATAGGAAACCTTTGTTTTGTTTGCAAGTATTAAAGATTCTAACTACCAGCAAGAATAAGTCCTTACATTTAAAGAGCACCTGTCATTTCAGACCCATCATGGCAGCGCCTGTTAGCGGGCATCCACTCACCTGCTACCGCCACGTCCCTCACCTTGTGGTGTCACTGCTGCATCACCAGCCGTCCCATTAAAGTGAATGGGACTGTCGGTGAGTCACCAGCAGGTCAGAGGAGGAGCCGCTGCGGGACAGAGATGACAGGTGCTCTTTAAAAATGATTTAAACCAAGTCTTTTTACTTGTGATTTAAATCAAATCCACCCTGCATGATTGTAAAGGCTTGCGGTTTTTTGGGTTATTTTTTTTTACCACTTGCCAACCAGGCTGTTTTCTGGCACTTTGTTTACAAGTTTAAATCAGTATTTTTTGCTAGAAAATTACTTATAACCCCCAAACATTATACTTTTTTTTTTTTTTTTTTTTAGAAAAGACCCTAGAGAATAAAATGGCAATCGTTGCTAATTTTTATGTCACATTTGTGCAGCGGATTTGCAAACGCAATAAAAAAAATAAAAAAAAACACTTTAATGAATTATAAAAAAAACAAACAACACACAATAGTTACCCCAATATTCTTGTATAATGTGAAAGATGTTATGTCGAGGAAATAGACAGCCAACATATCAGTCTTCAAAACTCCAAACATTTGTGGAATGGTCAAAAACGATGGTACTTAAAGTGGTTGTCAACTCGTTACAACCACTTTAACCTACATGTAATCCTATAAAAAGGCCTATGGTAAGGCTTACCTGTAGGTGCCCTGCATATCTCCCAAACCTGCACGGTTCAGGAGATATGCAGTGTACCAGCATTGCCGACGTCATTTCGGCACATGCGCAGTGAAGAAACGACCTTTGTGACGTTTCTTCGCTGTGACTGTGCCGTAACTGGCGGCTCCCATGCGCATGCGCGGGAGTAATGTCACATGACTCCAGCCAGTCACAGAGCCGGAGTCGCAGCCCCGGAAGGAAGAGGGGCTGAAGATGGACGCTGCCTGCACAGGGGGCATTGCTGGACATCGCAGGCTTGGTTTCCAGGTAAATGACACATAAAAGGTCTACTATGCGATGCATACTACCCCATTATGCATCTACTATACAGGGGAATACAGATCTGGGGTTTACTTCCTCTTTAAAAAATTCTCCATAGGCGATGCTTAATTTTTTACAACATAGTTACATAGTTACTCTTTAAAGTGGTTGTAGCCCGGGTTCACATTAGTGCTATCACAGACATCGCATGTAATTCTCACCCACACCGCAGGTGCCGAACACATGCGATGTCTGAGCAATGTGATTTCAGCCATACAGTTGTATGGCTGAACTCGCATTGGATTCGCACAGAAAAAAGGAGCAGGGACTTTTTTACCCGCACTGGAATCGGATCACATGGGTTCTCATCCATGCAATCTGATTCCTGTATGAATCCACAGTTTGCACTGCGATCTGTGAACCGATCTGGGGGTGTCATTAACATTGTATTGACACCCGCAGCGGTTTGCAGAAGAAAGAACTGCCTGCAGGGGAGATGCGAGGCGGGAACTGGCGCTGGAATCGGATCGCATTTGTGTTCTCACCCATGCAATCTGATTTCTGTACGAATCCACAGTTTGCACTGCGATCTGTGAACCGATCTGGGGGTGTCATTAACATTGTATTGACACCCGCAGCGGTGCAGAAGGAAGAACTGCCTGCGGGGGAGATGCGATGCGGGAACCGGCGCTGCAATCGGATCGCATGGGTGTTCTCACCCATGCAATCGGATTCCTGTACGAATCCACAGTTTGCACTGCGATCTGTGAACCGATCTGGGGGTGTCATTAACATTGTATTGACACCCGCAGGGGTTCGCAGAAGGAAGAACTGCCTGCGGGGGAGATGCGATGCGGGAACCGGCGCTGGAATCATGTTGGTTCCTGCATTACACCATTGTGAACCCTGGCGTAAAGGCAGAAGGTTTTTTATCTTAATGCATTCTATGCATTAGGATAAAAAGCCTTCTGCATGCAACAGCCCCCCTCAGCTCCCCTAATACTGGAGGGCAGGGACTGATGTGAATGTACAATGTATATGTAAAGCGCTGCGTAAATTGATAGCGCTATACAAGTACCTGAAATAAATAAAAATATGCTATGCATTAAATTAAAATAATGAAAACAACTGCTTCTCATACAAATCTATACAAATAGATCACCGATTAAATAAAATAAAAATCCATCCTGCAACCGATCCTTTCCTTACAGCGGTGACCAGAGAATCGCACTGATTTATTAGACGGCATTAAACAGGGATTAATGGCCAAGTTTGAAGATAATCCAACGTAACCTAAAAGATTATGACAGCTGTTAACAGACATGTATGCCATAGAGAAAAGGATTAGGAAATGTAACTTGCTCACTTAAAGCTGGGGCACAATTTGTTTAATTTAAATATATTCCTCAACACCTACAGGGAATATAAATCTACTTTGCACGCCATTGCATATGCAGATATTAACTTGTAAAAGTAGCAGTGACAGCGTCGCTGCACTGTTCATAGCCTGAGCGGAGCTATGGGAGGGGCCCAGTAGACTCCACCCACTGCAGGCTGCCAGCAGAAACCATAGAGGAGGGGGCGGAGACGAGACCAGTCGCCCTGCACATGCAGAGTGATCAGAGATTTGGTCTTTATTACGGAAACATTGTGCACAGAGATGAAGTTTCACACTGAATTACTGCACAGATCTGGAAGAAATACACAAAGCTCAACGAGAAGAATAGACATGGAGATTGTATTTAGACAAGATTTGCTTACCCCACAGCTCAGCTTTAAAAGTATATTTGCATCACAAGGAAACAGCATTCACTTTTGAAGCCGCATTCTCAAAGTTTATGTAAAACCCCAACAACAGATTTTTCTTAAAATGGAATTGAATTAAACAGGTTTAGTCTCTTTTTTTTGTAATGAAGGGAAAGACCCCATTGGTCTCTCTGCTTGTCCCTGCCTATCAGCGTTAATGTACACGGAGCTGCTCAATGTACAGTTACAGCACCCCTGTGAACCACGATGATGTGATGTCATCACAACTTGGCCAAAAAAAATTTTGGCTGAAAAGTCCAAACCCGGAATAAAAATCAGGAGAAGATGGGAGCACCCATGAAAGCCGAAAAACGCAAACACTGCAGTGCTTGAGGAGATTGCTCGACTTCCCTGCCAAGCAATGTATGGGGTATACATACATTATTACATCAGGGTCCCCCATCAGAGCATGCCTTACATCAGGGGTCCCCCATCAGAGCC
>BLSH010296694.1:257633-269814 GCA_018402905.1 Glandirana rugosa
AGACCCTCTACTCCCGTAAGTCTAGTCAACTAGAAGTAAAGAGGAGGAGTAGGAGTGGGGGGTACTACTGGGGCCACATTCACCCCTTGGGACTACATTGCCCCCACCCCTGAATACCCCCTGGGGACTACATTCCCCCGTGACTACCCCCTGGGACTACATTCCCCCGTAACTACCCCCTGGGACTGGGGACTACATTCCCCCGTGACTACTCCCTGGGACTACATACCATACGAGACTACCCCCTGGGACTGGGTTCGCCCGTGACTACCCCCTTTGGGACTACATTCCCCCGTGTCTACCCCATGGAGACTACATTCCCCGTGATTACCCCCTGGGAACTACAATTCCCCGAGACTACCTCCTGGGGACTACATTCCGTACGAGACTACCCGATGGGGGCTACATTCCGTACGAGACTACCCTCCCCACCCCCGTTACATCAGGGTTCCCCACTTACACCGGGGTCATCATGGGGGGTGAGGATGAGGAGGAGAAATGAAGATCAACTGATCTGAATGCCCTCATCTCCCAGAGACAACAATAACCTCTCCTTCATTGTACAGCTTCAACAGGACAGGAAGAAAAGGAAAATCTCCCCACTAGGGTTACAGCCAAAAAAAACACTCCAGCTGAAATAACCAAAAAATAACCGGGATCAGGCTTTTTTTTCTTTGCATTTTTTCTCTTTTTTATGCCAATTTGAGAACCAACTATACATTTGTAAAAATAAAAATCCCATAAGTATATCCCATAGGTTGTAGACACTATCATTTTTGCACAAACCAACTACGGCGCTTATTGGAATTGTTTTGCGATTCGCGCAGGAGAGCCATATTGCCGCTGTCAATCTACGGCGGGCGGTCGGCAACTGGTTAATAGGAGTAAACTAGACATAACTGGAATACAATGTGAAAGTGAATATAGGATTTTACATTCTGGCCATAGATACGCTTTAACACAAACTGCCCTTCACCACCATTGTGAAGAAGAGGAAACGTCTCACAAAGTAAACGCAGAATATTCCGTCCCGTGTTGTGTACAGAAGCAGTGTTGTATTTGTTCAGGTAAACAAACATTACACACTGGAGACAGGAGGGATCCTAACGCGTCGCTTGTGAAGGAGAATTAAAGTGAATATTCTGTGTAAAGCATCCCTAAAGTCATCTTTGTGCAACTTTTACATCCTTTCCGTTACAGATTGCAGTGACGGAGATTCATGTACAGCAATGGCTCACAGCCATGTTTATGTGAACCCCTGGGGATGCCAAGAGGCAACCACCGATCCATCCACCGATCCATCCACCGATCCATCCACCGATCCATCCATCCCCATCAATGAGCTGCTAAAGAGCTTCACTGGAACAATTAAATCTGACCTCTGGCCTTCGCACAGTTATACCGGCTCCTCTCCTGGACTGAAATGGCTTAGGCTCCGTTCACATAAATGCAAATTGGATGCATTTTTTTGAACCACACCCGAGTCGCATGACATGAGAACCGGCAGCCTTCTCTATAGAGGCGGTTCACATATGCGGTGCAGAGGCGAATTTAAATAGTCCTGTGAGTTTTCTGGGCACAACTGTGCGGTTCAGATGCTTATTCCAGGCTCATTGCCTTCTACTGGAACGCATTTGAATCGCACATCTGATCAGTTTTGAGCATGAATTTGATCCAAAAAAAATAAACAGCGTTGGGGGTCCTCCCCCAATCCAGACACAGGCCATTTCGTGCCCCCCCTGCCCCCGCAGACCCTAACAACCACCGGCCAGGGTTGTGGGAAAGAGGCCCTTGTCCCCATCAACGTGAGGATAAGGTGCTGTAGGGTAGGCTCCAAAGCACGACCCCCGCCCCCCATGTTGAGGGCATGTGGCCTGGTATGATTCAGGGGGTAGCACTTGCTCGCCCCCCACCAACCACACTCCTTTAACAAGGCTCCTTTCATACCAGCAGACTCTGCTGCTCAGTGGGGATCGATCAGTTGATCCCCGCTGAGCTGGCGGACGACAAGTCTGTCTCTGCACTCCGTTTTCACTGGCTTCCGTCGCTCCATAGAGATACATGGAGCGTCTGTTCAGTTCCGCCGGAAAAACGCCGGCAGGTGGACCTGAACAGTCCTGCATGTGTGAAGGTGGTCTAAGGGTCTGGTGTGGTTTTCCGCGGGGGGTTTTGGGAGACCCACATGCTATTTTTTTTTTTTTTTTACAAATAATTTCGGCGTGGGGTTCCCCTAAAAATCCATAACAGACCTAAGGGTCTGGTATGGATTCTGGGGGGGAGCTCGCAATTTTTTTTTTTTTTTTGGTGTGGGGTTCCTCTTAAAATACACTGACAGGTGAGGAGTCATCCTTTAAGGACGCGGCTGCGAGTTTCCTGGCCGGCTCCTTAACCAGATAATATTAAAGAGGCCATTGGCCGCTGGCTCCAAAAATTCACATCTGAGCCGCATCTAAACCGCTGCTTTGAAAGTTTGCAGTGAAAACAGAGGAAAATCACGCCGGACATTTGTGAACCTAGCCTTACTTGGATTTCACTGCATACTGTGCTTTAGAAGCTGCACCAAGTTAGATAGAGCCCACCAGATTTCCTGGCTGGAGGAGGATATCCAGCATCATCTAGCTCTTTTCTCCCCAGCTTGACTGCCCCTTTCATTCATTGGATTTGAGATCTTGGGTGTTACCTAGGGCATTCTGCAAATAAAGCCCACTACTCCAGACTGACACCTAGTTCCTGCACGACTTTTGGCGATTTCAGGTGCGACTTGCATTGACACCTGTGCATGAAGTCACACGAATGTCAGCCAAGTCGCACTGACATATGGCTTTGAAATCGTGCGATTTCAAGTGAAGTCGTACAATTTCAAAGTTGCATTCAGTGTGCAGGCAGAGCATAAAATACATAAAAGTATCCGGCTGGGAATACACTTTAAAGCGGAGTTCCACCGAAAAGTGGAAGCTCTGCTTGTCAATCTCCCCCCCCCCCCCTTCCAGTACCACACTTGGGACCTTTTTTTGACAGGTACCAGTCCCCACATCCATCGGACCTCACCACAGCAAGGTACTTCAGAAGTCCGGCGCCCCTCCTCCTTCTCTTGCCGCCGACCAGCATGCTTCGCGCTCGCAGAGAAGGTGCAAGGCTTCACTGCTGGTTTCCCTTACAGGCTATGGCGGCAGCACCCAGCAGCCAATGGAAACATCGGATGTGGTGCCAACATCACTGGACTGCAGGACAGGCAAGTGTGCTATTAAAAGTCAGCAGCTACAGCGGCGGAACTCCGCTTTAACAGAGGAATAGAACATCAGGTAAGTGAGGCTCAATTATGCTGCAATAAAAAGTGTAAGGCTCCATGCACACTGTATCTCAAAAACGACCATTTTTGGTCGTTTTGGCGTTTTTTTTTAACAGCCCAAAAACGCCACTTTATTTTATCCTATGTGTCCATGCACACATGGTCGTTTGTCTTTTATTAGCAGTGGCGTTTTTGGGCTGTTATCTGAACGCCCTGAATTGGCATTCAAAAGTCTTTCTCCTGACCACAAAAAACGCCAGACGCCGGTAAACGCCGGTATATCGGCGTCTGGCATTTTTTGCAGTCAATGGAAGTCAATCTAGGAAAAAACGCCCAAAAACGCCGATGCCAAAAAAAACGCCGGTAAACGCCGGCGTTTATCGGCGTCTGGCATTTTTTGCAGTCCTCAATGGAAGCCAATGAAGTAAAAAAAACGGCAAAAAACGCAGACGCCGAAAAACGCCACTGAACGCCGCTTACAAAACACTGCAAATAGAAAGTTTTGTGAGCAGCGTCTCCTGCCCGACGCTGAAAGAGCCCTATAGCGTCCAGTGTGCATGGAGCCTAAGGCTCCATGCACACTGGACGCTATAGGGCTCTTTCAGCCTAAGGCTCCATGCACACTGGACGCTATAGGGCTCTTTCAGCGTCGGCATCTGCGTTTTTTTTTTTACTTCATTGGCTTCCATTGAGGACTGCAAAAAACGCCAGACGCCGATAAACGCCGGCGTTTACCGGCGGTTTTTCCTTCATTGACTTCCATTGACTGCAAAAAACGCCAGATGCCGATATACCGGCGTTTACCGGCGTTTTTTGTGGTCAGGAGAACGACTTTAGAACGCCAATTCAGGGCGTTCAGATAACAGCCCAAAAACGCCACTGCTGATAAAAGACAATAAATGACCATGTGTGTATGGACACATAGGATAAAATAAAGTGGCGTTTTTGGGCTGTTAAAAAAAACGCCAAAACTACCAAAAACGGTCGTTTTTGAGATACAGTGTGCATGGAGCCTAAGAAGCAACACAGGAAGCCGCATGTTTTTGAAAAGCAGTGGCACCCTCTGCCTACACAGTGTACCAGGACCCTGTGGATTATAAATCTCTCGGTGGGTGATAACTGCTCACATGTAGGTGGTATCTGTGTAGATACAGTAGCAATTTCCTCAGAGTTCAGCTTTAAATAATCCTGTATTTGCTCATGACAAAGTGTGGCTGCATTTCGTCCAAAAAGCTTTTTATAGTAAACAATATGGATCCCACATAATGACATTACACAACTGGATAAGTCACGATTATGAAGATGGGTAAGTCTGCTGAGCACATTAAACCCTGGAACAATGTAAAAAGGACTGTGGCTAATCGTATTAAAGAGATTCCTGGCACGGGACGCGCATATTTTGGGAATGACAACATAGGCAAACATCCGAGGTAGTCCTATGAAGAGCCAGTATCTGAGCCGCTTCAAAATACATGGCTTCGCCGGCTTGCCTTTAAAAGGCAATTGACCTAAAAACGCATCTTTATTCCCGGAGAGCAAGTTCAGTCTACACAAGACAATCCATGGGCCAGCTTCAGGGGTGTACACATTCCTCCCCTTGTGTGTTGTGTTCTGGTTCAATACATCGTACAAATCCAACAGAAACAGCATGTGATTACCTAATATATGGCTTAAAAATGTTACTAAACCCAGGAGCCTGCAGTCACTATATCTGATCTCCCCAGGAGCCTGCAGTCACTATATCTGCTCTCCCCAGGAGCCTGCAGTCACTATATCTGCTCTCCCCAGGAGCCTGCAGTCACTATATCTGCTCTCCCCAGGAGCCTGAAGTCACTATATCTGCTCTCCCCAAGAGCCTGCAGTCACTATATCTGCTCTCCCCGTTACCCTGCAGTCACTATATCTGCTCTCCCCATTACCCTGCAGTTACTATATCTGATCTCCCCAGAAGCCTGCAGTCACTATATCTGCTCTCCCCATTACCCTGCAGTCGCTATATCTGCTCTCCCCAGGAGCCTGCAGTCCCTATATCTGCTCTCCCCAGGAGCCTGCAGTCCCTATATCTGCTCTCCCCAGGAGCCTGCAGTCCCTATATCTGCTCTCCCCAGGAGCCCGCAGTCCCTATATCTGCTCTCCCCAGGAGCCTGCAGTCCTTATATCTGCTCTCCCCAGGAGCCTGCAGTCCCTATATCTGCTCTCCCCAGGAGCCTGCAGTCCCTATATCTGCTCTCCCCAGGACCCTGCTGGCTTGGTCATGAAGGGGGGGTAAACCTTCCAGAGCTGACCACCCCACCCCACCCCCCCAAAAGCCATATTGGGGACATTATGCTACTGTACAGTAATGGCGGCTAATAGCTGTGCTCAGGCTGCATGCACATAGACTGTGCAGTGTGAATGGGCTGGGTATTCTTGGTGCTGCCCATAGACATGAATGAGTAGAGGCAGCAGTATGTGGCACCAGGACATTCCTGGCACCAAAAATACACAGCCTGTTGATGTTGCACGGGCAAATGCCCCTATAGGCATCTACCCCATCATGTCCGCATGCATCTCCTGCCTCGCTCCATAGCATTAGCAAACACATGGGACGAACCTGCGTTTACATTCATGCCTGAAGCTGGACCTAAAAACATCTTCATGTGGCCTCTGATGTCTATGGTCAGACTAGGTTCAAGGACACCGGACCCCCCCCCCCCCCACCCCCCCAAACCAAAGGCCTTTGTGGTGTTTACAGACTCTCCTCAAAGAGTAGAAGCCAAACTTGGTTTTGTTTGACAGACCGATGGGATTTATAACTTGGAGAATAAACACAAGCCGCACAATCTCGCTGCCATTTCCTTTGTTGGAGGCGGCTTGGTTAAATATAGCTCCTGAAGATTAAAATTAGATCCTTACTTGCCTCTGGCTTGTCTTATTGTAACCTTTATATAATAAAAGAGACAGCGGGGACAGCGACACAGATAACCGGAGAAAGATGGCGACACCGGCTACACGGAGGTCGCCGCAGACATTCGGGGGAAGCTTGCAGGGGCAGCTGCATTCTAAAGAGATTAAAGAACCTTTTCATGCTGAAGGCAGCCTTCATGCGTTTTAGCGCTAGAAATAGCGGCTGAAAACTGCCTCCCATTCATTACAATGGGAGCTTTCACACCGTGGGGTTTGCTTGCAGGACGTTTGTTAAAGTCCTGCAAGCTGCATTTTTGGAGCGGTTGGGATTGCTGCATACACCCCTGCCCATTGCAATGAATGGGCAGACCTTCCAAAGCGCTTGAAAAGCTTTTGCGGAAGCGCTGCAACGCAGGAGTTTTTAACCCCTTTTTATGGGTTAAAACCGCCCCGCTAGCTCCCGAAAAGTGGCGCACAAGCGCCGCTTAAACAGTGGTAGAGCGCCAATAAAACAAGTGGCGCTTTACCGCTAATGGCGGGCGCTTTCAGTGTGAAGGCAGCCTCAATGTCGGCTGCTGAGACCGCAAATACGAATGAACGGTTGCATTGTACCGACCAGTAACCGGTTTACAGTATTAGGTGGGGAAAAAATATGAAACGTTCATCAGGGTAGATAAAAATCAATGATAAAAAAACAAAAATTAAAAAAAGATTTTTTAAATTAGATTTTTTAAATTGAAATCATTTTAATTTAAACCGTTTGTTTAAGATGCATTAACCACTTCAGCTCCGCAAGGATTTTCCATGTTAGGACCAGAGCACTTTTTTGCGATTCGGCACTGCGTCACTTTAACTGACAATTGCGCGGTTGTGCGGCGTTGTACCCAAACAAAATTTGTGGCATCTTTTTCCCACAAATAGAGCTTTCTTTTGATGGCATTTGATCACCTCTGCGTCATTTCTGATCACCGCTATGAAGAAAGAGTGACAATTTTGCAAAAAAAACCATCGCGGGGGGCCAACATCGCGGGGGGCCAACATCGCGGGGGGCCAACATCGCGGGGGGCCAACATCGCGGGGGGCCAACATCGCGGGGGGCCAACATCGCGCGACTTTCTGCCTGAAAACGATACGCTCAGGTGTGAATGCAGAGGCTCTGTTTTTAGCAAAAGAACGCCTATAAAGCGCCTCTGGTGTGAAAGGGGCCTTACAGTAAGCTTTTATTGAACCAGAACCTCCACACATCCCCCAGCTTAAAGATGAGGGCATTTATTGGTGATTTCCCTTGATCGAATGCCCACAATGCCGGGGATCAGAATATAATGCATCTGTCATAGAAAAGAATGGAACTTCTTGTAAAATGCATGAGAAAAAAAAAAAAAGGCACAATATAAGTTTTATGTGCATTTCTCAAAAGCAAGGACCCACACTGCATGGAAAAACACTGCAAACGAAGAATGCAAACTGAAATGTTAAATTGTGCGCCGGCTCCTAAACCCAGTGACCCAACAAGAGGCAAACTTGGGGGGGGGGGCGTCTATTACCAGGACAGACAATGCACCAGAACAGCAGACACAATTAACACACAGCAGCCGGTCTCAGCTGTCTGAAACAGGTGTAACATGGCAGCGCTGACCTCGGCTTCACACACAGGCTCAGGAGGGCAGCTGTCAGGGGTTATGGGGACAGGAGGAACGCCCGACCACAAAACAGTGATCCTGAACCCTTCGTTCATCGGGAATCCCACAGATGGTTACAATTTGCCCGTCTTAAATAACACGACAGCAAATGTATCAAACAGCGCAAGAAGAAAAGTGGCAACGCTTGTATAATTTGATCTATGCAAGACTGGGGCTTGAACCCATTAAAGTCCTGCAACTGCAATAAACAAGCCGCGTCCTCTTATGTCCTAGTACCTTTATCCACGTGACTCCCAGAAGATTTACTCCCCCCATGACATTTTTTGCAATACGGCACTGCGTTACTTCAACTGACAATTGCGCGGTCGTGCAACATTGTACATAAATAAAATTTGTCCCTTTTCCCCACAGCTTTCTTTTGGTGGTATTTGATCACCTCTGCAGCTTTTATTATTTACACTATAAACAAAAAAAAAAGTGTGAAAATTTTGAAACATATATATTAGAGCTGCACGATTAATCGCTAAAAGATCGTGATCTCGATCCAACCCCCCTGACATTCTCAACCCGACAATTCCTCCAGAGCGGATGAGCTGTCAAAAAAAAAACAAAAAAAAAAAAAAGACCGTCTGCAGAGTTTCAAAACATTAGTGAGCCAACTATAAACATTGTAATGTTTTGTTGTATTAGATCAAAGGAATTAACTTTGGTCTGTAAATTAAGTCAGTTTAACCACTTAAAGACCAAACTTTTTTCTGGCACTTGTTGATTTCAAGTTAAAATCATTATTTTTTTGCTTGAAAACTACTTAGAACCCCAAACATTATATATGTTTTTTTAGCAGAGACCCTGGAGAATAAAATGGCGATCGTTGCAATATTTTAGGTCACATGGTATTTGCGCAGCGGTCTTTCAAAACGTAATTTTTTGGGGAAAATTACACTTTCATGAATTACAAAAAAAACTAAACAGTGAAGTTAGCACAATTTTTTGTAGAATATGAAAGATGTTACACTGCGAGAATCGTGATTTTTATTCTAAGCAAAAAAAAAAAATTGTGATTCTCAGTTTGGCCAGAATCGTGCAGCTCAAATATAAATAAATTATAATATATATATACATACACACACACACACACACACACACACAGGCGGTCCCCGGGTTACAAACAAGTTTGGGTTTGTAGGTTTGTTCTTAAGTTGAATTTGTTTGCAAGTGGCATCCGGTACATTTTTTTAAGTGTAGCTTCAGCCAAAAAACAACTATTTTTAATCTTTTTGGATAGCATAGGGAAGGGGTAACACCCCTGTAATGTTTATTTTGCTGTCCATGTTTCTGTTCAGAAGATTTCACCTCACTTCCTGTCCCAATGATAACTGGATTTTGAAAACGTTGGGTTGTTCTGGAAACAAACCATGGTGATGAAGCATCAGTGGAGACCCCTTTTCCCCATAACACTTATGGCCCGAACACACGATCCGAAAATCGGACGAAAAATCCCACTTTCATACGTTAATCAGATCGTTAGTACAGAGCTTTCGTGAGCCGATCGTGACAGTTCATCCGATATTATTCGATTGGACAAACACGGAAAATTCTCTTGTATGATACCAGATCTGAGATCTCAGTTCTGCGCGTTTTAAGAAACAATCAGCGGGTGCCAGCAGACCGGCGCTGGTGCCCCCTAGGCAAAAGTGCAGAACCATTCTGCACAAGACGGCAACTCTGTAGCAGTAAAACTGTTATGGGGAGATCTTTAAAGTGTTACTAAACCTAAAAAGGTTTTTTACCTTAATGCACTGTTTGCATTAAGTTAAAAAAAAAAAAAAACCCTTTTTAGTTTCTCTGGGACCCCCTTCCTCTGTGTCAAGGGAAGAGAGGGGAGCAGAGATCAGCACTGTGCAAGGCTGCATCTATCCTCCCATTTACACAGCATTCAAGCAGCAGCCAATGGCTCTTGCTGCTGTCAATCAGATGCAGCGAGGTGGAAGTGGGGGGAGGGCCTAAGTCCTGCTGTGTAAGTCTATGGAGCGCAGCTCTATAAATACACAGGTTGGGAGTGCGCAGACTACGCTCTCCCTATAAACAGCGGCTGGCTATGGTAGTCACAAGAGGAGTCACAAGAGGAGGAGGAGTCAAGAGGAGGAGGAGTCAAGAGGAGGAGGAGTCAAGAGGAGGAGGAGTCGTCACAAGAGGAGGAGTCGTCACAAGAGGAGGAGTCGTCACAAGAGGAGGAGTCGTCACAAGAGGAGGAGGAGTCACAAGAGGAGGAGCCAAGCTCACCGCCAGGGACCTTAGAAGAAGATCAGGGCCACTCTGTGCAATACCACTGCACAGAGAAGGCAAGTATAACAGGTTTATTTTAATTTTTAAAAAATAGAGTTTAGTAACACTTTAAGCGCTTAGGCTCCATTTAAAACGGGACTCAGTTTCAACCTCCCCTGAACATTTTATCTTGACAGATAGAAACCGGCGTCTGAAAAAAACGCTCAAATGCGTCTAAACGTACATTTACCAGCAGCAGTGTAAATTAGACCGTAAAATCATAGTCCACCTTTTGCAAAAAATAATAAAATGCATTCAGATTTGAAGGAAAAAAAAAGAATCATAATTTATAATTATTTTTTTTGCATATGAACCTGCAAAGTTTTGCAAGCACCATCAGCGGATGGCGAGTGCAATGCACGGGCTCCTGCAAACTCTTCCTCCAGCCAAATGAATGGCCATGGTTTTGGAATAAGATATCCAACCGGCTCGCGGAGGTGTGAAGGTCAGGTGTCCACAATTCTATAGCCAAAGTATAGAACATGAAAGGGGGTTCTAAAATTGTTCAGAGAAAAATAAAAAAAAAAAGAGGATCTGAGCATTCTAAGTATCAGTGAATTGGGAGATCACACAGTCGTGCTTGAAGTCTCTCATAACGCATCAGTTGGTTAAGGTTCAGCAGTCCATTCCCTTGCCGCGGGGACGACGTTCGTCCTTCAGTACCTTGGAATAACCTCTGTAGCAGCCAACAGGAAGAAATCCAATAACCCTTTCTTAGCCTAATTGCCTGGTACATACGATGAGATTATCAGACGAATGGTCGCCAGATTTTCTTTTTTTTTGCATGCTAGTCTCGTAACAAAAATAAAAGAGGTTACTAAAGTTATGAGAATTCTCGTAAAACGGAAGTGATGTAATGAGATGTATTGTATTTGGGTTGTATTTTCGGACGGCGACTGTCAGGGTGGATTTGATTTAAATCACTAGTAAAAAGTCTTGATTTTAATCATAATTTTTAAAGAGCAACTGTCATCTCTGTCCCATCGCCGCTCCCCCTCCGACCCGCCGCCGCTCCTCCTCCTCCGAACCGCAGCGGCTACTCCTCCGACCTGCTGCTGACTCACAGACAGTCCCATTCACTTTAATGGGACGGCTGGTGATGCGGCAGTGACACAAGGTGAGGGACGTGGCGGCAGCAGGTGAGTGGATGCCCGCTAACCGGCGCTGCCATGATGGATCCTCCTCTGTCCCCCAGCCGCTCCTCCTCTGTCCCCCAGCCGCTCCTCCTCTGACCCGCAGCCGCTCCTCCTCTGACCCGCAGCCGCTCCTCCTCTGACCCGCAGCCGCTCCTCCTCTGACCTGCTGCTGACTCACCGACAGTTCCATTCACTTTAATGGGACAGCTGGTGATGCGGCAGTGACACAACAAGGCGAGGGGCGTGGCGGCAGCAGGTGAGAGGATGCCCGCTAACACGCGCTGCCATGATGGGTCTGAAATGACAGGTGCTCTTTTAATGTAAGGACTTATTCTTGCTGGCAGTTAGAATCTTTAATATTTGCAAACAAAATGAAGGTTTCCTATTTAGAATAATAAGCTGTCAGGTTAGTAAAACAGCGATATGAGAACCGATATATGCCCACCACACTTTGCAGGAGTGTGCCCACGGCTTGGGCAGACCCGATGTCCGTCGGCGAGCTGCGATGACATGCCAGAGAGTAAGAACGGGAAGCTGCCGATATAAACAGGGCTGTTCCCGGCTCTGCCAAACGGCATGCAAGAGATCTACTGACCCGTCACTGGGATCAATTAGATCTCTTATGCCCATGGCAGCCCAGCCCCCTCACAGTTAGAACACACCTAGGGAACACAGTTACCCCCTAGATCTCCCCCTGCAGGTTAACCCCTTCACCGCCAATGACATTTATACAGTAATCAGTGGATATTTAAATTTCTGATTGCTGTATAAATGTCATTGGTCCCAAAAATGTAAAAAATGTCCGACACGTCCGCCGCAATATCGCAGTCCCGATAAAAATCACAGATTGCCTTCATTACCAGTAGAATTTTTAAAAAAAAGTAAAAAAAAAAAAAAAAAAAAAA
>BLSH010296694.1:280338-290671 GCA_018402905.1 Glandirana rugosa
AGGCCCCACCCACTACATGCTGCCTGCAGAAAACTACAGGAGGGGGTGGAGACAAGACCAGTCCCTCTGCACAAGGAGAGAGGGCAGCAGTGAGCGGTCTTTATTACAGGAGGAAGTGGAGACAAGACCAGTCCCCCTGCACAAGGAGAGAGGGCAGCAGTGAGCGGTCTTTATTACAGGAGGAGGCGGAGACAAGACCAGTCCCCCTGCACAAGGAGAGAGGGCAGCAGTGAGCGGTCTTTATTACAGGAGGGGGTAGAGACCAGACCAGTCCCCCTGCACAAGGAAAGAGGGCAGCAGTGGGTGGTCTTTATTACAGGAGGGGGCGGAGACAAGACCAGTCCCCCTGCACAAGGAGAGAGGGCAGCAGTGAGCGGTCTTTATTACAGGAGGGGGCAGAGACAAGACCAGCCCCCCTGCACAAGGACAGAGGGCAGCAGTGAGCGGTCTTTATTACAGGAGGGGGCGGAGACAAGACCAGTCCCCCTGCACAAGGAGAGAGAGCAGCAGTGAGCGGTCTTTATTACAGGAAGTCTCACACTGGATTACTGCACAGATCTGGAAGAAATACACAAAGCTCACTGAGATTGAAGAAGAATCCACATGATTTTTTATTTATTTCAGGAACTTATGTAGCTCTGTGAATTTACGCAGCGCTTTTACATATACATTGTACATTCACATCAGTCCCTACCCTCAAAGAGCTTACAATCTAGGATCCCTAGCTCACATTCATACACATACTAGGGACAATTTGGACAGGATCTAATTTACCTACCAGCATGTCTTTGGAGTGTGGGAGGAAACCGGAGTACCCGGAGGAAGCCCACGCAGGCACAGGAAGAACATGCAAACTCCAGGCAGGTAGTGTCGTGTGTGGGATTCGAACCAGCGACCCTTTTGCTGATAGGTGAAAGTGCTACCCACTACACCACTGTGCCGCCCATACATGATGAATGGATTTAGACAATATTTTTTCCCCCTAGATTTGAGCTTTCAAAACCTTCACCAGTGCTGTCTGCCATATCTCTGTGTAAACAAATAGCATCCCCCCGGGGGGCCCACAGGCTGTGAAGCCATCATATTTTAGCTATCTGCGCTCAGCATCTACTAGCAGAGAAGTCTGCAGAAATACCACTGGGGCTCAGAGAACGGCTCAGAGATCGGCTGTGCAAGTAAATCGAGTTTAATGCATCTTTCAACAAAACATAAGCTAGACCCATCGGCTCTATCAGTCCACTTGTGCTGAGGGAACTTTACTCTTGTTAAAGTAAAACTTTATTTACTGTATGAGATGACAATTCAGAGGCTTCCGGGGCACTGAAATCCCAGGCAGTGTTGTCAGCCCTGCCTAGATATCTGGTAATAAAGATTAGGACTTTGCTAAGCTTTATTCCTAACTTCCTGTTTGCGCTAACAGTGCTTCTGCTGCACTGAAATCCCTAGCAGTGCTGGCAGCACTGCCCGGCTGGACCCCCCCCCCCCCCCCCCCCCCGTCATTTTCAAGCACACAAGGAGGTGGTGCTCTATAGTCCAAAAGCAGTGAAGTCAGGCTGACAACGCTTGATATTTCAGTGCAGCAGCAGAGACACGGTGTTATCACCGCAAACAATTTAATTTGTATTTAGAGTCTCTTTTTTTTCCTGTAAAAATAACAAACCTGTTACAATTACCTGCTCTGTGTAGTAGATTTGCACAGAGCAGCCCAGATCTTACTCTTCTCAGGTCCCTCCCTCCTTCTGCCTTTACAACTCCTTTAATGCATTAATGTGATAGTAAAGTTTTGGGTTTATTTCCTATAAAAATAACAAATATGTTATACTTCCCTCCTCTGTGCAGTTGGTCTTGCACACAGCAGCCCTCATCCTCCTCTTCTCGGGTCCCACTTCTGTGATCCTGGCCCTTTCCTCCTGTCCAGTGCCCCGACAGCAAGCAGTTTGCTATGGGGGCACCCAAGCTGAGTCACAGCTTCCTGTGTCCATTCAGACACGGAGCCCCCGACCCAGCCCCGCACCCTCTCCACTGATTGGCTAGCTGACTTTGATTGACAACAGTGGGATACAATGTGGCCGTTGCTGTGTCTCAGCCAATCAGGAGGGAGAATGTCGGACGGCTGAGACACTCGTGGACATCACTGGACAGAGAGGGACCTCAGGTAAGTATTAAGGGGGCTGCTGCACACAGAAGGTTTTTTTTTATTTTACTGCATAGAATGCACCTTCTGCCTTTGCAACTCCTTTAACCACTTCAGCCCCGGAAGGATTTCCCACTTTAGGACCAGAGCACTTTTTGCGATTCGGCACTGCGACGCTTTAACTGACAATTGCGCGTCCGTGCGACGTTGTACCCAAACAAAATTTGCGTCCTTTTTCCCCCCACAAATAGAGCTCTCTTTTGGTGGTATTTTATCACCGCTGCGTCATTCCTGATCGGCGCTATAAACAAAAAAAGAGTGACAATTTTGCAAAAAAAAAAAAAAATTTCTTACTTTTTCTAAAATACACATATATATATCACACACACACACACACTTTCTTCATCAGTTTTGGCCGATTTATATTCTTCCTCATATTTTTGTTAAAAAAAAAAAAAAAAGCAAACGGCGTTCATTCATTGGTTTGCGCAAAAGTTTCCACGTTTACAAATGATGAGAAGTAATTTAGGCTACTTTCACACTGTGCGGCAGCGGCGGTAAAACCCCGCTAGTTCTAGTGGAGTTTTACCAACGATATGGCTCCGCTATGCGGGCGGGAGCGCCGCGCTTTTAACCCCCCACAAGGGGTTAAAAAGGGGTTAAAAGTGCCGGCGCTCAGCGCTACTGAGGCGGTGTGCAGCCGTTTCGGAAGCGACTGCCATTCATTTCAATGGCAGGGTCGGTAGAGGAGCGGTATATTACCGCTCCCCTCACCGCCCCAAAGATGCCGCTTGCAGGACTTTTGGTAACGTCCCGCAAGCGCACCGCCCCAGTGTGAAAGCACTCAGGGCTTTCACATTGGGGTGGATTTTGGGGGGGGGGGGATTTTTGAGGCGCTTTACAGACGCTATTTTTAGCTAAATAGCATCTGTAAAACGCTTCAGTGTGAAAGTAGCCTTATAGTGTTTTATTTTTTATTTTTACTAGTTATGGTGGCGATCTGCGACTTATTGGGGCTCTGATATTGCAGTGGACATGTTGGACCATTTTGACACTTTTTTTAGGACCATTGGCATTTATACAGCGATCAGTGGCAGGGAAGGAGTTAACCTGCAGGGGGCACTCTAAGGGGTTAACTGTGCTCCCTGTGTGTGTTTTAACTGTATGGGGGCTGGGCTGAGTGGGGGAGGAGAATGATCACGGCTCCCATACACAGGGAGCCTGCCATCACAGCCCTTCTCCCTCTGTCAGAACGGGGATCCACTTGTTTCCATACACGGATCCCCGTTCGGTCACTGCGGGGGAGCGATCGCGGGTAGCCGGACATAGAGTCCGCCCTACCTGTTGCTCCCTGGCTCCCCCCGGAAAACAGTGAGCGCGCCCACGATCCGGGATTTCGCGCCCACTGTCAGGTGACGGCGTTTTCGCGATATCGAACCACTTTGCCGCCGTCAATCCACGGCGGACGGTCAGCAAGTTTTTTACTGAAGGCAAACCTTTTTTTAGTTCTGAATAGAGCAGTGAGGGGGTTAGGAGCCCATATGGGTTTTTATTGCTGTGCCCCACTCTCTGAATTGTCCTGATGAACAATAGAAGGGAGACAATTTTTTGTGTTGCCCCCAGAACAGGAAGAGAGGGGAAATCGAAATCTTCCAAAAGCAAGATAAAAAAAAAAAAAAAAAAATCACTTGTTCACCAGAAAACTAAGAGGGAATTTCCCCTCACATTGGAAAGATATTCTCTCACCTCCTGTTGAGTCTACAGGACAGAAAGTGAAGGGAAATCCCCCTATGAGACACAAATGAGAAAAAAAAATATGACAGTGGTTTTAGAAGGGAAGCTCCCCTACGCTAAATGGGGTCTTTAGAAATGCTTTAAAAGTGGTTGTAAAGGCTGAAGGTTTTTTACCTTTATGCATGAAGGTAAAAAAACCTCTGTGCAGCAGCCCCCCCAATACTTACTTGAGCCCCATCTCGATCCAGCAATGTGCATGAGTGCCTCGGCTCTCCGAGCACTCTGCCTCCTCATTGGCAGAGACCGCAGCAGGAGCAATTAGCTCCCACTGCTGTCAATCACAGCCACTGAGCCAATCAGGAGAGAGAGGAGGCAGGGCCAAGGTGCTGTGTGTGTGTGTGTGTGTATGGACACGCAGAGCCGTAGCCAACTCGGGTGCCCGCACTGGAAGCTGCTTGCTCTGGGCGGAGGAGGGAGGGGCCAGGAGCGCCAACAAGGGACCCAAGAAGAGGAGGATCGGGGCTGCTCTGTGCAAAATCACTGCACAGAGGAGATAAGCAAGTCGTCTCCACATTGCATTCCAATTATTTCTAGCCTACTCTGATTATTCTGATGCACTTTGAAGTTTATAAACTTACTCAATGAAGATCCCCACACCTTTACTTCCATGAATCCTGTGACACGTAGGCACTGCTGTGCCACACATTAAACAAAGCCTGCCCTCTGAAAGGAGGAGCTTCAGAAGGCGGGTTAGTACAGGTATCACAGCTTGCAGGCAGCAAGGTACCATGGGATATGTAGTCCTTAGAAATGGAGGAAAAGCTGTAAAGCAAGCAGGGAATCCAGGAAATTGTGGAACGAGACGGCCAGCAGACAGGCAGAACTCACAACATGAAAGGAGATTTTTCAAGGTGCATTGGATACAAATACCAACACAGTATATCTATTGTTTGTGTTATTACAATGCTTATGGTATAAAACAAAAGTGAATGACGTTATTTTTTTCTGCACGCGTTTTAAAAATCTTAGGCCAGAAGATTAGTTGAAATCACCAAAACATTATATATTTCCTGAAAGCCGAGACCCTGGAGAATAAAATAGTAGATCCAATTTTTTATGCAACACAAATATTTGCTCAACAGTTTATCTAGTGTCAATTTTCAGTAAAAATACATTAAGGTTCATTTTAGGACACACAAACGCAATATATTACCCATTTTTTGATAGAGTATAAAAGATGATGTTGTGCCAAGTAAATAAGATACCCAACACACTGAGCTATAAATTTGCACACGCCTGCAAAATGACAGAGAACAGGCTCACAGAAAGCAATGGGGCGGCTGTACAGATCACATCTTTGATGCGATGACTGCATTGGTTTTCTTTTTTGGGCTTTTTCTTTATTCTTACCTGGCGATCTAACTGGTAAGTCTGTTTTTCAACAGAACAAGTTCCCCTGCAGATGTAGCAGTTACATGGATGAGACTATGGTCAGCTTTTTCGTTATGTAAAAACCTTTAATCCCAAAAGGAAAAAAAAAGCCGTTTGCTGTAGCTGCTTATAAAGTATTTGATGGAGTTTTGCTTCACTTTGTTAGGGTGAATAAAAATCAATGATTAAAAAAAAAATAAAATAAATCAGCTAAAACAAAAGTTCAGAAATATTCCTTCATCCCACTTGCAAATCTATGTACACTACAAACTGTATGATTGAATTTGTTCCGATATCAACTTGATTTAAATCAAATCCACCTCGTTAGTGTATCTAAATCTGCTAATACATGCAACAGTCTCCTTCCCCAGACTGACATTGCTGCTGTCTGCTGTGCCCCCTGTGCACCTTCATCCAGAGTGGATGCACTTTAAAATGATTGTAAAGGATCGTTATACTTACCTCCTCTGTGCAGTTGGTTTTGCACAGAGCGGCCCGGATCCTCCTCTTCTCGGGTTCCTCTTTTCTGCTCTCCTGGCCCCTCCCTCCTATTGAGTGCCCCTTCAGCCAGCAGCTTTCCACAGGGGGCACTCGAGCCGAGTCAGAGCTCCCCGTATCCATTCAGACACGGAGCCCCGCACCCTCTCTCCCCTGTGTGGCTGACTGATTTTGATTGACAGCCGCAGGAGCCAATGGCGCCACTGCTGTGTCTCAGCCAATCGGGGGGAGGAGTGTCTGGGAGAGCTAAGACACTCATGGACATCGCTGGAGAGAGAAGGGGTTCAGGTAAATAATTGGGGGGGGCTGCTACACACAAAGTTTTTTATATTACTGCATAGAATGCACCTTCTGTCTTTACAACTCCTTTAATTAATTATTAGATCGGCACTATTAATCGTAATAAAATCACGATCTCGATTCACACCCCCCCAATCACGAGATTTTCAGTGCAGTTATGGAGTCCGACTTGCGGGGCGACTCAGCGCGACTTGACTGTAATAGAAGTCAATGCAAATCGCCTGAAGTCTCCCCAGGAATCTTTTTCTAAGTCAGAGTGACTTGAGTCTCTCCTATCTGGGCAGAGCCAAGTCTCAGGTCAAAAGAAGTAAAAAGATGCAATGTTTCAAAAGATCAAAGGGTTGAACTCCGTGTATAGAAGAGTTTAGTTTAATCATTTAAAAGACTTTTCTGACATTTGTTGCTTACAAGTAAAAATCCAGTATTTTCTGCTAGAAAATTACTTAGAACCCCCAAACATTATATCATTTTTTTTTAGCAGAGACCCTAGAGAATAAGATGGCGGTTGTTGCAATATTTTATGTCACACAGTATTTGTACAGCGGTCTTTCAAAACGCAATTTAGCAGCCACCACTGATTTGTAAAGTGCAATATATTACATTTTTGGTTTTGGTTTTAAGGCTCGGTTCACACCTAGGCGATCCAACTTTGCTAGGTGATTTGAAAGCGTTTCAAAAGCGATTTGAAAGCAATTCGAAAGCAATTTGAAAGAGACTTCAGAGCTACTTCGGGCATTACAACGCGACTTGAAGCGACCTCCATGCCAGACGACTTTGCCTGTGACCAGAGAAGAGAGGGAGGGGGAGTTGTCTTAAAAAATGATCTTCTTTTTCCTGTAAAGTCGCTTCAAAGTCACTTCTTCATAGACGGTGATCCGACTTGGAAGCGACTTTCATGGGCTCAAATCACTTAGAAGTCGCTTTGAAACAGTACAGTAACCTTTTTTGAAATCGCCTTGGAGTCGGAGCGACTTGAGTAGCGCATATTAAGACGGCTCCATTCATTCCAATGGGATTTCTGATGTCAGGCGATTTGAAGCAAATTGGGGGCGACACAAGTCGGATCGCAAATCGCCTCGGATCGCCTAGGTGTGAACCGGCCCTAATACCCCTTTAATCTGGCGTAACTGTAATCAAAGATATTCACTCTCCTTTCCTGTTCTTACCCTTGTCTAGGTTTTTTTTTTTTTTTTTTTTTTTTTTAGATCCATTTGTCTTTATGGCAATACTATTGTATTCATAGCTGCTCTGTGTACTTTATGTCTTTGTAATTTTATGTCCGTCTCTCTTTTTGTTTTGCGCGTTTCCAAATCACGTCGCTGCATTCAGTATAACTGACAGCCAGGTAATTACCGCATGAGAACGAAAACAAATCACTGATTATAGCTCTATAAAGCGGTATAATTGCACAACGCTGTTTGCTTTATTTTATGATATACATCCTGTCATATGTATGTGATGAATGTCATTCCACCATTTCATCATAAAATGTAAAGAGGCTGAAGCGGGTTCAATGAGCTGCTAACAGCTTCACGTCTTAGAGCAGTGATGGTCAATAGAGATGCAGCGAAAACTTTGGCCGAAAACGTTAGTGCCAGGCCCCTTTCGCATTCAGCGCTGTTGCATTTTGAATGACAATGAGTGGCATTTTGAATGACAATTGCGCAGTCGTGCGACGCTGTACCCAAACTAAATTTTTATCATTTTGTTCCTGCAGCTGCAGGCATCACCTCCGTACCGTTCTCTAGAGCGGATGGTCAGCTTTCCTGTAATAACAACCAATGCAGCTCAGCAGTGTTATTACACGCAGTGGGCGGGACGCCCCACAGGGCGCAAGCCCCGCCCCCTCCGGATCTGCCGCCGGCAAGCCAAAAGCCAGATCTGCTATGTTCAGATCTCGATTCTAATAACCGGGAAGCAACGTCATGACATCACTTCCGGATTATTGGCATCCTAAAGGCGCCAGTTTTATAAACTAGAAAGTATTCAAAACTTCAAGATCTGCGTTTCTGAATACTTTCAAGTGCAGAGAGGGGTTTGGGGGTCTTCTAGACCCCCAATCCCTCCATAAAGAGTACTGTCACAAGGGATGTTTACATTCCTTCTGACAGCAATAAAAGTGATTAATTTTATTTATTTAATTTTTAAATAGGACAATGTAAAAATTAAGTTTAAATCTACAGAATATCGGCTATCAGTCTGAATGGCAGCTGAAAAATCGGTATCTGCCCTGAAAAAACGATGTTGGTCAACCCCTTAAAGGTACTCATTGGAAATCATGGGATAAGGCTAGGTTCACACTAGCGCAATGCCAAACATCGCATGTGAGTCGCACTGCATTGCAGATCACATGTGATGTCTGTGCGATGCAAATCCAGCCATACAAAAACTGTATAACTGAATTTGCCTCGCATTCGCACCAGACTCATGCAGTACCCTTTTTTTTGGTCCGCACCAGAATCGGACTGCATGGGTGTTCACACCTATATATAATCCAATTCCGCCACGATTCCACAGTTCGCACTGCGATCCGATCTTGGGGTGTCATTAAAGTGGTTGACAACCCGTGACAACCACTTCCACCTACAGGTAAGCCTATAATAAGGCTTACCTGTAGGTGCCCTGCATATCTCCTAAACCTGCATGGTCCAGGAGATATACAGTGTACTGTGATGTGCCCACGTCACCAGGCACATGCACAGTGAAGAAACGACATCCATGCCGTTCCTTCACTGACATAGTGCTGCGCTTGCCAGCTCCCCCGTGCATGCGCGGGAGTGAAGTCACGCAACTCCGACCAATCACAGAGCCGGAGATCGTGGCCCAGGAAGGAAGAAGGGCAGAAAATAGATGCGGCCTGGAGAGGGGCCATAGCTGGCTTCCAATGCAGGTAAGTGGCACATAATGGGCTAATATGCGATGCATAGTAGCCCATTATGCTTTTACATTCCAGGTTAACAGAGGAAGTAAAGGCTATCAGGGTTTACTACCTTTTTAACTTTGCGAAACACTTGAAGTTGTCCATACAGAGGACAGTGTGAACCGCCGGTGAATCAGGTGCGATGCGGCAAACCGCATTGGATTCATAGGGTTTTCCCTGCATCATACCAGTGTGAACCGAGCCTAAGACTTGTCATGCGACTTTGCATTCCTAAGTTGCAGGACAAGTCGCACAAGTGTGAAAGGGGCTGCTTTATTGGCATTCGGCCAATAAGAGAAAAAAGGTGCCGATAATGGCAACGAAAAACGCATGCAATTTTACTGCAAATTCACAACAATTCTGCATCGATTTTACCATTTTACTGTGCTTATAATGTGTGTTTCCATAGGTCATGAGACTCAAAAACTGCATCAAAAACC
The DNA here is from genome assembly GCA_018402905.1 of Glandirana rugosa. Lineage (NCBI taxonomy): Eukaryota > Metazoa > Chordata > Amphibia > Anura > Ranidae > Glandirana > Glandirana rugosa. The sequence goes on from BLSH010296694.1 coordinate 289,796, forward strand.
TAACACAGGTGCATTAAAGTGATGTTAAAGCTTCTTTTTAAAAAAAAAAAAAAAACAACAAACATGTCATACTTACCTTCCTCTGTGCAGTGGTTTTGCACAGAGTGGCCCCCGAACCTCCTCTTCTGGGGTCCTCCAGCGGCGCTCCTGGGCTCTCCTCTGCATCCAGTGACCCACCAGGGAAAGCTTCCCTGAGGTAACACATGGGGGTGCGCTCCCGTGTCCTGCTGTTTGCGTGTATTCACACAAACAGCGGGACTGGGACTCGGCCCCGCCCCCCCCCGCGTCACTGGACCTGATTGACAGCAGCGGGAGCCAATGGCTCCCCTGCTATCAATCCAGCCAATGAGGAACCATGACAACAGCTGGAGCGGATTGCTTATAGCCGCCGCTGGAACAAACGGGCTCAGGTAAGTAAAAGGAGGGCGGGGGGGGGGGGGGGGTCGTTATAGAGAAAAGGTTTTTCACCTTAATGCATAAAATGCATTAAGGCGAAAAACCATGAGACTTTACAACCACTTTAATGATGTGTTCATGCTGCGTTTTCAATGCAGGGAGGAGCGTTTTTTTGTGCGTTTATTTTAACTGACCAAAAATGCAGCAAGCAAGATTTTTAACACCACAATGGAAGCGTAACGGACCATTGTGAAGGCATACATAGAATTTAAAGGGATGCATTTTTCTTTGAGCTTTTCTTGCGCTCAAGGTGACAATAATGACCTTTCGGGTTCACAGCCAGCTCCCTACTGGGGGGGGGGGCGAACTTCCGAGGGATGGCACTCTGCTTTAGCCTGGATTCACACCGACAGCGGAAATTAAATTGTGCGTGTATTTCATTCACGCATGTCAGTCCTGGCTTGGGGGGGGGGGGGGCGG
>BLSH010296694.1:302021-315242 GCA_018402905.1 Glandirana rugosa
GGTGTCCCCCCCCCCCCCCCCCAAGCCTTGACAACCACTTTAATGCCTCCGAAAATCAGACAAAAAAATCCCGCTTTCAAATCGATCGTACGATAATCAGATAGTTAGTACAGAGCTTTCGGGAGCCGATCATGACAGTTCATCCGATATTCGATCAGACAAACAAGAAAATTTTTCTCTTACGATACCAGATCAGACGATTTCAATGTAATCATTACAGTTGTCCAAAAATACAATACAAATGTACAACACATGACATCACTTCCTATTTTTTTATTCTGTTGTACGAGAATTTGTGTGACTTTACACTCTTTCGATTCGATCCAAGATTAGCATGCATCCGTCGTCCGATTTTCGGATCGTGTGTACAGGGGCTTTAGAGGCATTTGGGTGTTTTTTCAGCTGCCCCTGAACTCTCCTCTATGTTATGTTATCAGTACTTGTACACACGGTCGTGTCCAGGCAGTTGAGTTTAGAGGCTTTTTTTTTTTTTTTTTTTTTTTTTTTTTAACGCAAACAAAAAAATGGGTTCAGACGCCAGTTCAGAGGCACTTGAAATGCCAAACAGCTTCTAAACACGGCTAAATGTGGTAACTCACGTCTAGGAGCGTTTCGTTTACAGGCGTTTCCATTTAAAGAAAAAAAAAAAAACGCTCCTAGACGCAAACACGGCAAACACCGCTAAATGCATCATGCAAAACAGAAGTTTAAGATGCCAGTTTCTAGCTGTCAAGATAAAACGTTCAGGGGAGGTTGAAACAGCGTCCAGTGTAAATGAAGCCTAAGGCAGTACAACTGGTCCTGTTGTACTGGGCCCAGGCCTCATCAGCTAAACAGGGGGGAGCCTGGGGCAGCTTTATTGTCCATTTATGCCTAAATGAACTAATTGATTTTACTAGACCATACCCCTGCTCTTACTTGCTAGCCAGGGCTTAAATTACATTTCCCCTGGCCCCATCACATCAACAGAGGGGTCCCAGGAGGTGGGAGCTTCTTTTTGATTTTTCGGGGGGTATAGGCAGATTGAGTCAGTGCCGCCGTTCTGCTACACCTCAGAGGGGTTGGGGGGCCCGTCAGGAAGGATGTACTGGGTCCCATGATTTCTAACCGCAGCCCTAGCCCCCAGACCGACCACCACCAACCCCTTCCCTCCCCCCCAACGGGATTTTAAATTGAATCATCAATCCAGAACCACATGCCAAGCATTTGTATGTGGCTGCAGTGTGGTCCTATTGACTTCAATGGGCACATCTGGCAAGCAGCACCACATGCCAAACGTGACACACAGAGTTAAAGTTGCCACACCACAGAGCATCGCAGCTGCACCAATTGGTACAGAACTGAGAGGCGGTCATATAATTTGCAAGTAGGTGGTTGGGGGTGGCAAAAACGTGAATTAACCACCTGTTTTCAATGCCCTTTTTCTGCCTGTGTGATCTGAACCGAGAGTGTTGACATAAGAATTTTTAAAAGAGTGTCTGCCCCTTGTTCATTTATTCTCTAACCCACTTAAACTTTTAACACCCCCCACTACCATGCCATTACTCCCAGTATGGGAAGTGTGTGGCCTCCTCCCAGGATGCAGTGCTCAGGACCAGGGTGGTCAATCTCCAGATGATGATGTCCTCCACCCCGTGTAAGCTCTAATTCTTTAGGACAAGGGTCTCTAAACTTTTCAAACTAAGGGCCAATTTATTGTCCTTCAGACTTTAGGAGGGCCGGATTGTGGCCAGCAGGGGCAGAAAATGTCCTGGGCCCGGCATCAGTGAGAATAAATATGGCCTCAAGGTTGGTGGTTAGTAGGAGTAGTGCCCCTATTAGTAAGAGGAATAGTATCCCATCATTGGTATCAGTGGAAGAAATTGTGCCCCCTTGTTGGTGTCAGTGGAAGGAATAGTACCTCAAAATCGGTGGAAGGAATAGTGCCCCAAGGGCCAGATAAAGGCTAGCAAAGGGCCACATCTAGCTCTTGGGCTGCAGTTTGGAGACCTATGCTTTAGGACATGGAGCTTACACAAGTTTAACTCCCGCCTCCAAAAGACTGGGGGTGTTAGCATGGCGAAGTTAAGTGGGTGGGGCTTGCAAGAGACATGAGCAAAATGACAGGGTCTCTTTAAAGTGGACCTTCATGTAAAAGTGAAAGTGCCACTTATCTTCCTCTTCACCCCCCAAAAAAAAAACCCTAACAATTTTGATATTTTTTAATGGGGAGCGGTAATCTTTTTTGGTAGGTACCCATTCCCATAATTATCACATAGGCAAGAATGACGTCAAAATTTCCTGCCCCCCTCTCTGCCACATCACATGTAGCTGTAGGGCTTGTCTCTCTGCGCCGCAAGATCCCATGCATGTGCCGGCTCCCAAATCCAAGATGGCGGTGCCTTGGACACACAGGGATGAGAAGAGCCAGCTGCAGGAAGACCGTGCTGATTTTTTAAAAGTCAACAGCTACAGTAAAAGCCCTTGTTAATATATTCCAACTACGACTACCAAAACCAAGCATGCCAATTTTAAACACAACAATGCTCCAAAGTGAGTGGGCCGCAAGTTGTGACCATGAACCTTCAGTCAAAGAAAATAAAATCCAAAAACGTAGTCTACTCAAGTTTGCAGAATGAATACCGGTCCACTGCCGTGTAAACTCCTCTGGTGAGAGCGACCTGTCCACTGGAGGGTTCAACAAGCAGCCATGAAGAAAACGTGGCTCCAACACATCAATGAAGACGTAAGGAACCAGCAACCGATCTACAACATGCAAGGCATAAGAAAAATCCCAGTCACTGCACACCATGCAAAGATGTCTATCGTAAGAGTAATAGCAGCCTCAGCCGACTCCATCTGAGCCATGCCACCCCCTCGCGTGTTTTGCCCGGCCCCCGACTAAGCCCCAGGCTAAGACTGCTATTACTCTTACGATGGACAACTTTGCATGGTGTGCAGTGACTGGGATATTTCTTATGCCTTACACTTGGTACAGGACAGACTCACATCTAGCCTGCACCCACAGTGGGATCAACCGAATGGGGCTGTGGAAGCTTGAGAGGAGACCCTAAGCTCTATTCAGGTTGACCTACAAAATAGCCAGAAGTAAATCACCAAATTGCCAAGGGTTGAAAGATATTGCAACGTATTGGTTGAAAGGATGACCAGCTCACCAGTCGCCAGCTTAGGATCGAAGAAGAATCACATTAGGTCTGAGGGCCACCCCATTTCTGAAATTAGATAGGTGTGGCCCTAAGACCTTCCTTGATCCCTAGCTGGTGAGCTGGTCGTTCTCTCAACCAAAACGTTGCTGGATTCCATGTGGTGATCACAATATGTTTCAGCCCTTGGCAATATTTCTAGCCATTTGTATGAAATCCAGCAATGTATTGGTTGAGAGAACGACCAGCTGACCAGTTGCCAGCTAGGGATCAACAAAGGACCACATTAGGTCTGAAGGCAACACCTATCTAATTTCAGAAATGGGGGGACAATGCAGGGCTAAAAAACATGTCTGCAGTTCTTTCTCAATGCAAACAGATTTCCCCTCCCATGCCCAACACCCATAACCGAACCACATAGCACGAGGCTGGACTTATCCCAGGAGGAGAGTAGCCAAAGGGTCCCCATGATTATGGGATAATGAAATTAAAGTGGTTGTCAACCCATGACAAACCACTTTAATCTACAGGTAAACCTAGAATAAGGCTTACCTGTAGGTGCCCTGGATATCTCCTAAACCTGCACGTTTTCAGAGATATACAGTATACTGCGATGTGCCTACGTCACCGGGCACATGCGCAGTGAAGAAACTGCCTCTGTGCCGTTCCTTCACTGAGATTGTGTTGTGACTGGCAGCGCACGCGCAGGAGTGACGTCAAGCGACGCCAGTCACAGAGCCGGAGATGGCGGCCCCGGAAGGAAGAGGGGCAGAAGATGGACGCGGCCTGGAGCAGGGACATGGCTGGCTTCCAATGCAGGTAAGTGGCACATCATGGGCCAATATACGATGCATACTAGCCCAGTATGCTTTTACATTCCAGGGTAACAAAGCAAACCCCATCAGGGTTTACTTCCTCTTTAAGGACTGGTCACTGCGGAAATGGGAACAGGTTTTCCCTCAGGCACTTTCCCAGGTCATCTTGCTCAGTTTACTACTAACAGGTGCTCTTTAAGTGGAAAATTCAGTGTCATATTTTCAAGAGTTCTCTGTGTTTAAGAAGCTTTAAATCTGAGCGTTTTCTTTCCAACCACTGGCTTCAAAGACACAAGTCTCCCACTCAGTCATTAAGAATGAAAGATTCTTTATAAATAGCCATGGCCACTATTTTTACTCCAAGTTTCTTTCAATGAGAAGCCAGTGAAGGATTTCATTATGAGATGAATAATCACGTCTGCAGACATGACAGTTGGTATGTGGAATCATAGGAAACCAGTCTGCTTCCTGCCTTTGGAAGCCAAGGGTCACCGTCAAGCACAATGCAGAGTTTTACGCAAGGGCCTGTGTGCACACAATGTGAGTACGTTTCTATTCACAGCACAGAAATCCTATCCAAAGGACCTATGAATTTGACGAGCTTTACACTTCAGTCTTTTTCATATGTCACTTTAAATTTAACAGCTGCAGGAATTTGATTGCTATGGATTACTGGCAAGCAAAAAAGTTCAAAGATCGGCAGCAGTGTTAATTTCGTCAACTAAAATACGACTAAAACTAAAATGACATTTTAGTCAAGAGATGAAGACTAACGCTACTTTCACACTGAGCGGCAGCCGCGGTAAAACCCCAGCGATAGGGCTCCGCTATGCAGGCGGGAACGCCGCACTTAACACCCCACAAGGGGTTAAAAGTGCCGGCACTCAACGCTACCGAGGTGGTGTGCAGCCGCTTCAGAAGCGCTTGCCATTCATTTCAATCAAAGATGCTTCTTGCAGGACTTTTTGTAACGTCCTGCAAGCACACTGCCCCAGTGTGAAAGCACTCAGGGCTTTCACATTGGGGTGGATTGGGGGGGGGGGGATTTTTGAGGCGCTTTACAGACGCTATTTTTAGCTAAATAGCATCTGTAAAATGCCTCAGTGTGAAAGTAGCCTAAAACTAAATTGAAATTTGATGTCAAAATGAACACCGGTCTGTAGTTCATGATCATACCTCAATACCATAAATAACATATCAGATTTTTCACTCCAGCAGTATATAGTATACTGTATAGTATAGAGCAGCCTTTCTCAACCTTTTCAACACCGAGGAACCCTTGAAATAATTCTCCGGTCTCGGGGAACCCCTGCTAAAAAAATAAAAATCTCATGATACATTAGTGTGATGGTCAATGGGAAGAATGCTCCTTACACTTGTGGTCAATGGGAAGAATGCTCCTTATACTTGTGGTCATTGGGAAGAATTACCCCTTACAGATAGCTAAAAAGATCAATGATGTCATTGGGAATTCATCTGAGAGGTAGAAATTGACCATTGCTCAAGGAACCCCTAGCAACCTCTGGAGGAACCCTAGGGATCCACGGGACCCTGGTATAGAGATTGGAAATGCTTAAATAATGCATTACAATTTGACTACACCCATTAGATTTTAGACAACTAAAATTAGTTTTAGTCGGCTAAACTGTCCCGGAGATTTGGTCAACTAAATACGACTAAAACAATTGCAGAAGACTAAAATGCCAGACTAAAGCCCCGTACACACGGTTCGACGATCGTATACAACAGGTCGTACTCACGACCGTTGTATGCGATATCGATCGTTCGTTTGCACGCTTTGAACAGTCGAACATACAACGGTCGTACAAGGGAGTTGTATGAGCAGACGAGAAAACTTGGTCGTGCCAACAAGCTCTCATACGACCGTTGTATCGTGTGTACAGAGCAGTTGGTACAACAAAGTTGTATTGTGCAAAACACGCATGCCCAAAGTCAGGAATGGCTGGATGGTAATTAAATGCACCTGAACGTTCTTTCCCCGGCCATACGATCGTGTAGTGCAGTCAGTATGCTGCATACAACAGCCAAAATACGACGCGGTGGTACGTGCGATCGTCGAACCGTGTGTACGGGCTTAAGAATAAAACTAAATCAAAATTTGCTGCCAAAATTAACACTGGACTCTGTAGACTACAACCATCCTTGAAATCATCAATATCACTGGAATGCTTAAAGAGACCCTTGTAAAGAGGAAGTAAACGCTGATGGTGTTACTTCCTCTATATTCCCCTGCAAAGTAGAAACAGAATGGGCTACTATGCATCGCATTATGTGTCACTTACCTGCAAACGAAGCCTGCGACGACCAGCGCCTGCCCCTCTACTTTCTGGGGGCTGCAATCTCCAGCTCTGTGACTGGCCGCGCGGGAGCCGACAGTCACGGCACGATCTCAGGGAAGGATCGGCACGGAGGCCATTTCTTCACTGTGCATGTGCCCGATGACGTGGGCACATATAGTACTCTGCATATCTCCTGAACCGTGCAGGTTTGGGAGATATGCAGGGCACCTACAGGCAAGCGTTATTATAGGGCACCTTATAGGCTTTACCTGTAGGTTAAAGTGGTTGTCACGGGTTGACAACCACTTTAAGACCAATTTTAAAAAAATAAACACCAATAAAGGGATACTTCTACTTGGATGCCCCCCCCCCACCCACCCAATACCCACACCTTCCCTCTCTAGTGGAGCTACAAGTGGAAGCACATTGCTGCAGCTGAGCATCGGGCATCCAATACATCGGAATGGTGTCAGACGATAAAGATTCTGCTGGCAGCTTTGAGCTACAAGACAGAAAGGATTTGAGGAATGGTTGCAGGACTAGCAACCAGAAATACTCCTATTTTAAGGGTTCTTTTTTACTTAAAGCTATTGTATACCTCCAATGTTTACCTACAGGTAAGCCTATAATGAGGCCTACAATAAGGCTTAGGGCCCTCTCACAGGGGCTTTCCGTATGAAGGGTCCGTTTTTGCTCAGCGGGGATCGATCCTAGCAATAGTGCCTGTAAAGCGCCTGAAAACTGCACTCCCATGCCCCCCGAGTGCTTTTACACTGGGGCGATGCGCTTGCGGGACAGGAAAAAAAAAGTCCTGCAAGCAGCAGCGGTGTAAACGGCGTTCCCAACTCCCCCCTGCCCATTGCAATTAATGGCCAGTGCTTTCGAAGTGCCTGAAAAAGCTTCCAAAGCGCCGCAACACGGCATTTTCAACCCCTTCTTGGGGATTAAAAGTGCACCGCCAGTGGCCAAAAAGTGTGGCTTAAACAGCGGTAAAAGGGCCTAAAACAATCATCGCTTTACCACGAATGCAGCCAGTGTGTGAAAGGGGTCTTAATCCTTCTGACTTTACAATCCCTGTAACCGGTTCCCGACCGGCTCACGTACATTTACTGCTGCAGAGTGGCAGCGTCACGCAAATCGCCGTCTATAAATGCCGGCTCGCGCATGCGCAGCTAGCGGGTGGGAGTGCACAGCCAGCAGCATTCTCTCGTGCCCACAGCTCGGGCGGACCGTGATTGTTTAGGAGAGGAGAAACACGGGGAACCACCGATGTAAACACAGCGGTTCCCCGCTCTGTCAGGCAGCATGTCAGAGATCTCTGGTGCCCCTGGCAGCCCAGCCCCCTCACAGTTAGAACACGCCTAGGGAACACAGTTATCTCCTAGAGCGCCCCCCAGGTTAACCCCTTCACTGCCAATGACATTTATACAGTAATCAGTAGACATTTAAATTTCTGATTGCTGTATAACTGTCATTGGTCCCAAAAAAAGTGTCAAAAATGTCCGCCGCAATATCGCAGTCCTGATAAAAATCGCAGATTGCTGCCATTACCAGTAAAAAAAAAAAAAAAAAAAAAAAAAAAAACGCCAGAAATTAATTCTCATGGTTTGCAAACGCGGCAACTTTTGCACAAACCAAACGCCGATTGCGATGATTTTTTTTTTTTACCAAAAATATGAGGAAGAATACAAAATCGGCCAAAACAGAGGAATAAACTTATTTCTTTTTGCTAAAATCCAAAAAAAAAAAAAAAAAATTAAAAAAATTTTTTTTTTTTTTTGGCAAAATTTTCGCTTTTTTTTTTTGTTTATAGCGGTGATCAGAAATGACGCAGAGGGGATCAAATACCACCAAAAGAAAGCTCTTTTTGTGGGGAAAAAGGACGCAAATTTCGTTTGGGTACCACGTCGCACGACCGCGCAATTGTCAGTTAAAGCGACGCAGTGCCGAATCGCAAAAAGTGCTCTGGTCCTAAACTGGGAAATCCTTCCGGGGGTGAAGTGGTTAACCGAGGAGACTGAGGACATCTTGTGATGAAGAAGAGGCACTACAGGGGACAGCTTTGGATTGATGATGCGTATCGCAGTCAAAGTTGTTTTATTTTTTTTGCGACTCCGGCCTTACAAATACATCATAACAAAAGAATGCCATGTTTTGCAACGGGCGATACCAAGAGTCTGAGTCTTCTTATCTCAGCTGTGTGCTGGGACCAGGTGCACTTTATTAGTCAATAGAGCAATGCCATCCTCTCCCTGGAATGCGGCACAGTTTACTTGCAGACAAAAATTATTCACCTGTCTAAGGTTTCCATGTAAGGCCTTTTATTGGCAGCCAAAAAATGCTTTGAGACATTCTGTACAGCGGAGTCAGGGAACACAAATGTGAGTCCAGACTAAACTATTTTCGTTTGGAATGGAATAAGGAAGGGTTACACACCTGTCTGGTTTTTACTGCTATCTGGGGCTCCATAAGAGATATTTCCCTCATTTCCTGTCCTGCTAACAACTGTTTACCCAGACAGGAAGTGAGAGGAATGCTCAGTAACAAAGGGGAAAAAAAATATTTATTTTTTAGTAGAGGAGAAGGAGGCTAGAACCCCTGCCTGATTTGTATTGCCGAAGATTTTCCCTTTACTTCCTGTCTGGTGACACAGTTGTCAGCAAAACAGGAAGTGAGGGTAATTCTCTCTAAAGCTGGCCATACACAATTCTTTTTTTTTCTCCCCACCCACACATTTAATTCCTGCTAAAACTTTGTATTCTGACAGTGAAGAACGTCCCCCCACCGTTAGAATACAATGATCACGGATGCCGACGGCAATAAATTTGACTTGTGTACAACCAGCCTGCCCATACATCGTCTTCTTTCCTTCTTTCTCACAGACACAGAGGTTAATCAAATCCTGTGAAGGGGGAGGGGGGGGGGTGCCAGGGTCAGAGCCAAGCCGTGCTACGTTTCTATAGATGCACACAGCCCCAGCATGGGGTGGAGTCCACTTGAGTGCCCCCACAGCAAATGGCTTGCTATGGGGGCACTCTGAGAAGAGGAGGAGTGAACAACGCAGGCAAAGGGGACCCCAGATGGGGAGGTTCAGGGCCACCATTGCACAGAGTAGGCAAGTATAACATTATATAACAAAAGTACACACACACACACACACCTTTACGACCACTTTAACCTCCCTGGCGGGATGATTATTTCAGATTTTTGGTGCTGAAAGCAGTACATTAGTTTGCATGGAAATTTGGCGTTTTATATTGTAGGCCTGTAATTCTTAGCAATAACTCACTTAAATCTGTCCAAACAAGAGTCTAGTAGACATCCCGGGTATGAAAAAGATTGAAACATGAAATCATAAATTATAATATAATAAATAACTATAAATAATTATCAAAAATAATAACCTAATAGTAGAGCTTCACGATTCTGGCCAAAACGATTTTTTTGCTTAGAATAAAGATCACGATTCTCGCGGTGTAATATAATATACAAAAAAAATTGGGCAAACAGCACTGCTTAGTTTTTTTGAAAGGGTAATTTTTCCCAAAAAAATTGCGTTTAAAAGTCCGCTGCGCAAACAGCGTGTGACATAAAATATTGCAACAACCACCATCTTATTCTCTAGGGTCTCTGCTTAAAAAAAAAAAATATATAATGTTTGGGGGTTCTAAGTAATTTTCTAGCACAAAATAATGGATTTTTATTTGTAAACGGCAAGTGTCAGGAAAGATTTAGTCTTTAAATGGTTAAACCAAAAATCTATACAAGGGGAGTTCACTCAGAGTTCATGCCTTTGAAGTAAATTACTTCTCAGAACTTGGCTCTCTGCCCAGACTTGGAAGTCTCCCCTGAAACTCAAGTCGCTCTGACTTAGTAAAGACTTCAGGCACTTGCATTGACTTTTATTACTGTCAAGTCGCGCTGAGTCGCCCCGCGAGTCGGACCCCATTAACTGCACTGAAAAATCGTGGTAATGCCCAATGGAGATCGCAGGGGGGGGGGGGGGTATAGATCGAGATCGCGATTTTAATACGATTAATCGTGCAGCTCTACGTAATAGTAATAAAATGTATTCAATAATGTCATCAAACCAAAACACTGAAAATTTGCTCAGTTGCAGAATTGTCGCTGTCGTCACTTTCAGTTTCTGATGATGAATTTCCCCACAAATCAGTATCACTTAATTCTGCAAGTGATTCTTATTTACCATCGGTGTTTTCTAGCTTCGATCAAAAACCACTTTTGATGTAAAGGGACACTTTTTGGTTGCCATGGACATTCTCAAGTTTCCAGGCAGAAAGAATGGCATATATAATATAAAAGTGCATGCAGGGCACTGGGCAAAGCACTAGGGACAAAGGGGATGTGAAATGACTTCATACAGTAATGTAATCTTACAGATTACAGTGTACTGTATGTATGCTGTGTGTTTCACTTTTTGAATTTGCCGCCGGTCTCCGTCCCCGTGTGACGCGACGCTCGCAGGGAACGGAGCCCGGCACACAGAGGCATCGGGCAGAGGACACAGCCCGCAGACACGGCGGGGGGACATCGCTGGATCCAGGGGACAAGGTGAGTAGCGCTGCCTTGGATCCAGCGATGCGATCCCGAGTGTGGCACGGGGTTACCGCTAATGGTACCACCCCGAGCCACACTAGGGATTACCGCCAGGGAGGTTAAACTGAAGTTCCACCCAAACGTGGAACTTCCGCTCACTGGCTTCCTCCCCCCCTCAGGTGTCACATTTGGCACCTTTCAGGGGGGAGGGGGGAAAGGATACCTGTCTTTGACAGGTGTCCTTTTCCTCCACATCCAGGAGCCTGGGCTGCTGACGTCAGCGGCCCGGCTCCCTCCTCCTCCGCCGGGCAAATGAGAAAGCACAGTAGGGGCCCGACGTGAAGCCAAAAGGCTACACTTCCGGCTTCCCATACCCTCAATGGCGGCGGGAGCACCAGACCAGCCGATCGGAAGATCAGTGGCGGTGCCAACATCGCTAGACTCCAGGACAGGTAAGTGTCCTAATGTTAAAAGTCAGCAGCTACAGTATTGTGTAGCTGCTGACTTAATTTTTAAAGGGGCGGTGGCGGCGGACCTCTGCTTTAAATACAAAATCATATCCTTTAACCACTTCAGCCCCAGGAGGTTTTACCCCCTTTCCTGACCAGGCCATTTTTTTTGTGATACGGCACTGCGTTACTTTAACTGATGATAACTGCGTGGTCGTACGACGCTGTACCCAAATAAAATTGATGTCCATTTTTTCCCCACAAAATGTAAAACAAATGAAATGTCTTCATAAATTTAGGCCAATTTATATTCTGCTACATATTTTTTGCAAAAATAAAAAAATCCCAAAAAGCGTATATTGATTGATTTGCGCAAAAGTTATAGCGTCTACAAGAGGGTTTCTCAACCAGGGTTCCTCCAGAGGTTGGTAGGGGTTCCTTGAGCAATGGTCAATTTCTACCTCTCAGATAAATTCCCAATGACATCAGTGATCTTTTTAGCTATCTGTAAGGGGGAATTCTTCCCAATGACTACAAGTGTAAGGAGCAGTCTTCCCATTGACCATCACACTAATGTATCAGGAGTTGTAGATATAGTAAGTTTTAGCTGGGGTTCCTCTAGACTGGAAAGGTTTTGTTTTAAGGGTTCCTCCATGTTGAAAAGGTTGAGAAAGGCTGGTTTACAAACTATGGGATAGATTTTTGGAATTATTTATTTATTTATTTTTACTAGCAATGTTAGCGATCAGCGACTTATAGCGGGACTGCGACATTGCGGCGGTCAAATCGGACCCCCAACACTATTTGGGGAAAAGTGTTTTAAAAAATGCACTGTCACTGTACTAATGACAGTGGCTGGGAAGGGGTCAACATCAGAGGCGATTAAAGGGTTAACTGTGTGCCTAGGGAGTGATTACTGTGTGGGGGAGGTGCTTGTACTGTGGGAAGGAAGAGATCCGTGTTCCTGCTTAGCAAGGAAGATAAGATCAGTCTTCTCTTGTCACAGAATGGCGACCTGTCTGCCCGTCTCCCGAACAATCGGTGGGTCCAAATCACAGCGGGAGCAGGGCAACGGTGGCGCACCCCAGACACGGGAGTGCAGAACCATGTACAGGTGCACGATTCTGCCCACAGCGGCCGCGCCGCCGCAGTAAATGTGCGTGAAGCGGTCGGCATCTGGTTAATATTACTTTAATACACATAGTTCAATGTCTCCAAACCAACATTGCTATGATGTTTAGGCCCCTTTCGCATCCGGTCTGCCTGTCAGATTTTCAAGAGGACCTGATTGGAAGGTCTATGCATTTCTATGGACGGGCGGGGCGGGTGTAAACACAAATCTACTTCCAGGTCTGGGAGAAAAAAAAAAAAAGATATGTCCTTTTCCGCTTAGGTAGATCGGATTAGAGGGTAGCTGAGTGTAAACCAGGGGTGTCGCCCCCCCTAATCTACATGCAGGGTGCCGGACGCCTGGATTCCAATGGGGTTTTTTGTGTTTTGTTTTGAAGCATGTGATTAGAGCCAGAGGCTCTAATTGGCTTCAAGAAGAAGAGTGGGCATGGGGCGCAGTGCCCAACCACTTGTGTAACAATAGCGAATGAATATTTGCCATTGTCTTCCTGATTCTCTTCCTGGCCAATCAGGAAGCTGGTCCTGAGACCCAATTGGCCAGGGAGTCTCAGGACCCACTTCCTGTTTGGCCGGGAGGATAAGCCCCAGCTCTTCCCCTCATCAAGCACATCACTTCGTGTAGGCTCGGATCCCATCTGTCACCTTACAGTTAGGCCTCAGATCGCGGCCTCGCTACCATCTCCGGGGTGGGGTGGGGAGTCGCGGCCTCCCTACCACCTCCGGGGTGGGGTGGGGAGTCGCGGCCTCCCTACCATCTCCGGGGTGGGGTGGGGAGTCGCGGCCTCCCTACCATCTCCGGGGTGGGCTGAGGGGTGGGGTGGGGCCT
>BLSH010296694.1:348318-359988 GCA_018402905.1 Glandirana rugosa
AATACCACAAATAAACTTACTTTCAAAGAACACGGGCCTCGAAATCATTTACACACAGGTTCCCATACTATTTTTTTATAGAAATAGGGGGGGGGGGGGTACACAACAGGAAAAGGTAGATGTTTCTCTGCCCTAGGGTTTTCGACCTTTCCGCCTTAGGCCTGATTTCTTCCCCCCCCCCCCCCCCCAGTGTGCGCCCCTCGTGCTGTACAGCAGGGGGACGCAGCCAAAGTCTACAAGTCTCAGACTGACCTCCCCGTAACCCCAACTCTCCCCAAATGCTCCCGCTGGGGCTCTCTCTGTGCAATGGGCAAACAATGCGTGGATCAGACCGCCCGCCCGTCTCAGCGCCCCCGGCTGCAAAATTAAAAACAGATTGCAGTCTGATGACATTCCGGAATCCTTCTTTAGTCCGGATTCCGCCTTTCCAGCTTTTGGGATCCCGTCTCTTTGTAGATGGAAAAGGACAACACATGGGGGGGGGGGGGATAAAGATATTTTTTTATCATACCCTTGGACACACATTTACTAAAGCTCCGGGCACAAGAAACTTTCATTCAAATAAACACCATAAAGTCAAAAGTATTGGGACACCTGCTTTTACACGCACATGAACTTTAACCACTTCCCGCCCGGCCTATAGCAGAATGACGGGCGGGCAGGAGCTTCGTTATTCTGACGTCATATAACATCGGCAGGACAACCCGCGGGGGGGCGCGCAGCGCGGCGATCGGTGTGGTGTGTCACTCTGACACACCGCAACTCTGATCGTGGTAAAGAGCCTCTGACGGAGGCTCTTTACCACGTGATCAGCTGTGACCAATCACAGCATGAACCAGGAAGTGCCCGCGCTGACAAAGAGCTAATCAGCGGCTCTCCTGTCCGAGGGGGGTCTGTGCTGATAATCAACGCATTGATTATCAGCCCAGACCCCACCAGAGGTGCCCACAATGTTTGCTAATCACTGCCCATCAGTGCCCATAAAAGTGTCAGTCAGTGCCCATAAAAGTGACAATCAATGCCCATCAGTAACGTCTGTCAGTGCCCTTCAATGATACCATTCAGTGCCCATCAGTAATGAATGACAGTACCTCATCAGTGATGCCTATCAGTACCATCTATTAGTGCTCATCAGTGTCATCTATTAGTGCCCATCAGTGCCACCTGTCAGTGACAATCAATGCTGCCTGTCAGTGCCCATCAGTGCCACCTATCAGTGTCCATCAGTGCCGCCTATCAGTGCTGTATATCAGTCCTGCCTATCGGTGCCCATCAGTGCTGTATATCAGTGCCGCCTATCAGTGCCCATCACTTCTACATATCAGTGCCAACTCATCAGTGCCACCTTATCAGTGCCACCTCATCAGTGCCTGTTAGTGAAGGAGAAAACAAAGTTTTTTAACAGAAACGAAGAAAAACATATTTTTTTCAAAAATTTCGGTCTTTTTTAGTTTATAGCGCAAAAAATAAAAACCCCAGAGGTGATCAAATGCCACCAAATGAAAGCTCTATTTGTGGGATGAAAATGATAAAAATGTAGTTTGGGTACAGCGTTGTACGACCACGCAATTGTCATTCAAAATGTGACGGTGCTGAAAGCTGAAAATTGTCCTGGGCAGGAAGGGGGGAAAGTGTCCGGTATTGAAGTGGTTAATGGCATCCCAGTCTTAGTCCATAGGGTTCAATATTGAGTTGGCCCACCCTTTGCAGCTATAACAGCTTCACCTCTTCTGGGAAGGCCGTCCACAAGGTTTAGGAGTGCCTATGGGAATGTTTGACCGTTCTTCCAGAAGAACATTTGTGAGGTCAGGCACTGATATTGGATGAGAAGGCCTGGCTAGCAGCCTCCTCTCTAATTCATCCCAAAGGTGTTCTACCGGGTTGAGGTCAGGACTCTGTGCAGGCCAGTCAGGTTCCTCCACCCCAAACTCGCTCATCCATGTCATGCTTTGTGCACTGGGCCAAATCATTTGGTGGAGGTAGGGATTATGGGGTGGGGTTGATTTTCTTCAGTTGGGGCTCTGAAATTAATATGCTCCATGCGCTAAACGCAGCAAAAACACAGAACTGCTTTTTTGCTGCGTTTAGCGCTTTTCTGATGCCAGGAGAGTTACGTTTAGGAGTGGCCAGTGTACATGTATCCTACCCAGAGAGGCAGAGTGGGCAGATTGCTGGTTGGAGCGAAGCTTTAACGTGGTTGTAAACCTCAGACATGAAATATGAAGAATGTATATTCCTCTATAGTGTGTACTTGTTTCAATCCAGAGCACTAAGGGGTTGATTTACTAAAGCTTGAAAGTGCAAATTTTGGTGCAGCTCCACACAGAAACCAATCAGCTTCAAGGTTTTAGCCTGGGTTCACACTGCTCCGATCACAGAGATCGCATATGATTTCGCACCGCACTGCAGTGTGAACAATATGCGATCTCTGTGCGATGCAAAATTAGCCATAGAGATTGTATGGCTGAATTCGCATCGCAATCGGAGCAAACTCGCACAGGACCCTTTTTTTTTGCAGGGTCAGAATCGGATCGCATGGTGGTTCACACCATGCGATCCGATTCCTGTGCGAGTTTGCAGTTCACAGTGAGATATGCGTACTCATTTGGGGGTGTCATTAACATTGTATTGACACTCCCCAGAGTTCGCATGAGTTCGCTGCACCAGTTTTTGCACTCTCCAGCTATAGTAAATCAATCCCTACGTGTCATTTCTGTTTGCTGCTTCTGCAGGAATCACTTCTGACAAGTTTTCCTGACACCAAGAGAGAAAAGGTGACATGGGAAAGAGCTCCAGCACACAGCCTGTGATTGACAGCCTTAGCTATGTTCCTGTGTGCTGTGTGAAGGGGAGTGTGTCCCTTCCCCCCAATCAGCTCTCAGAGCTCTCCTCACTGAGCTCTGCAGAGTGTAACTTCAGCTCTCTGCCCCCTTTTTTCTGAACACCCAAACAAGCTTTAAGAATTCATGATTTTGAATGGATGTAGAGAAGAGAAGACTGCAGATAAACAGGTACTCTCTGCTTTTTTTTATTTATTATTCTTTATTTAGCAGTCAAGAAAATGAACAGAGGGCAGTGAACAAAAACCTACAAAACAAGCATTGCCAAGAATCATAATCGTCTATCCCATCTAAGCTAGTACACAAACGGCTGCTAGGTCAAATGAACCATCGGTGACTGTTTACAACAGTACACATTGTAGGATATTACTCAGCAGCAGCGGCTCGTCCATTGGGGGAGCATGGGCGGCGCCCCCTCATCCATGCGACCGGCCCCCTGATCTACATACAGGGCGCTAGACGGATGGATTGCAATGGGGTTTTTTTTAAGTACGTGATTAGAGCCAGAGGCTCTAATAGGCTTCAAAAATGGGTGGGCTCGGGGCGCAGAGCACTGCGCCCCCCAATCCCGCCAAGTTGTGTGACAATAGCGAATGAATATTCGCTATCGCCACACTGATCCTCCTCCCGGCCAATCAGGAAGCGGGTTTTGAGAGCCGTTGCCCGATTGGCTGATAGGACAGACGATCCTATTGGACGAGAGAGAGAGGACACAGGGGCCGCTGCCCGCCACCCGTAGGAGCCCGCAACCCACCGGCCGCCCGCCGCCCGTAGGAGCTTGCAACCCGCACGCTGGCCGCCGCCTGTAGTAGGAGCCCGCAACCCGCCAGTAGGAGCCAACCTAGATGGGGTGAGTGCCCGGGGGTGCCACCAGCCAACCGGGGGGGGGGGTTGTTTGCCGCCCCCCCCCCCCAAAACAATTTTATATTTTCAAAATAGAAAATTGAGACATCGGTCCTGATGACCGAACCTGGATATTAAAGTTTAGAAGAAAAATAAAAAGACAGCAAGAAAAGCAGAGAGCAATTACAATAGAAAGTTGTCACCAGTAATTACAGGGGAAGAAAAAGAAACACAGAAAAAAAAGGGGGTGGGGGCAATGGTGTCTGATTCCTATAATAAAAATAGGGAGTCCAGATCTTCCAATACTCGCCCTCCTGTTCTTTCAAAGTCACTCCCTGCTTTCTGAAAGCTCAAACAAGCTTTATAAATTCTAGAGCAGCCGACGGGAGAGGAGAAGAGGGAAGCTGGCAGCGCTGTAGGGGGGAGGGCTGATGTGATTAGGGTGTACCCAGGCACCCTGCGCCTATCTGGGTGGTCTGAAATCTGGACACATGATTCAAAACCTGGACTGGACTGTCCGGGTCAATCCCGGACGGGTGGCAACCATAGCGGCATTCTAATGGTGCAAACACGGGCACAGGGAACCGCATAAGTATGTACCTAGCCTGTCACCAATATAGCTGATTTCCCTGTATTTTATTTTCTGGTGACAAATGTAACATTTTTGATTTCTCAGCGACAACGATCAGCTTGGGACACAAGCTCCTGTAGCAGAAGTGAAGAAGCCCTGACACCAAGAGGAAAAAGGTGACAGGGGAGGGAGCTCCAGCACACAGCCTGTGATTGGCAGCCTCAGATCTGTTTCTGTGTAAAGGGGGTGTGTCCCTTTCCTTCAATCGGCTCTCAGAGTGTAACTTCAGCCCTCCGCTCCCTGCTTTCTGAAGGCTCAAAGAAGCTTTCTAAATTTTGGAGCAGCCGACAGGAGAGGAGGGAAGCTGGCAGCCCTGTGGGGAGAGGGCTGAAGTGCGGGAAAATCTGCACTGCACTGGGTAATTAGGGTGTCCCCAGACACCAGGGGTTGATGTACTAAAGCTTGAAAGTGCAAACTTTGGTGCAGCTCCACACAGAAACCAATCAGCTTCCAGGTTTTATTATCAAAGCTTGATTGACAAGCTGAGGATAGAAGCTGATTGGCTACCATGCACAGCTGCACCAGTTTTTGCACTCTCCAGCTTTAGTAAATCAGCCCCCCCCCATGTGTGTCTGAGTTTCAGATGGTCTGAAATTTGGACTCATGATTCAAATCCTGGACTGTCCGGGTGATTCCCAGATGGGTGGCAACCGTAGCGGCATTCTAATGGTGTGAAGTGTGAAACCACCAGTGGCGGCTGGTATTTTGGGGGGGGGGGGCGGCCAACTGGGGGGGAGACAGACGTGAAGGCAGCATTTGCCACAAGCACCCAACCCCCCCTCCTCCCTGCAGGAGACAGATGGCAGACGGGAAGTAGGCGATCGCCACAAGCACCCCCCCCCCCATCTCCCCAGTGTTAGACGTACGAGAACCTGGCGGCGATCTGGGCTGGTGCAAGGATTTTTGACACCCTAGGCGAAACCTCATTTTCACGCCTCCATTGTCTCCACCCCTGACCCCACCCCCTTTGTCCTGCCCATGTGACAGGAGGCGGCGCTATACAGGAAGCATCAGCTCTGCTTCCTCTAGTGCTGGCTTCAGTGCGGCGCTGCCCCTCTAATTACTCTACTTGTCGGACAGAGCAGCTGCCTGAGACTGAGTTAGTGACATGCTAAAGCCTGCAGAGCAAGCAGACGCGGAGGGAAACCAGCGGCCGGGCACCCCTAGGCAGCAGTGCGCCCTAGGCGGCTGCCTAGTTTGCCTAGTGGTAGCACCGGCCCTGACGACAATGCACTGCCATCTCACCGCGGGAGACTGACCTTAACCTAGGAGGCAGGGGGAAGGAAGAGCCCGGCCGCTGCTTCTCCTCCGGGCTGAACAGGAAGTGTGTCCTGAGACCCGATTCGCCAGGGAGTCCTAAGACTGGCCAATCGGGACTCAGAACCTGCTTCCTGATTGGTTGGTAGGAGAATCAGGAAGACAATAGTGTATACTAATTGGCTATTGTAACACAACTAGGTGGGCTCACCTGCGCCTCAAGCCCACCCTTTTTTTGAAGCCAATTAGAGCCTCAGGCTCTAATCATGTGATTAAAAATAAAAAACGTTGGAATCCATGCATCTGGCGGCCAGCATGTAGATTGGGGGGGTGGCGCCCCTGCGCCCCCATGTGGACGGGCCGCCACTGGTTGTCACCAAAATAGGTGCTTTCCATGCATTTTCTTTTCTGGTGACAAATGTAACATTTTTGATCTCTTGGTGACAACGATCAGCCTGGGACACAAGTTCCTGTAGCACCCAATGTAAAGAAGCCCACGTGCGTCCTCTCCACCCCGGTGTGCACCAGCTTGGGGCAGCAAAGTATCGGGAGAGGGAAAAGGGAAAATCTTTTGACCGAAGGGTTACAGAGCTGTAAGTGACTGCGGACAAAAGGAAACTCGTTTATTCAACTTTTTAAAGATGACTAAGAAGGTCCATGTGAGAAGGGTCGCGCTGGTAACCTCTCATTGTCTCAAAGTGTTCCAAATGCGTTTACTGGAAGACGTGGTAACTCAAGCTGTGTCACGGTGACTCACATCAGCTGATTAGAATCTCTGAGGTTAAAGAGCCTAAAGCTGACCACACGCGTTCCAAGCTGCATAGGTGTGGGCAGCCTATTGCATTTGGGTGTGCATATATATATATACAGGGCCGGCCCTACCATGGGTCCCAGTGCGTCCATTGGACCCAGGCAGCACTTTGAGAGGGGCAGCAAATTGAGCCTCTCCTCTTCTATTTAACCAGCTATTTGATGACCAAGATTTTTTTTCCAGCAGTTTTGTGTGTCATAACTGCCCCCCCGGGCCGCTCGGCCTGCCCCTATACTACACTAGCCTGCCCCTATACTGCCTAGCCTGTCTATATACTACCCTAGCCTGTCTATATACTGCCCTAGCCTGTCCCTATACTACCCTAGCCTGTCTATATACTACCCCATCCTGTCTATATACTGCCCTAGCCTGTCTATATACTACCCTAGCCTGTCTATATACTGCCCTAGCCTGTCCCTATACTACCCTAGCCTGTCTATATACTACCCTATCCTGTCTATATACTGCCCTAGCCTGTCTATATACTACCCCATCCTGTCTATATACTACCCTAGCCTGTCTATATACTGCCCTAGCCTGTCTATATACTGCCCTAGCCTGTCTATATACTACCCTATCCTGTCTATATACTGCCCTAGCCTGTCTATATACTACCCTGTCCTGTCTATATACTGCCCTAGCCTGTCTATATACTACCCTATCCTGTCTATATACTACCCTAGCCTGTCTATATACTGCCCTAGCCTGTCTATATACTACCCTATCCTGTCTATATACTGCCCTAGCCTGTCTATATACTACCCTATCCTGTCTATATACTGCCCTATCCTGTCTATATACTGCCCTAGCCTGTCTATATACTACCCTATCCTGCCCCTATACTGCCCTAGCCTGTCCATATACTAGCCTGTCTATATACTACCCTAGCCCGCTCCTAGGAATTGAACATAATGGAATGTCATATAATTTTGCATATAGACAAGGTGCTGTTGCAGGTAAATCTGACTTCCTGATAAATGTAATTTTAGTTTTAATTATCATGATATAAAATAATCGATGTGGGGGCCTTTTGGTGGGCCTGATTTTTTTTATGGGGGGGGGGGGGTGGGAGGAGGGCAGCATTTCATTTTTGGACCCAGGCAGCACAATGTCTCGGGCCAGCCCTGTATATATATATATATATATATATATATATACAGTATGCAAGGTGAGATAGTGTCCCCTCGCATGCGTTCACTTGGAGTGGGCTAGTGCCCAACCCAGGTTTTTCCAGCCACCGTGGCAGAGTTGGCTCCGGCCCGGAGTTTCTGGTCCACCCAAATCCCTCTTCACCTGCTTTAAATGACCAGGAAGAGAGCCCAGTTGTGCTCTGGCCTGGGAACTCAGTAGAACTACACTGAGAGAGCCACACCTGGAGAGTTGGTTGTTCTAAGGACTGCAAGAGAAAAGGTTTGCGTTATGTTTGGTTTGGAAGTGTCAGGGACAAGCCCGACATCGTATAGAGAGGTATCCTGCTCTGTAGTATGGTAGTTTGGCGCCGGACGGCAAGGTTTTGTTTTGCTATTTTGTTTATTTTATTACTTGCAACCTTTTACCAAAATAAAACTGGCAACCAACCAGACTTTAAGAAAGTTTGCCTTTAAGCTGCCTTCTTCCCAAAAAAGGGGATCCACGCGAGCTAATCTCCCACAATATATATATATTTATTAGATTGTAAGCTCTTTTGCATTATGTTTGGTTTGGAGGTGTCAGGGACAAGCCCAACATTGTATAGAGAGGTATCCTGCTCTGTAGTAGTTTAGCGCCGGGCGGCAAGGTTTTGTTTTGCTATTTTGTTTATTTTAATACTTGCAACCTTTTATCAAAAAAAAATCTGGCAACCCGCCAGACATTTAAGAAAGTTTGCCTTCAAGCTGCCTTCTTCCCAGAAAAGGGCATCCACACGAGCTAATCTCCCACAATATATATATTTATTAGATTGTAAGCTCTTTTGCATTATGTTTTGTTTGGAGGTGTCAGGGACAAACCCGACATCGTATAGAGAGGTATCCTGCTCTGTAGTAGTTTAGCGCCAGGCGGCAAGGTTTTGTTTTGCTATTTTGTTTATTTTATTACTTGCAACCTTTTACCAAATAAAACCTCCAGACTTTAAGAAAGTTTTCCTTCAAGCTGACTTCTTCCCAGAAAAGGGGATCCACACAAGCTAATCTCCCACAATATATATATATATTTATTAGATTGTAAGCTCTTCTGAACAGGGCCCTCTTAATCCCTTTGTATTCTATTGTATTGTGCCTGTATTGTCCCCCTTTTATGTTGTAAAGCACTGCGTAAACTGTTGGTGCTATATAAATCCTATATAATAATAATAATAATAATAATAATAATAATATATATATATATATATACATATACTGTGTATATATATATATATATTTTTTTTATTATTTATTGTAAAAAAAACATACACACTCACACGCAAATAAATGTAAAGAAACCTTTTAAAATGTATTAAAACCTGGATGGTGCTAGCAGGGCAGTGGACAGTATCAGGAGAGCAGTAGATTGTGTCAGTCAGTAGGGCAGTGGAAAGTGGCGGTAGTTTTCTAGTGTTTTGTTTATTTATTTATTTATTTTTTTAGAAGCCCCATTGGCGGGCTTTGATGAAGTATCAGGGGTCTAAACAGACCACTGATGTCTCACTTTAAGACAGAGAAAGGGGCTGAGGATAGAGATTTTCCAGTCCCTATCTCTCTTTGCCAGGGGAGAGATACAATAAAAAAGGACTGAGCAGAGAAGAGGAATGTGGGACATGTAGTCCCAAGGACTGGCGTCCCCATTGCAACCATAAGGAAGGAAGCTGCAGCCCACTGCATACCCAGCAGAATGGGAGGGAGAAAGAGAGAGAGCCAAGAGCCCGGAAAAGCTTGCAGGGAAGTGCACCCAGGACTCCAGAGGAAGAGGACACAACACTATCAGAGAGAGAGAGAAAACCCAGCTGCCCTGCGCCACCAGAGTGAAAGCCACACAGCCTAGCGCCATCCCTGGTGAAAAAAAGGAATGGAGTTATTGGCAGAATACAGATCTAGGCACTACCCAGCGGAGTCGCCATGGGCAACCCAGAGTGAGCTGACTCCTGATCAGAGGAACCGTTGTTGCTGTATCACAGGGTCTGATGAGAAGGCCAGTCGGTCATTATCTACTGCCATCCATAGGAACTTCAGTCTCTGACCATCTCTTGTAGCATGCCCTTAGTCTCTGATCGTCTCCTGTAGTATGCCCACAGTCTCTGACCACCTCTTGCAGTATGCCCTCAATCTCTGACCAGCTCCTGTAGTATGCCCGCAATCTCTGACCGCCTCTTGCAGTATGCCCGCAATCTCTGACAAGCTCCTGGAGTATGCCTGCAGTCTCTGACCAGCTCCTGTACAATGTCTGCAGTCTCTGACCCTCTCCTGTAGTATGTCTGCAGTCTCTGACCGCCTCTTGCAGTATGCCCGCAGTCTCTGACCAGCTCCTGTACTATGTTTGCAGTCTCTTACCGTCTCCTGTAGTATGCCCGCAGTCTCTGACCGTCTTCTGTAGTATGCCCGCAGTCTCTGACCATCTCCTGTAGTATGCCTGCAGTCTCTGACCAGCTCCTGTAGTATGCCTGCAGTCTCCGACCATCTCCTGTACTATGCCTGCAGTCTCTGACCATCTCCTGTACTATGTCTGCAGTCTCTGTCCATCTCCAGTAGTATGCCCGCAGTCTCTGACCAGCTCCTGTAGTATTCCCGCAGTCTCCGACCATCTCCTGTACTATGCCCGCAGTCTCTGACCAGCTCCTGTAGTATGTCTGCAGTTTCTGCTCCTCTCCTGTACTATGTCTGCAGTTTCTGCTCCTCTCCTGTACTATGTCTGCAGTTTCTGACCCCCTCTTGTACTATGTCTGCAGTCTCTGACCATCTCCTGTAGTATGTGTATTTATGCGCCACTTTACTTGCTCAATTATTTAGGATTGCTTTACTGCTCAGTAAGTGGTAATAATGAGCAGCAACCTGTAGCAACCAATCAGTGAGCAGTAATAATGTCCTGCAACCTCTAGCAACCAATCCGCAAGCAGGAATTATGTGCTTTAACCTCTACCAGCTAGTCACTGATTGGTAAAGATCGGCTGTAACCTCTGGCAACCAATTGCAATTGGGGCCTCATGTCTAAGTTTTGCCTAAGGCCTCACAAAGCATAGAGCCGCCTCTGCTTAATAAACACATTTCACTATGATTCCGTTATAAATGAACATGGTGATTGATATCGGAAAAAAGAAGAGGAACAGGGACAGTAGGGGTGGCGATGTTGGCATATACTGGTACCAATCCACTGTCGGAAGGAGGGAGAGGAGGAGAAGCAAACTTTCAGTGGCTGCAGGGGGAAAATACAGATCAGATCCATTAAACGCCTCCCCTCCTGTCCAGGTTCCCGGGAGTCGGCATGGAAGGATTATGGTCTATTCATCACCTTGCCCACGATCAACAGGTATATCGTGATCGACAGGTTGCTGACCCCAGATTAGGGTGTGTCCAGGCACACCCGGCACACCCCCTGTCAGTAAAGGACCGATCTTTGCCTTTCCGCGGTGGTGCGCGCGCCTGTGCGCGTTCGCGCGCGCCCGTGCGCGCACCCGCGTGCGCGTGCGCTACCACCAGGTACGTGACAGAAGCGGACAACCATGCCAGAGTCTGCGCCGGGGCCCTCTCCTATGGAGGAGCTATGCACGCACCTCGCTGGACTAACCCACGCAGTGCAAAACCTGCAGGAAGGATATGCACGCCTGGAGGATAAAGTTCAGGACTTGACCACTCCTAACCCCTCCAGCAGGGGGCACGCAGCTCCCCCTATCTCAGTGACTCTGCCCATGGAGCCCAAGGTACCTATGCCTGAGCGGTTTACGGGGAACCGCAGGAAGTTCAGGGCCTTTCGCAGTGCCTGCTACTTATATTTTGCTCTCCAGCCCCACACGTTCTCCTCGGAGACCACCAAGGTGGGCCTGGTAATATCTCTCCTCCAGGACGACCCACAGGCCTGGGCTCATCGGCTTCTGGAGCAAAAGGCCCAAGGTTCGCCATAGGCGCGAGGTCATGGCCTTGAGCCTGTGCATTAGGAGGTGTCCCGCTAGTGGGACGACCTCCCATACCTCGCATCTGAGGCGACACCGACGGTCCACACCCAGAAGTATATCGACCCGGTATCGGAACTTCTTAGGCAGGTGCCACCTCTGGAGTTCCCGGAAAACGAGGTCTTCGGCTACTCGGGTCCGGACACCCAGCAGGACCTCCTCTCTATAATGG
>BLSH010296694.1:374089-384334 GCA_018402905.1 Glandirana rugosa
ACCCCGGTGATAAGATTGATATCAGTGGGAGGAATACAGCCCCATCATTGGTGTCAGTGGGAGGAATAGTGGCCCCATCATTGGTATCAGTGGGAGGAATTGTGCCCCAGCATTGATATCAGTGGGAGGAATACAGCCCCATCATTGGTGTCAGTGGGAGGAATAGTGGCCCCATCATTGGTGTCAAGGGGAGGAATTGTGCCCCATCGTTTGTGTCAGTGGGAGGAATAGTGCCCCATCATTGGTGTCAGTGGGAGGAATAGTGCCCCATCATTGGTGTCAGTGGGAAGAATAGTGCCCCATCATTGGTGTCAGTGGGAGGAATAGTGCCCCATCATTGGTGTCAGTGGGAAGAATAGTATCCCATCATTGGTGTCAGTGGGTGGAATAGTGCCCCATCATTGGTGTCAGTGGGGGAAATGATGCCTCATTGTTGATATCACTGAATGAAGCGTTGGCCCAAGGGCTGGATAAAAGCAAGCAAAGGGCCACATATGGCCCCAGGGCCATAGTTTGAAGACCTCTGATTTACATCAATATCTATATTGAGGAGAAGAAATCTTGTGTATCTACCAGGTCTCATTCTGGGGATATCTGTCTACGAAGATGCCTCCCTCTCCAGTGCTTAAAGCAGTAGTAAACCCATCAATTTAACAGTTTAAAAACCAGTTCCATTTCCGGCAGGTGCCGGAAATGTAACACTCCCATTGGTTGTGCTCTAAACCAAACAGCCAAACCATCCAATGGCTGGTGTCATAGCCGATCACATATGCAGCATCATGGCAGTTGTAGATTAAACAGAGGCCAAGATGGCAGCTTCCTTGGCTGAAAATGATAGGAGGGTTTACTACCACTTTAAAGACTATCAATTGCAATAAACTTTAAAGTGGTTGTCAACGCATCACAACCACTAACAAAGAGGAAGTAAACCTATCAAAGTCCTGCAAGCAGCATCTTTGGGGTGAGTAACCAGCGCCCCTAAAACGCCCCTGCCCATTGCAATGAATGGGCAGCGCTTCCAAAGCGAGTTATAAGCGCTTGGAAATTGGCATAAAACTGGACTTTTTACCTTTTTTTTTCCTTCAAGGTAAAAACCACCCCGCTAGCGGCCGAAAAGCGACACAAAAACACCGCAAAAACGAGCGGCGCTTTAGCTGCATTGTGAAGGGGGTCTAACAGTTTTTTTACTCTGGAAGAGCGGAAATTTTCTACTTTTCTTCTTTGGTCTCCGGTGGTTCTACAAGAAATGCATCTCCCACATCTGTGAAATGCTGCTCTTTCCAAAAATGCGGCCCTTCTTTCAGGAGGGTCCAATCCAGACTTTGCTATTCTATTCCTTATTCCAGGGGCTTTTTTGTAAATAAAAATATAATTTTTTAGGAAGTATTTTATTTAATCCATTGCCTTTTATCAATATTGGCCAATACTTACGTATGATCTTTTCTGCACTTCTATATTGCGTATTAAAACTCGTTATAAAGGCCATCTCCTCTCCATTTGATTTTTCTTTTTTTGGCTTTTGTACCAGTTCTGTTCTTTCCTCTCTCACTTTTAAGAGCTCTTTTCTTTTATAGCCTTTTTCACAGAATCTACCTAGGAGTTTATCGGTTTGGGTTAAATAACCTCTAATATCATAGCAATTGGGCATCTTTACTGTACTATGTAACCAGCAGGCACTACCTACAGCCATGGGCGTCCGCAGGTAGGGGCAAGGGGGGCAATTGCCCCCCCCATGAATCAGGGATCAGATCAGGGGTTCCCCACTAGGTCCTTATCCTCTTGAGCCATGTATGCAGTTTCTGACAGTCTCTTGGGCCATGTATGCAGTCTCTGACCATTTCCTGTACCATGTTCACAGTCTCTGACTGTCTCCTGTGCTATGTCTGCAGTCTCTGACTGTCTCCTGTTCCATGTCCGCAGTCTCTGACCGTATCCTGTACCATGTCTGCAGTCTCTGACTGTCTCCTGTACCATGTCTGCAGTCTCTGACCATCTCCTGTTCCATGTCCGCAGTCTCTGACCGTATCCTGTACCATGTCTGCAGTCTCTGACTGTCTCCTGTACCATGTCTGCAGTTTCTGACCATCTCCTGTATCATGTCTGCAGTCTCTGACTGTCTCCTGTATCACGTCTGCAGTCTCTGACCATCTCCTGGATCACGTCTGCAGTCTCTGACCATCTCCTGTATCACGTCTGCAGTCTCTGACCATCTCCTGGAACACGTCTGCAGTCTCTGACCATCTCCTGTACTACGTCTGCAGTCTCTGACCATGATAATGTAATTATGACATTGTCAAAAAGGGGCAGAGCATGGATGACCTTGAAATTATGCCCCCCCCCCCCTGGAAAAAGTTCTGCGGACGCCCATGCCTACAGCCCCCAAAATCCACACCCAATACAGTGGAACCTCGGATTGCGAGTAACGCGGTTAACGAGCGTTTCGCAATACAAGCATTTTTTTTTTTTAATTCTGACTCGGTTTGGCAGTGGTGTCTCGCATAACAAGCAGGATTTAGGCGTTTTGCATGCAATACCGCATGTGGCCAGAGAAGTGGTGGCGCTGGTGAGCCTCGGAGGCGGCCGGAAATACTCGGAATTCGGCTAAAATACTTAAAGCAGGGGTGTCAAACTGGCGGCCCTCCAGCTGTTGGGAAACTACAAGTCCCATCATGCCTCTGTCTGTGGGAGTCATGCTTGTAATTGTCAGCCTTGCAATGCCTCATGGGATTTTTTGTTAAGCAACAGCTGGAGGGCCGCCAGTTTGACACTTGTGACCTAAAGTGTAAACACTTTCCGAATGATTCGGACATCTTAGGAGCTCACCAGCACCACCTCTTTTCTGGTCACATGTGGTATTCCATACACCAGGTGCCCCCGGACATGTGGCCACATTCAGTACTGCATAGACAAGCAATGACTGTGGCCTAATTTTTGTCCCAGTCCGGGCCTGGCAGTAGGGGTGGCTGCCCTTGGCGCAATGACTTACTGTAAGGATGGGGCACCTTATTTTTGTTACAAGGCTGACAGGAGTAGTGACAGCGGCAGTGATTTTTGACAAGTGAGTGTCTGCTGGTTGTAGGATCCTCTAAACATGAACATCATGAACCCAGGGGGGCATGACATCTTTGCCCTGGGTGCTGGGTGACCTTGTCCCGGCCCTGACTGTGATGTAAGGGAGGGCGGGGGGACATGTAATGTAAGGGCAGATGGGGTGCTCTGGACATCTAGTCTTACAGTTACAACTGGCTCTTTGAGGGCAACCATAATGCTTATGCGGTCCACAATGAAATTGATTTTGACACCCCTGTGTTATACAATCAAAATATTATACGAGGGAGGCTGTGGGCTACCCCTGGCAGTCCTCCTCCCCTAGGCCGCAGCCTATATTGGCTATATAAAAATCTGGCCCCAATAGGGACTGATAACATTTTTGCTCCAGCTTCCTCAAATCTGCCTGGGTGTCGTCATGCAAGTGTTCTGTTCTTTGCATTCAAAGGGGGGGGGGGGGGGATATTCTGACCATCGGAGTTATAGCTCTGGGTGTCCCAGTGGGCACAGAAATGGCAATAAAACCGGTCTTGCTTTCGAACTGAAAGGGGTTTAATTGGACAGGAAGTGAGGTGAAATCTCCTAAATGGGGACATAGCAATAAAAACTATTCAGTAGAGTGGGTAAGGGTTATTTAGAACCTGTCAGGTGCCAGTTTTAATGTGAACCTGTCGCTTTACCCTGCAGGACCAAAGCTTTAGAATAAACTTGTGTCACTGACATGTGTGGGGGGGCTAGGTGTGTGCCTGGGTACACCCTAATCACCCCATGCACCAGAGCTGATGATAAGACAGTAAAGCCAGCCCTCCTGAACTGAGCCCATGTGCTATTAGTTCAAAAGGGGGGCCCAGGCAGGAGAAGTGGCTGTGCTGCCTTAGCTGCCGTATTGCAGATACCAATCCCTATTGTTCTCCCCCCAGCAGAGCTTCCGGCTTCTCCTCCTCTCTCTCAATACAGCTGAACTGCAGGGGGATCAGTTCTAGCATCTGCTCCCCCATCCTGTCCCCTCAGTCCCTTTCTCAGTCTTAAATGTAAGACATCAGGGGTCTGTTTCGACCCCTGATATTTCACCAAAGCCCCATAAAAGGGCAGTTAAGAAATGTAAAAAAAAAAATAAAAATCAAAAAAAAATAAAAGCAAAAAAAAAAAAAATTTAATAAAAAAAATTAAAAACATTAAGGACTACACCCCTAGCCACTGCCTTTGCTGCTTTGTGTTTGAGCTTTGAGGTGCACACCCTAATGCAATAGGCCATGCACCCCTATGGATTGCGTCAGGGTGGATTTGATTTAAATCATATTTTTAAAAGAGCAACTGTCATCTCTGTCCCGCAGCGGCTCCTCCTCTGACCCGCTGTTGGCTCCTCCTCTGTCCAGCAGTGGCTCCTCCTCTGACCTGCTGTTGGCTCCTCCTCTGACCCGCTGGTGACTCACCGACAGCCCCATTCACTTTAATGGGACGGCTGGTGATGCGGCAGTGACACAACAAGGTGAGGGATGTGGCGGCAGCGGGTGAGTGGATGCCCACTAACAGGCGCTGCCATGATGGATCTGAAATGACAGGTGCTCTTTAAATGTAAGGACTTATTCTTGCTGGTAGTTAGAATCTTTAATATTTGCAAACAAAATGAAGGTTTCCTATGTAGAATAATAAGCTGTCAAGTTAGTAAAACAGCGATATCAGAACCGATTCAATCATACAGTTTGTAGTGTACATAGATTGGCAAAACAATGGGATAAAGGAATATTCCTGAGCTTTGTTTTATCTCATGGTTACTGTGACATTGTGTGAATGCATTAATGCAGTGCATGTTATCTCAGCTTGCAGAGCTTGGATTCATTAAATGAGTTTACCAAAAATGTAAATATTGCCGAATAGACAGCCTCATGCTACATAACTAAGCTCCATTTCACACTGAATAAAGTAAATTATTAATGTATCCTAAATAGAAAACTATCTTTAATTAGATTTTTGCTTCAAAAGCATTTTATTTAAAAAAAATGTAAATCAAAAAAATCTGATTTAAATCAAAAAATGTTTTTTATTTTTTTTAAAAAAATCATGGATTTTTATCCACCCTGGCTTGTGCACTGCATAGCATAAGTAGGTTCCATCAATAAGACGCAGCCTTCAGCCCAGATCACGGTGACAGATGTTTTCATGGAGACATAAAACTTATACGATATTTTGTATTAAAAATTTGTTTTTATGCAAAATGTACAAATTATCAGTAATAAAACAATAAAAAAAGCATACAAAGATATAATTAAATCTTTACACACCTCAAGCATTCACAATAGACTGTTGGATATAATAAAATGTTGGCATCTCCAGATGCATGGTGCAGCTTTTGATTGGAAAAATGTTGGTACATTGCCACTGACCTCAGGTCACCCGACCCCAATATACATCACTGATTGGAAAAAAAATTGCAGACAGCAGCAGTCCAGTATCCATTGATCAGCAGTCCAGTATCCATTGATCAGCAGTCCAGTATCCATTGATCAGCAGTCCAGTATCCATTGATCAGCAGTCCAGTATCCATTGATCAGCATACAATATCTGTACTTGTTTTAAACAACTGTCCAACTTGGCAAGAGTTCCCATGATTTATAGCTCTAGTTACAACTCTATACAAACTAATAGCAACCCAATGTTGGCTTTATAAATTTCCTCATGGATGCTGAAGATTTCAGTGTGAATTTGATGTAGATGTGAGCGCACTTTACCTTTATCACGGCTCATCACAGCTAGACATTAAAGTGACCCTGTGTTAGGAAAATAGCTGTTTCGGGCCACCGTTAGATGCCTGCGCTCATTGCGCACGCGCCCGCCAATGGCGCCAAAGGGCCTATTTAAGCAGACAGCACCCTGCAGCAGATGTTGTCCATTCGACAGAGTTAGTGTGTTCCCGAGCGATCCGTTATCTGATTATCTGTTCCTGTGACCCGGTTTGTCCTGACCCTGCTTGATCTCTGCCTGCACTGACCTCGGCTTTCACGACCACTCTCCTGCCTGTGCCCTTTACCCTTGCTGCCAGCCCGTTAACGAACTCTGCCTGTGCCTGACTATTCTTCTGCCTGCCCCTTCTGTACTGCACCGCCAGCCTGTACCACCATTCTGTCAACTAGCATGAGACCGGAGGAATCTCTTCAGTTGTCACCAGTGACCAGCTCAACCCTTGTGCCATCCTCACTCCTGAGCTTCCTGTCTGCTCTACTAGGGGTTCACAAATCAGGGTCGCAAGAGAGGTTACTCCTGCATAAGTCAGACTCCCCCACCAGGTACGTGACACCCTGTCACCACACGGCCATTTTTAGCCAATAGCTCACCTGTAAAAGAATTGTGAATATACTTGCCTTTCTGACATCCTGTGTATTGAAAAGCTGCCACATCTCTGCTCTCTGACCATTGCAAATATTCTATACTTCCGTGTGTATATAATACTTGCTCCCACACTGGCTTCTGTGGTTCCTCTTGCCGACTTGCATGTTGCTACAGGGTGTATGAGCCAATTGGAGGAACCACAGCAACAAGGGGAGGGGGCATTTGTTTAGAGTGATTGTAAACCTCAGACATGAAATATGAACAAAGCATATCCCTCTATAGCAGCCTTTCTCAACCTTTTCAAACACAAAGGAACCCATGAAATAATTCTCCAGTCTCGGGGAACCCCTGCTAAAAATTAAAAATTTACAACTCATGATTAGTGTGATGGTCAATAGGAAGAATGCTCCTTACACTTGTGGTCATTGGGAAGAATTACCCCCTTACAGATAGCTAAAAAGATCAATGAGGTCATTGGGAATTTATCTGAGAGGTAGAAATTGACCATTGCTCAAGGAACCCCTAGCAACCTCTGGAGGAAACCTAGGGTTCCACGGAACCCTGTTTGAGAAATCCTGCTCTATAGTGTGTACTTGTCTCCATTCCAGAAACTAAATGCAATTTCTGTGTGCTGCCTCCTTCCTCTGCTATCAGCATAAATCACTTCTGACGAGTTTTACTGAAACCAAGAGAAGACATAGTGACAGGGCGGCATATCCAGCACACAGCCTGTGATTGTCAAGCTCTGTTCCTGTGTCAGAAAGGGGAAAGGGGGTGTCCCTTCCCTCCAATCAGCTCTCAGAGCTCTCCTCACTGAGCTCTGCAGAGTGTAATTTCAGCTATCCGCCCCCTTTTTTTTCCTGCCAGCTCATTAATTCTGGACATATGAATGGATGTAGAGAGGAGAATGCTGTAGATAAACTGGTACAACGTTTGGAGGAGGATGTATTTAATCTCTGTGCATCACCAGAGACCAGTCACTTCACTGGGAATATGGAAGGGTTTACAATCACTTTAACTCAGATGGTCGAATATTGGCAGCAACTGGAGAGCAAAGATGTGGCAGTTTTTTAACACATGGGCTGTCAGATAGGCAAATACGAGTATTCCCTCTTTATTTATAGGTGACCTGTTGGCTAAATACATTGTGGACCCATTTAGACGTATCTAGTCTGTTGTGGCATGCTGCCTTAAGGCGGACTATTCACTATGAAGAGGCTGCCAAGGCACCTCAACAGATCAATCATCATGCATTAACCTTTTCGTTTTTCCAAAGGCACCACATTGCATGTGATGTGTATTTGTTTTATGCTGTGCTTTGGCAGCTACTGGACAATGCATTAGTGTGCCATTCACTGGCACCCCAATGCATGGCACATGGGCTCACGTTCTGGGGTTCTCATTCTGATCTTGACCTCACAACCTTGTGTGAGACCAACCTGATACAAGCACGCTGCCAGTGAAGTCTAAAATCCCATTCTGCACTTTCTTTTCAGTGGCTGACATGGTAGTGAGGATGATTTATTAAAACTAAAGCAATCAAAATCCGGTGCAGCTGTGCATGGTAGTCAATCAGCTTCTAATTTCAGCTTGATCAATGAAGCTTTGACAATAAAACCTGGAAGCGGATTGGTTTCTATGCAGAGCTGCACCAGATTTTGCACGCTCCAGTTTTAGTAAATCTCCCCCAAAGTCTGCGACTTTTTAAACACTTCATTACCGTGCTATAGCAAATACTGCTACAGCTGGGCTCTGTTGTTCTGGGAGGGCATCCATGAACGTCCTTCCAGAACCATGCGACCATGTACCCCCCTGGGGCATGCGTGCTCTGTGATCGCGGTGTCGTTTAGACACAGCTGATCACAGATTGTGGTAAAGGGCCAATCATATCAGCCCTTTACCATGTGATCAGCTGATCACAATGTAAACAGACTTGCCAGTGATCGGCAGTACTTTCTTCGCACACTGTCACTGCGTAAGCAAAGGAGCTGGGAACTGGCAAGTGTGACAGGGGACATGTACACGGATAATCAGGGCACTGATCATCAGTGCCCATCAGTTAAGCCCCTCAGCGCACATCAGTGAAGTAGAAAAATTGCTTATTGCAAATGTAAACTAAAAAAAGTTTTGTTTTTTGTTTTTTTTTATCAAAATTTTCTGTGTTTTTTTTTTTTGTTTAGCAGTGGTGATTAAATAGCACCAAAAGAAGGCTCTATTTGTGTGAAAAAAAATTATAAAAATGTCATACGGGTACAGTGTAGCATGACCGCGTAATTGTCTTTCAAGGCGTGCCAGCGCTAAAAACTGAAAATTGGCCTGGGCAGGAAGGGGGGGAAGTACCCGGTATTGAAGCAGTCAACAAGTCAGCAATGGTAGACTAATACTATCTTCCCAGCTTCCTGCAGATGGCGCTGCCAGTATCCATGTACCTGAGGATGCGGTCTGCCCTAATATGTCATGATATTGGCTACAATGGGCAGGCACTGAGCCTCTCTGGATTCCTGTATTGGTTGGTGCTGTATGCTGGAGTCAGACCGGGTACATTGGAGGGTTCGGGCACCTGGTACTTATCAGTGCCGATCCTTTGTGGGGAAGGTGATCTTGGTAGCTTGGAAATCATGCTTGGAGAGATTTTGTTAAGTTGCTGTAGTAGATATTCATTTGTACTAACCAATGACCTGCAAAGAAGAGCAAAGCCTAAGAACAGCACTTATGTCACAGATAATTGTATTCCAAAAGGGCAGATACATGAGAAATGTATAGTGTGGTCTCCATGAAAGAGCCCGTAGTTGGGATTTTAAGAGTGCCTAAAAAATTAAAGTGGTTGCAAACCTCAGACATGAAATATGAACAAAGCATATCCCTCTATAGCAGTGGTTCTCAACTCCGGTCCTCGGGACCCACTAACAGGCCAGGTTTGCAGGATAACTGAAATACATCACAGGTGATATCATTTGCTGCTCGGTGATTGCAGTATTCTAGTCTGCATCTCCCCAAGGTAATACCTAAAATCTGGCCTGTTAGGGGGTCCCGAGGACCGGAGTTGAGAACCACTGCTCTATAGTGTGTACTTATCTCAGTCCAGAGCACTAAGTGTAATTTCTGTCTGCTGCAAAGAAAGAACAAACAAGAGAGGCGCACCGACCTTGTGCCGTACCATTAAAAAGTTTAATAATTTATGTAGATAAAATCCATATACTCACAAGCGGAACTGATATTAAAACCTTTTGAAATACAACAATACATCCAATGGAAACAATGGTAGAACCTCAGCAGAGGACCTGGATGTACACCATAGGACAAAGGCTGACGCGTTTCCAGGGCGAACCCTCTTCATCAGAGCCTAATTCCTCATGCCACAGGCACCTCCATTTATACACACACATTCACTCTAAATGATCACATGGCTATGGGCAGGCCTTGCTCAGTCTAACTGGCCCGCCCCTTCCTGGGAGGGGATATTAAACCATTGTTGTCTCAGCTATTTCGCCCTTTGATCGTACAAAATGTATATATAATACATATAGATATATATTGTGACATAGAAAGATAAAGACTGCACATATTGTCAACTAGTATACAATTCTGGTACAGTCAGGTGATATAGCATGGTAAAAAATGGTAAGATCAAATAAAACAATCAAATCAATCGAATAAATCAAATTAGATTGAAACATTGATTACATATTAATCATACTCCTATTCCTGGTCTTAGTAAACAGCAACCCCTATTCTCCTGCTGTCACTCCTCTACATAATTGTGAGGCCAGGCGCTGACCTATCATTATGGGAGGTCTGTAAATACAGTGCATATATATGGACACATGGAGGGGGAAGGAGGGGGGGAGGGGGGGGGGGGGGGGGGGGGGA
>BLSH010296718.1:0-10767 GCA_018402905.1 Glandirana rugosa
CCAGGAGGGGGGGGGGGCGCTTGCTCGTCCCCACCCCCTTTCCTGGCCTGCCAGGCTGCGTGCTCGGATAAGGGTCTGGTATGGATTTTGGGGGGACCCTACGCCATTTTTATTCTGCGTGGGGGCTTCTCTTAAAATCCCTGCCAGATCGAAGAGCCTGGTATGCTCTGGGGGGGGGGGCCCACGCAAATTTTTTTGCGGGGGTTCCCCTTTAAGACACGGCCCACAAGTCGTGCCGCAAGTCGGATTGCCGCGATCCGACTTCTGGTGCGGCTTCTATTCAAATCAATGGGCTCCCATAGGGAACCATTGATTTTGAATAGAGGCAGAAAACGCCGCAAAAAGCTGGCGTGAAAAAACGTCCATTGACGTCAATGCAAAACGCCAAGCAAAACGTCAGTTTTTTCCCCTGACGTCAGGCCCGGCGTTTTGCTTATTTTTCTGCAAACGCCCGTGTGTATGAGGCCATAGAGTCTACAAGCTATGGTGCCAATCATTGAAAATTGATCACACCTGATGCACTGATGGCCGATCTCATTTCTTGAGGCCCTGAAATGTCAGGAAAGTACAAATACCCCCCAAATGACCCCTTTTTGGAAAGTAGACATGCCAATGTATTTAGTAAGAGGCATGGTGAGTTTTCTGAAGTTGTAATTTTTTTCCCACAATGCTTTGGAAATTTAAAAAATTATTATTTATTTCTTTACACAAAATTATCATAATAACAGGTTATTTCTCACACCCAGCATATGCATACTTGCAATGACACCCCAAAACCCTTCTGCTACTCCTGAGTATGGCGATATCACATCTGTGAGACTTTTACAAACCCTGGCCACATAGAGACCCAACATGCAGAGAGCACCATCAGGCGTTCTAGGAGTATAAATTACACTTTTGAAGGCCCTGGAGCACCAGGACAGTGAAATTACCCACAAAATGTCCCTATTTTGGAAAGCAAGCACCCCAAAGTATATTCTATGAGGCATGGACTGAAGAAAGGTACTTGGGTACTCTGATGGGCTGGAGACAAGTACTCAGGTACTCTGTTGGGCTGGTGACAGGTACTCGGGTACACTGATGGGCAAGAGACAGGTACTCAGGCACTCTGATGGGTTGGTGACAGGTACTCGGGTACTCTGATGGGTTGGTGACAGGTACTCGGGTAATCTGATGGGTTGGTGACAAGTACTCTGATGGGCTAGTGACAGATACTCATGTAATCTGCTGGGCAGGTGACAGGTACTCGGATAATCTGATGGGCAGGTTACAGGTACTCAGGTAATCTGATGGGCTGGTGACAGGTACTCGGGTACTCTGATGGGCTGGTGACAGGTACTCGGGTACTCTGATGGGTTGGTGACAGGTACTCGGGTACTCTGATGGGCTGGTGTCAGGTACTCGGGTAATCTTATGGGCAGGTGACAGGTACTCGGGTAATCTGATGGGCAGGTTACAGGTACTCAGGTAATCTGATGGGCTGGTGACAGGTACTTGGGTTATCTGATGGGCAAGAGACAGGTACTGAGATGGGCTGGTGACAGGTACTCGGGTACTTTGTTGGGCTGTGACAGGTACTTTGATGGGCTGGTGACAGGTCCTCTTTATTACTGGGTGGCAATCAGTGTGGGTTGGTGTATACTGTAAGTGGTAATGAGCTGTTACCGCATCTCCTCCTTACACATGATCGGTGTATGAGGAGGAGAACCCGGTAACAGCTCGTTACCGCGGTTTGTTTACATTGTGTGATCGGCTGTGATTGGACACAGCCGGTCACGTGGTAAAGAACTAATTTCATTGGCTCTTTACCCCGATCAGGGATGGGCTGTGTCAAGGTGACAAGCCCCGTCCCCGATCGCCGCTCTGCACGCCCCTAGGGGCGCGCACGAGGACAGTGCATGTGACCGGCTATGATTATACACAGCCAGTCACGTGGTAAAGAGCCATTTTTATTGACTCTTTACACTGATGTGGGATGGGCTGGATCCCAAGGGACACGCCTCATCCCCAATTGCTGTTCTGAGAGCCCCCAGGGACCCCTGGGGGACTGTGAGAGCAGTGAGAACGAGAGGATGTCATATAACACCTGCCTAGGATGGGAGAGTGTGCCTGTGAGCGCCATATGACTATATGCCTGTAGAGAAGTGGTTAAGGTTCCAAAGTTTGAGGATGTTATCACATTATTATCACCATGTAAAAGTCTGTGCTCCAATCACATCATCAGATATAAAATGTCCAGCTGGTAAGAAATGGGGGCAAAAGAAGGCAGGACTATGTAATGTACAACATATTGTATAAGATACAGCAGTTAGGGTTTTATAGTATCAGAATGATGTAATATACAACATAGAGTATATAGTGCAGGGGTCAGGAGTATGCAATGTACAACATAGAATATATAGTGCAGGGGTCAGGAGTATGTAATGTACAACATAGGGCGTATAGTGAAGGGGTCGGGAGTATGTAATGTACAATATAAATTATACAGTGTAAGGGCCAGGACTCATAATATTGGTATTCAGCAATCATGGAAGCTTAAATGTTTACATGAGATAAGTTGCAGAGGTCCCACACTGCTGCCTCCCATCTCCTGAGACTGCACTCAGTGACTTGGGTCTGAGACTCTACAGACATATCCCTCCACCTGGCACAGACAGCAACAGAGTAAGTAACCCTGGGAGAATTGTCTGTCAGAGATCTTGCCATACCCGGGTATGGGGCAGAAGACACAAAGAACAAACCCCAAGTGCCTAGGTCTGGTGAAACATTCTCCTGCCAGCTGAACCCCAGAATCTCCATAAATCCAGTCTAGATACATAAATTGTGTCTGCAGCACAGAGAAGGAAGATTATCAGAGAGAAATACAGGAATACAGGATGGGGAGCACAGCTCAGGAAAGTGACCAGGGGATTACAGGCTGATATCACCCAGTCCCCGCCCTACTCTGGACCAATCAGTGAGCAGTATGGGTGGAGGAATATATTTAGTGTTAATGACCCACCTGTGCTGATCTCTGTAGGAGTGTCCTCCTCTATAAATGTCCCCGTTATTCCATCCTCCTCCATAGACTGCTGATCATCCCTCACATACCTCTCTTCTTCTTCTGCTTTAACCTCAAATTCTATATCAATTGGATCTCCACTCTAAACCAAAAAAATTAGAGTAAATATCATCTGTAAGATATAAGCTTTATTATTGTTGACATTACATAAATATCCACACATTGTCTCTATAAGTGTGTTTTATAAGCTTTGTCCCACCAACCTTGTAACAGTGAGGGATGGTGTGACCTTCCTGTGTGGAATCCCAGGAATACAGAGGACGGGGACCTCTCTCTGGTGGGTTCCTGGTATTGGGTGGCTCCATCTTATCCTTGTGTCCTTCTGAAAACTCCTCCATCACTCCATACTCCTCATCCTCCTCTTTATACTCTTCTTTAACATCAATATTATCATCCCCGAGGTTTCCACTCTGAATATATAATAAAACATTCATTGTAACAAATATGCTGTGTATAAATCAGAACTACCAATAATTGTCCATCACCTACCTGATGATGGTGAGGGATGGTGTGACCTTCCTGTGTGGAATCCCGGGAATACAGAGGATGGGGATATCTCTCTGGTGGGTTTCTGTAGCTGGACGACTCCACCATGGTGTCCTGGTACAGATCTTTGTGTCCTAGAAACTCGGACTCCTCCATCACCCCATCCTCATCATTCTCCTCTTTTACCTTTTCTTTACCCTCAACTTTAGAATCTCTCAGGTTTCCACTCTGAATATAGAATAAAAATGACATCAATGATAACAATACAGATAATGTATAGATCCTAATGATACTATCAGTGATTGTTCCTCATCTACCTGATGATGGTGAGGGATGGTGTGACCTTCCTGTGTGGAATCCTGGGAATACAGAGGACGGAGACATCTCTCTGGTGAGTTCCCATTACTGGATCCATCTGTAGGAAACACACACACTGACTGAATACATTGTTCCTATGTGTTTATCAGATGATGGGGGATCTAGGTGGACCCTCCATACTGTTCTCTCCTTTACAATAAAGTCTCCTCTTACCTGGTGATGTGAGGGGCGGCTGATTGTCCATCATGAGGTCCTTGTAGAGATCCTTGTGTCCTTCTAAATACTCCCACTCCTCCATGGAGAAATAGACAGTGACATCCTGACACCTTATAGGAACCTGACACACACAATGATACAGTCACCATCCAGACACATCCCTTGTCAGTTACTGGATAATGTCCCAGAATTCCCAGCACCGCTCACTTCTCCTGTCAGCAGCTCCATCATCTTCTTGGTGACTTCTAGAATCTTCTGCATGTTGTGTCTCTCAGGTTTTAGGGAGTCACATGGAGGCACTGTGATGGTCATATGATCACCTGACTTCACAAGAGGAAATCTCTGTATTTAGGAACCAATAGGAATATCATGTTAGAATCCCAGAATCCTCCTCACCTCTCCAGTCAGGTCTGTGTTTTATTAATAGAGGTAAGAGTGATGTCATGTGACCTCCCAGAATCCTCCTCACCTCTCTGGTCAGGTCTGTGTTTTATTAATAGAGATAAGAGTGATGTCATGTCACCTCCCAGAATCCTCCTCACCTCTCTGGTCAGGTCTGTGTTTTATTAATAGAGGTAAGAGTGATGTCATGTGACCTCCCAGAATCCTCCTCACCTCTCCGGTCAGGTCTGTGTATTAATAATAGAGATAAGAGTGATGTCATGTGACCTCCCAGAATCCTCCTCACCTCTCCGGTCAGCAGGTAGATGATCTCCAGGGTGAGGTTTAGTATCTTCTCAGTCATGTGACTCCGGTCCTCCTCCATCCTCATTGGTGCCGTCATTTGATCTATACAGGTCTCCTTGTAGACTGATAACTTTGGGAAATGAAAGTAAGAATTATTTAGATGGTATTGGTCACACAATAATAGGATGTGCATGTGAGGGGGAATGGGGGGTTGCTGTAGATTTAAGAATTACTCCCCCCATGGGAACACATTTAGTTTGGACTGTTTAAGTGTTTTGCTACAATTTGGAGGTCCCAGGACCAGGGTGGATTTGATTTGAATCATAATTTTTAAAGAGCAGCTGTCATCTCTGTCCCGCAGCGGCTCCTCCTCTGACCGCTGGTGACTCTCCGACAGTCCCATTCACTTTAATGGGACGGCTGGTGATGTGGCAGTGACACAACAAGGTGAGGGACGTGGCGGCAGCAGATGAGTGGATGCCCGCTAACAGGCGTTGCCATGATGGATCTGAAATGACAGGTGCCCTTTAAACGCATAAGGACTTATTCTTGCTGGTAGTTAGAATCTTTTAATGTTTGCAAACAAAATGAAGGTTTCCTATTTAGAATAATAAGCTGTCAGGTTAGTAAAACAGCGATATCAGAACCGATTCAATCATACAGTTTGTAGTGTACATAGATTCACAAAACAATGGGATAAAGGAATATTCCTGAATGTTGTTTTATCTCATGGTTACTGTGACATTGTGTGAATGCATCAATGCAGTGCATGTTATCTCAGCTTGCAGAGCTTGTTTTCAATGAATGAGTTTACCAAAAATGTAAATATTGCAGAATATACAGCCTCATGCTACATAACTAAGCTCCATTTCATGCTGTATTAAACTAAATTATTAATGTATCCTAAATAGAAAACTATCTTTAACCACTCCAGGTCCGCGCTATTGCCGAAATACGGCTCCAGCGCGGACCTGAAATGCCGGGAGGACATCCATGGACGTCCTCCACCGCGCATGCTCCTGCGCGCCCCCTGGCGGCAGCAGCGGCGCGCGCACGCTGCGCGAGCGTGCCCGTGGGTCGGGCGGACTCGATGTCCGCCCGAGACCCGCGATCACTTTCAGGAGCCTCAGAACGGGGAACCGCCATTGTAAACACGGCGGTTCCCCGTTCTGTGACAGGGGACATAACAGATCTACTGATCCCTGTCACTGGTAACAGTTAGATCTGTTATGTCCCGGCCAGCCCCGCCCCCCCACAGTTAGAACACACCCAGGGAACATATTTAACCCCTTCACTGCCCCCTGCTGGTTAACCCCTTCACTGCCAATGACATTTACACAGTAATCAGTGGACATTTAAATTTCTGATCGCTGTATAAATGTCATTGGTCCCAAAAATGTGTAAAAAATGTCCGACATTTCCGCCCCAATATCGCAGTCCCGATAAAAATCGCAGATCGCCGCCATTACTAGTAAAAAAAAAAAATAATAATAAAAACGCCATAAATCAATTCCCAGTCTGTAGACGCGATAACTTTTGCGCAAACCAATCAATATACGCCGATTGCGATTTTTTTTTTTTACCAAAAATATGTAGAAGAATATAAATCGATTACCGATGAATAATTTTTTTAATGGATTTGTACTTTAGCAAAAAGTAAAAAATATTGTTCTTTTTTGCAAAATTGTCGCTCATTTTTTGTTTATAGCGGCGATCAGAAATGACGCAGAGGGGATCAAATACCACCAAAAGAAGGCTCTATTTGTGGG
This sequence comes from Glandirana rugosa, assembly GCA_018402905.1. Taxonomy (NCBI): domain Eukaryota; kingdom Metazoa; phylum Chordata; class Amphibia; order Anura; family Ranidae; genus Glandirana; species Glandirana rugosa. The sequence continues at coordinate 6,538 of BLSH010296718.1, forward strand.
AAAAAAAGGACGCAAATTTTAGTTGGGTACAATGTCGCACGACCGCGCAATTGTCATTCAAATTGCGACAGCGCTGAAAGCCAAAAAGTGGTCTGGGCAGGAGGGGGGTTTAAGTGCCCGGTAAGGAAGGGGTTAAATATATTTAAACTTCAAAGACATCTTATTAAAAGAAATTTAATGAAAAAATGTAAATAAAAAAAATCTCATTTAACCTGTACAGAACCTCGCTATAGCCGAAAGACGGCTACAGCGCGGCTCTGAAAATCCGGGAGGACGTCCATGGACGTCCTCCCCGGTGCGCGCCCCCCGAGCGCTCTCACAGCCTGCGGCGGCGCGCTCTCGCAGCCGCCGCACGCTGCGTGGGCGTGTCCGCGGGTCGGGCGGACTCGATGTCCGTCCGAGACCCGCCGATCACCTGTAGCAGCCTCAGAACGGGGAACCGCCGATGTAAACACGGCGGTTCTCCGTTCTGTGAATGGGACATAGCAGATCTACTGATCCCTGTCACTGGGATCAGTTAGATCTGTTATGTCCCGACCAGCCCATCCCCCCCACAGTTAGAACACACCCAGGGAACACTGTTAACCCCTTCACTGCCCCCTGCAGGTTAACCCCTTCACTGCCAATGACATTTATACAGTAATCAGTGGACATTTAAATTTCTGATCCCTCTATAAATGTCATTGGTCCCAAAAATGTGTAAAAAATGTCCGACATGTCCGCTGCAATATCGCAGTCCCGATAAAAATCGCAGATCGCCGCCATTACTAGTAAAAAAAAAAAAAATAGTAAAAACGCCATAAATCTATTCCCATAGTTTGTAGACGCAATTGCTTTTGCTCAAACCAATCAAAATACGCCGATTGCGATTTTTTTTTACCAAAAATATGTAGAAAAATATATATTGGCCAAAACTGATGAATAATTTTCTTTTTTATATTTTTTTTTTGATATTTATTATAGCAAAAATGTAAAAAATATTGTTCTTTTTTCAAAATCATCGCTCTTTGTTTGTTTATAGCGCAAAAAATAAAAACCGCAGAGGCAAACAAATACCACCAAAAGAAAGCTCTATTTCTGGGGAAAAAATAATAAAAATTTTATTTGGGTGCAACGCCGCACGACTGCGCAATTCTCATTCAAAATGTGACAGCGCTGAAAGCCGAAAATTGGTCTGGGCAGGAGGGGGGTTTAAGTGCACAGTAAGGAAGTGGTTAAATAAAAAAAAAATCAGGTTTTTTTGATTTTTTTTAAAAAATCATTGATTTTTATCCACCCTGCCCAGTACCCTTTTGACCTGCCAGATCAGAAATTCCCTTTTCTCTGTTGGGTTTGTTTGGTTTCTGAACTGGATTTGATTCGTTTTAAATCTGCAGACAATGAATGACAAATATGATGCTTGCTGTGACTTATTTGCTCTGAGGCAGTGCTGTGAGGACAATGTAGGGTCATCATGATGTCCAGGAAGGGGAACTTGCTGACTGTTGGTCGGAGTTGCCGTATAATCAGGAAAATTAGCAGAACTCCGGATGCAAGGCTCCAATCTCCTGCTGACTGACAGGAGTGGTGTCACTGTCACTCTCTGCAGTAAGAGAAGGGATTGGATTGGAGAGCAGGAGAATGATGCTGGTTGAGTATGGAACTGTGGGAGAGGAGTCTGTTCTCTTCCCTCCAATGGCAGCACAGTGTGGGTAAGAGGAAAGTGGGGGGAGGGTTTGGTTGCCAAATATTCTGTAGTATCCAGGACATTGTACAGAGTGGCAGTGGGTACCCGGGGCTCTAAATTTCAGCACCGGGCATGGCAGAGCCTGTGTTATGGGAAGGTAATATCATGTCTCCTGATGATACATATAGTTGTGCTCATAAGTTTACATACCCTGGCAGAATTTATGATTTCTTGGCCATTTTTCAGAGAATATGAATGATAACACAAAAACATTTCTTTCACTCCTGGTTAATGTTTGGCGGAAGCCATTTATTATCAATCAACTGTGTTTACTCTTTTTACATCATAATGACAACAGAAACTACCCAAATGACCCTGATCTAAAGTTTACATACCCTGGTGATTTTGGCCTGACAATATGCACAAAAGTTGACACAAACAAAGGGGTTTGAATGCCTATTAATAGGTAACCATACTCACCTGTGATCTGTTTGCTTGTAATTAGTGTGTGTGTATAAAAGGTCAATGCGATTCTGAACTCCTGACAGACCCTTGCATCTTTCATCCAGTGCTGCACTGATGTTTCTGGAGTCTGAGTCATGGGGAAAGCAAAATAATTGTCAAAGGATCTGTGGGAAAAGGTAGGTGAACTGCATAAAACAGGAAAGGGATATAAAAAGATATCCAAGGAATTGAGAATGCCAATCAGCAGTGTTCAAACTCTATTCAAGAAGTGGAAAATGAGGGGTTCTGTTGAAACCAAACCACGGTCAGGTAGACCAACTAAAATTTTGGCCACAATTACCAGGAAAATTGTTCGGTATGCAAAGAAAAACCCACAAATAACTTCAGGTGAAATACAGGACTCTCTGAAACCATGTGGTGTGGCTGTTTCAAGATGCACAATAAGGAGGCACTTGAAGAAAGATGGGCTGCATGGTCGAGTCATCAGAAGAAAGCCATTACTATGCAAATGCCACAAAGTATCCCTCTTACAGTACGCCAAACAGCACAGAAACAAGCCTCAAACCTTCTGCCACAAAGTTATTTGGAGTGATGAGACCAAAATTGAGCTTTTTGGCCACAACCATAAACACTATATTTGGAGAGGAGTCAACAAGGCCTGTGAAACACGGAGGTGAATTGTTGATGTTTTGGGGATGTGTGAGCTACAAAGGCACAGGAATCAAAATTGATGGCAAGTTGAATGCAGTATGTTATCAAAAAATACTGGAGAAACATGTGCAGTCATCAGCCAGGAAGCTGCGCATGGGACGTACTTGGACATTCCAACATGACAATGATCCAAAACACAAGGCCAAGTCGACCTATCATTGGCTACAGCAGAATAAAGTGAAGGTTCTGGAGTGGCCATCTCAGTCTCCTGACCTCAATATCATTGAGCCACTCTGGGGAGATCTCAAACATGCAGTTCATGCAAGACAGCCCAAGAATTTTCAGGAACTGGAGGCTTTTTGCCAAGAGGAATGGGCAGCTTTACCATCTGAGAAGATAAAGAGCCTCATCCACAAATAGCACAAAAGACTTCAAGCTGTCATTGATGTTTAAGGGGGCAATACACGGTATTAGGAACCGGGTATGTAAACTTATGATCCAAGTCATTTGGGTTGCTTCTGTTGTCATTATGATGTAAAAAGAGTAAACACAATTGATTGATAATAAATGGCTTCAGCCAAACACTAACCATGAGTGAAAGCAAAGTTTTTGGGTTCTCATTCATATTCTCTGAAAAATGGCCAATAAATTATAAATTCTGCCAGGGTATGTAAACTTATGAGCACAACTGTAGCACTGACCCCTATCTACCTTGTAGTTAATGCTTTGCAAACAGGCCACCTCTAAGAATGGGTGCCCACCAAGGGATGAAGGCCCTTCTTTATTCCACTTGGTGGAGTTCTGTAAGGAGGTCTAAAGTAAGTGTGGTTGGGAGGACCTTCATAGACCAAGAGCCCCCCTCCCTACCTTAGAGTTACCCTGAACCCTACAACCTCTTTCCTCAGAGCCCTGCTGCCCACCAACACTATCCTGGGAACAGAGTTCTTCAGCTACACTACCACCTCAGAACTATTGAGCCACACAACCCCCAAAGGGGTCTCTAGAGTCTGCCATCTATCCATTATCCCTCACAGCCCCTCAACTCCTCTACTTCCCTCAGTATTTTCCTCCCTCTGACACCAATGATGGAAGATATTCTTCATGGCAGGCTGGGGAATGTTTTCTTCCTCCTGACCAGCAATGTAAGGGGCTCCTTTCTCCAACATCCCAAGTCCCATTGAGATTCCATCCCTCCCCCCGAGAACCAGATACTTCCAGGAGGGTTGGTGTGAATGAAATCTGGAGGAATGTCTTGAGGTGGTTCACCTTATTTCTTCCCGGAAGTAGGGAACCACCCGTGGGTAAGAATCTCCACCGGACAAACGTTTCGTAATTGATGTTCCATCTATCCCCAGTCACGATGTCAACACGAGTATTCAAATGTATGGGACCGTCTTAAATATTAAATAACCGGTAAAAAGTCTCTTATACTTACTCTTGGGTTTTTG
>BLSH010296718.1:12426-35497 GCA_018402905.1 Glandirana rugosa
ACAGTGATATGGGTACTTCCGGCTTATTTATACTTTTTTGACACAGTTTGAAGATGATTTTAGAACAGTTCTATGGCCTCTAATGTTAATTAATACTTTTCAGACCCATTTTGAAGATGATTTCCATTTTTGCATTTTTTATGTTTTTATTTTTTAAAAAATATTTAAAGTTATTTCCCTGTCCCCATTTCTTTGTAGGTCACTTGTCCCACCCTTACCCACATTTCCTTCCTTTTGCAGACCTCTAGGACCTTCCAGGACTATTTTACAGCACTTTTTGTACCTAAAAGTCCGGGTCTCCATTGATTTCAATGGGGTTCGGGGTCCGGGACAAAGTTCGGGTTCTGTCCGGACCCGAACCCGGACTTTGACCCGAAGTTCGGCCGAACCAGCAGAACCCGGACTTCTAGAAGTTCGCTCAACTCTATCAGTGATGTTTGTTTTAAAGGAACAAATTACTAGAATTTATCTCCAAAATGAAGAGAATGTTCCGACCCATAAATGGGGAAATGTGACCCAGAAGGGGTTAATCTAGGTTCCCACACTATATATGTGTGTATCATCATCTGCTGGAGATAAAAAACCTCACAGTGACTATGGAGGAAGAGGACGGACATGACGGGGGGGTTACTGGGTGTAAATAAAAAATAAGAACTGGGCGGCACAGTGGTGTAGTGGATAGCACTTTCGCCTGCCAGCAAAAGGGTTGAATCCCGACCACGACACTGCCTGTCTGGAGTTTGCATGCTCTCCCTGTGCCTGTGTGGGTTTTCTCCAGGTACGCCGGTTTCCTCACACACTCCAAAGACATGCTGGTAGGTTGATTAGATCCTGTCTAAAATTGGCCCTGTTATATGTATGAATGTGAGTTAGGGACCTTAGATTGTAAGCTCCTTGAGGGTAGGACGTGATGTGACTGCACAATGTATAGGTAAAGCGCTGCGTGCTATATAAGTACCTAAAATAAATAAGCAAATAGATCTTATTACCTCCTCTGCTGCCACTTCCAGCAATGTCTTCTCTCTACTTCCTCCCAACTCACCTCTCACCCGGAGCTTCCTGTCTGTACCTGACATCACTTCTTGTCTGTACCTGACATCACTTCCTGTCTTCCATAGAGACTTCCTGTTTGGGTAGAACTGAGGTCTCCATCTTGTGGAGCTCAGAGGAACTGCAGTCCCAAGAAATGTTTCGTAGTGTGAACACAGCTCTGTCATTGCCAAGTGTTCCTGGATGAGTGAGGACCAGACTGTGGGGAGCAGTGATCTCCTTTCTGACAGTGATAGTAGAACTTTGACATCAGCAGAGAGGCAGTGGGAGTGTGTGATCAGGTAAGTACCCCCACTGACCACCAATGCTGGGCTGGGGTTACACTTTATTCTCACTGACACCAACAATGGGGCTTATTTTTCCTCACTGACACCAACAATGGGGCTTATTTTATCTCACTGATGCCAACAATGGGGCTTATTTCATCTCACTGACACAACAATGGGATTTATTTTATCTCACTGACACCAACAATGGGGCTTATTTTATCTCACTGACACCAACAATAGGACGTATTTTATCTCACTGACACCACCAACAATGGAGCTTATTTTATCACACTGACACCAACAATAGGGCTTATTTTATCTCACTGACACCAACAAAGGGACTTATTTTATCTCACGGACACCAACAATAGGGTTTATTTTATCTCACTGACACCAACAATGGGGATTATTTTATCTCACTGACACCAACAATGGGGCTTATTTTATCTCACTGACACCAACAATAGGGCTTATTTTATCACAGGGACACCAACGATTGGACTTATGTTATTCCACTGACACCAACGATGAGAATTATTTTATCTCACTTACACCAATGTTGGATGTCAAGGAAATCATGCCCGTGGGGACTTGCTAACTGGAGTGAGATCCTTGATTGGTGGAGGAGGAGTGAGGGGGTTGGTTTATTTAGGACAGCGGTAGACAACCTTGGCACTCCAGCTGTGGTGAAACTACAAATCCCATCATGCCTCTGCCTCTAGGAGTCATGCTTGTGATTGTCAAGGTCTTGCAATGTCTCATGGGACTTGTAGTTTCACCACAGCTGGAGTGCCGAGGTTGCCTACCCCTGATTTAGGACATTAAAACCAGCAATGATACAATTCTCACATCCTGCAATACTGCTGACCACCACTGGAGGGAGACTCTCTCACATGTTTCTGGCTGGGCACACACAGGCAGATACAAATCTTTAATACAATATGACACAATCAAAGGAGTGTGGAGCAGACAAGTGATCCCCACACACTTCAGAGGATCCTCCAAGCGATCCTTCAATCTAGAATCCTGGTGTGATGACTTCTTCCACTGCCCCCCACCCCCACAATTTAGGGCAGATTGGCTGTGTGATGTGAGGGGTGTGCCAGGCAGTGATACACACACACACACATACAGATCCCTGTCTGCCAGATACAATCACTTCCACACACTGACAATAATCTGCATTAGGGAGGAGCTCCGTGTCTGAACAGAGGATTGGATGAACACTGACTCCTCCCACATTCCTCTGAACATCCAATGGCTACGGCATTTGGTGCAGACGAATGTGACGGCTTCTGGCTGTCACTGGTTTCTAGGGAAGCAATGGCTGCCTGCAACAGCTGCGCCCTTAGCAACCGCCGACTTACCCTGCCCATTCCCTTACATGGCCACATAAGCAAATGGGTGGCGCATAGATCATGATATCATTGTCTGACCATATCTGGGCAATGATGTCACCACTATCCCCGCCCCTTCCTTTATACAGCTGATGACAGCTCAGGATGCTATCAACCAGTGATTCACACACAAGATGTAGAACAAAGAGTCCCAGCATTCACACACATACACAATTATCTCTCTAAAATTGCTTACATTTATCCCATTTGTACACAACACATGCATATCATTCTATCACTTTCTTTTAACTCTCTTTAATTTCCCTGTTTAAATTGAGTTTTACCTCCCTAAATTATACATTCCTTATTTTGTTCTGATATCCCTTGTACTGTAATCCCATACTTCATATACTGTAGCTTCTATGATCAGACGGGCAGCCATAGCGCTCATCCCATCTTCCCTCTCTGACAACATATAAAGTATTCTGTTTATTTTTTTTATTTAATCTGTTTTTATTAATTTTCATAAGGAGATTACAGATACAAAGATGAAAAAGAACCAAATGTAACATTTCCATCAAAGCGGGAAAAGTTCCATAAATACAATATAACACTTAAAGAAAAAGAGTTTAAGAAAATTCAATAGAGGAGGAAAAGGGGAAAGAGAGAAGGAGAAACAGACTAGGAGAAAGGGAAGAGGGAGAAGCTGGAAAAGTAAAAGAAGGGGTAGTAGAAGGGCGTCCCTGCCCCATGGGTCGAAACACCATCCAATATTTGTACAATGCCAGTTAAGCAATTTGTGACATTAATTTGGCGTAAGAAGGAGAGTGTGTAAAAGCGAGCCAGCATGACCAAATTTTGTTAAAAGTGGAGCACTTGTCACGTAAGGTATGGGTAATATCTTCCATGTGATATAGGTGTTGTGCTGTTAATAGCCATTGAGTAATAGGGGGGAGTTTTAGGTTGTTTCCAATATTTGGGTATGAGAGACTTTGCAGCGTTTAACAAGTGAGGCGTAATGGACCTTTATAGGTACTTGCTGGCTCGCTTGTACAATGAAAATGGACCACTAACGGGTCATTAACAACTGGAGACCCTTGGATGTTTTCAATCCAATATAGTATATCATTCCAGAACGGACGGATTAGGGGGCAGGACCACCAGATATGTGCATGTGTGGCCAGGGGCATATCATGAAATTAATGGGCCCGTGTGCAAGCCCACCGATCATCCCTGGCTGTCAACCAGGTAGAGATCATCCATGGGTGCAGTGTGGGTCAGAGCACAGTAGGCCCCCCCACCCCTCAGGGCCTGTGTTCAGCGAACACCCTGCACCCATGGATGATACACCACTGTGTGTGGCCCTTTCTCCACATCCCCTCCAGCACCTATCCGAGGTATCCGGAAAGAGTCTGTGTAGTGTGGCCTGAGTATAGTGCCATCTCGTTAATAATTTGTAGTTCATCTCTGCTGTTGTGGTGGACGTTGAGGACGTGTGTGCTAGTTGTAGAACTGTAGACCGGTGGTCCTCCGATAACGTTTTTTGCAAGTCTTTTTCCCAATTGGTTATGAATGCTGGGTGGCACTTTATGTTCAGGGAAATTAAAGCCTGGTAAAAAAGCGAGATCAATTTCTTTGGCGGTTGGGTGTGCGACAGTATAAACTCCAGAGGCGTGAGATCTGACAGCGATCTTAATGGTGAGGGGAGTGATCTTACAAACTGTGAGAGCTGGTGGTGACGCCACTTGTCCATAAAAGAGATTGTGTTGGCATTCTGAAGTTCCGATATAGGGCGGATCTCCCCGTTCAAAATTACTTGGTGCAGAAGGACCTGAGATGCGGGAAACCAGGCAGAGAAAAAGCTTCTGTCGTCTCTACCTGGAACAAAGTATGCATGACCCAATAATGGGAGTAGTGGTGAGTTAAATGAGGTGTTCTGTCTTCTATTAATAGTATCCCACATAGCTAGCGTGGATTTAGACAAGGGTGAAGTCGTACTGGAGAGAGATCTAGAATTCGGAGGGATCCAAGCTTGAGTATAAAGTATTCTGTTTAGACTCTCATTTCTCTGTTTTGGAATTTACTAGTTGAAGTGCCTGACCCTAAATTCATCCCACAACTTAACATCACAATGTCCCTTTTTGTCTAGTGTTAAATGTCTGTCACCCTTCATCCATCCTGCTCACATACATAGCTGTTCCTCTGTCTGTTTAATCTGCATGATTCTTAGTCCTTTGGTAACTCAGTTACCCATTGTGGATCGATGTCCACTCTAACCATTTATCTAGGGGCTCAGTATAGGCGGGAACCATACCTTTGGTTCATATATTTTATAGCACTTCTCTTGTGCTGGGCATTCTTTGAGGGTCTCCTACCCTTCATTCCCTTACTTAATTTAATGCCCATGACTGGCCAGTCTTTGCTACTTGTGCCTATACCCTCTTGTCTCAAAACTACTATTACAGCAGACGTGCACTTCATATACCTGTGAGCAGCACTATTCTTCCTTTACTTATCTATAACACTTTGATGGACAGTATACAGTGATGACATAATATATAACCACCAATTAATACAGTTCAATTAAGAGGAGTAAAATAAGTACCCTTTGTCCTGAAAATGCATTACCAATCAAGGAAGTCTGATAACTCAAATGGAAGCAACAGAGATTACCTCAGCCGGCTGATTATCAGAAATTCCCAGATCGTCTCAAGCTCCTCGTTTCAGATTCTCAGGGTCACCTGTAAATCCCCTCCTAAGGCAAAGCTCGCCATCTGACCTGGAATTTTATAGATAGGCAACTCCTATCCACATATTGATTAGTGGTTCCAAATTAATAATAATTACTGCAGAGACACAAAAGATACACTCAGCATCCTTACAAATAACTGTTCTGCTTTATTATGAAGCAATTGTAGGTTTTTATACACATGATTACATAGCTAACACATTAATATTACAATTGTACTTGTATGGTAACAAGGGGCGTAACATAGGCAGGCTACATCTAATCAGGACTCGAAAGAATGCAAACATGTAATGAAAACATTATTAGTGCTGTGTGCACAATGGGTGCAGTGTGCAATACATACAAAATAAAATACAATTATATACAGAACTTACAAATTTCCATTACAGGGAGGAGCTCCGTGTCTGAACAGAAGATTGGATGAACACTGGCTCCTCCCACATTCTTCTGAACATCCAACGTTTACGGCATTTGGTGCAGACGAATGTGACGGCTTCTGGCTGTCACTGGTTTCTAGGGCAGCAACAGCTGTGTCCTTAGCAACCGCCGACTACACCCCGCCCATTCACTTACATGGCCATGTAGGCAAATGGGTGGGAAATAGATCATGAAATCATTGTCTGAATATGGCCATATCTGGGCAATGAAGTCACCACTATCCCCGCCCCTTCCTTTATATAGCTGATGACAGCTCAGGATGCGAGTGTTACAGTCAGAGTGCGATGGGTTATTGGGGGTTATTGGTGAGTCAGTGGGCGGTTGGTATCAGGATCGACAATGGATTTACAATGAGAAGTTTTGGGGGATTTTTTAACCACTTCAGCCCCGGAAGGATTTCCAGCTTTAGGACCGGAGCCCTTTTTGCGATTCGGCACTGCGTCGCTTTAACTGACAATTGCGCGGTCGTGCGACGTTGTACCCAAACTAAATTTGGGTCCTTTTTTTCTCACAAACAGAGCTTTCTTTTTTTTTTTTTCCGTTTCAAAGTGTTTATTGATTTTTCCAAATACAATACAAGTATAGACAGGTTGTATAGGTTTTTTTCTTGACTACAAATTCACCATAATCATGCTTTTTGTCATACAAACGTTATTTTATATCTGTATTAACTAGATATAGCTTAGACTTATCTCTAAATAACTAGAGAAAAAATAGAAAGAGAAAAGGAGGAGAGAAGAGAGAGGACAAGGATGGTGGATATGAACAATCATCTGAGCATACTATGAAGACAATCATTAAATAAAAGAAGATCAGCCATTACGTTGAGGTGGTATTGATATACTGTTCCTTAAGCTTACCTATTGAAGAAGTCCCATTCGCCCCAAAGGGAACATGCTGCAAATGAGACTAAGGTGTTAAATAATAAGTAAGGAACTTATTATATCCATTTAATTTGATGGGAAATTCCAGATTTAATTGTTGTAAAGCCCAATATCTTACTAGTAATTCAACTTATTTTTCAGGAGTCGTGATGCTCTAGAGTAAATTATCCATTCTTTCCATAGCTTATTAAATTTGATGGTGGACCCATTTTTTTGTGCTATCATAAGTTCGTAGTGGGCAATTGTGTTGAGTCTGCCAATAACTTCGGATAGGTTAGGGGCATGGACTGTTTTCCATAGTTTAGCTATGGTTATTCTTGCCGCTGTCAGGATGTTTGCTACAATGGTCCTATATGAAGTGGGATAGATGTCTAGATTAATTCCTAGAAGTGCTAGCTCTGGAGTTAATTGAATTAAGTTTCCTATAAGAGAGGCTATAAAGTTGGAAATTGATTTCCAAAAACTCTTTAGTGTTTTGCATTCCCATAAAATATGAATTAAATTTCCTTTGTGTGTATTACATCTCCAACAGTCAGGGGAAGTAAGTGGGAACATTTTGGATAGTCTAAATGGGGTGATATACCATCTGTTTAATATTTTCTGTGCATTTTCCCAATTTTCTATGCAAGAAGAGGCTTTTCTGTTAATCAACATAGCTTTATTCCATTTTTCCCAAGCAAATGTTTTCCCCACATCTCTTTCCCATTTAATCATATTTACAGTTTTTTCTTTGGGTGGAGAGGATACTAGCAAATTATAAAATAATGAGATTCCTTTTTTTTTTGTATTATTGGAGATTAGATAATTCCAGGCCTCTTGATTAATCCCTATCATTAAGTCTGGATCAAAGTTTTTATGTTCTTTCTTCTGTTTCACTTTATTTATTAATAACGTTTTAATGTCACTAGGTAGATGTACAAACTGGTTCGTACCCTTCAATATCCAGGGGTTAGTATTAATCCTTGCCTTGCAATATTCAAGGGCCCTAAGGGGTAGTGGGATATTATAGTTACTTGTTCCTAAGCTCGATTTATTAAGTAAGTATTTCCATGCAAATAGTGAGGATTTGATTGTGAGGTAGTTGGGTACTATAACTTTAGGGAATTGATAGTATGCTATTGCTAAAGCATGTAAGTCATTCCCTTTCACCGCCATGAATTCAATGTTGGACCAGAGTTTGCATTCATCATATTTAAACCAGTATTTCATCTGGGCTAGAAGTGTCGCATAATAGTAACATCGTATATCAGGGAGATTCATCCCTCCTTTATCTTGCGGTGTCATAAGTGTTGCCATAGACACTCTTGGTTTTCTCCCGTTCCAGATCAGATCGCTCAATTTTTTATTGATCTGTGTAAAAAATTTTGCTGGTATAGGTATAGGGATCGATCGGAAATAATATAGGATTTTTGGTAGAATTTGCATTTTTATTGCAGCGATCCTTCCAATCCATGTAAGATTTGTTTTTTTAATATTTAGGCAGTCTTGTTTTATAGTTTCTTGAAGGATTGGGAAATTAGTTTCAAATAGTCTTGAAACTAGGTGGGTGAGCTTAATGCCCAGGTAATTAATATGTTAATTATTCCAATCGCATTCAAACAATCGTTTCAATTGAGCGATCTGATCGTTAGGGATGTTCATGGGTAATATTTGACACTTGCTAGGATTTATTTTATAGTAGGAGACTGATCCAAATGCCTCTATTATTTTAATAACCTCTGGTAGAGAGCTTTCTGGGGATGACATAGTTAGGATAATGTCATCCGCAAAGAGTCCTATCTTGTGCTCGATTACACCAATTTCTATACCTTTTATGATCAAATTGTTTCTAATTTGTGCTGCTAATGGTTCTATTATTAATGAAAATATAATTGGGGATAGGGGGCACCCTTGTCTTGTCCCATTGGACAGGGAAAATCTACTTGAGATGCTTCCTGCAGTGAATACTCTAGCAGTTGGTGATGTGTATAATGACATTATGGCTCCTAGTATGAATCCTCGGAGTCCAAATTTTTTCAGGGTTTCTTCAATATACGTCCAATGTACTCTGTCGAATCAAGTAATATAGAAAAATATTGCGCTATCCTGAAAAATGTGAAAAGAAAGCGAAAAAAGAAAACTAAAGCAGCTAACACGACAAAACATCCAATTTGTGCAAAATGTGAACCAAAAAGTGTAGCGCTAAAAGAAACACTATGTATATTGCAATATAAATCAATAGTGAATAACAACAAAAATAGTCCAAATAAAGATAATGTGTTCAGTCTTGATCAAGACATCCGAAATATTAATCGTATATCTTCAACAATAGTAGAAAAATTGCATCATGTGTTGTGCACTCCAATCAAATGTGTAAAAGGTACTCTTACCAACGATAAGAGGAAATTGCGCGTGTGTTAATCTCAAAGGGACATCCTCTAGACCTCGCCGTGTGGCTTTGATCCCACCGTCTGCCGGGAACTCCCCGAGGGTCCACAGCCGGATGCCAAACTCCAATAAACGGGTGTAACAATCTGTTGGGTGATTCGACCATCAACCAGGAACTCCTGCAGGTCTCCAGCTAGGTCTCAAGCTCCGACACCACCATGCAACAGTATGCCTCAATATAAAAAGGAGTCTACATAGCGAATACTCTGTCGAATGCCTTCTCTGCATCCAATGCCAGAAACAGACAAGGCATCCGACTATTTCCTATGTGGTTAATAATGTTTATCATCCTTCTGGTGCTGTCTGGGCCTTGTCGCCACTTTACAAACCCAACCTGGTCTGGTCCTATGAGCTGGGGGGTAATGTCTAATAATCTGTTTGCAATAATTTTAGAGTAAATTTTCAAATCTGTATTTAGTAGGAAAATAGGTCTATAATTACTGGGTATGGGCAAATCTTTTCCTTGTTTAGGAATTGTTATAATTATGGATTCTAGCATTTCTCTGGGGAAGGGTGTATTATCCGCGACTTGGTTAAAGATTTTGTTTAGAAAAGGAGTGAGAATTGCGTTAAATGCGATATAATATTCGCTTGATAGCCCGTCTGCTCCCGGGGCCTTGTTTCTGGGTAGGTTTTGGATAACCCTGTTGATTTCTTCTTCTTTTATAGGTTGATTAAGCATATCAAGGGTGGTTTGGTCTATTTTAGGAAGGTTGATATTCTTAAGGAATTGTTTTATATCCGATGTCTGCGGTTGGGGATTTGATTTGTCTTTGTTCAAATTGTAGAGTTCCTCATAGTAAGAGGCAAATGTATTCGCATTTTCTTGTGGGTTAAATATGGATTTCCCCGTTTTATAATGTGTTAATTTCTGTATTTTCTGTTTGTATTGTTTTTGTTTAATTTGCCTAGCAAGAAATCTTAAAAAGGAAAAGGATTGTAAGAAATCCTTGAGCACTTATGTGCTGTTTGCCTTCCATTGGGGGGTGGGTGAGATCCCGAAGACCGCAGTCCCTGACCATTATTTCCTAGGGGCTTGCTCTTAGAGGAAATCATATAATGGTTGAATAGGGTGGTGCATTGTGTTGGTTATCTTGAGAGTGTTTTTTAACCTTGGGTGGCGTTCCAATGAGGGTTTTTTTTGTCCCTGGGGTTATTTCTGGAGTCAGGTCTTTTTTCATCTGGTGGGAGTAATCCCCATGTTTTCAGGAGTTTCAGTCCTTCTTCCAGGGAGAAAATTGTATAAGCTTTGTTGTTATAATCTATTTTTAGCTTCGTGGGAAATCCCCATTTATAGATTATCTTGTGATTGCGCAAGATTTTGGTAATAGGGATTAAGTTTTTACGTGCGAGGATCGTTGCTTGAGAGAGGTCAGCAAATAGTAAAATTCCTGAGTAGGGTCCCGGTAAGGGGGAGTGTTGTCTTGCAAAGAGCATTAAATCATCTTTTACGTGAAAGAAATGAATTTTGGCGATTACATCTCTCGGGAGTTTTTCTGGGATGTGTGGAGGTTTAGGAAGCCTATGGGCTCTGTCTATAACCAGCTCCTGTTTTTTAACATTAGGGAGAAGATCCACTATCATTTTTTGCAGAAATTGCTTCAAAACGCCATTTTTTACGTTTTCAGGTATTCGGCGAAATTTGACGTTGTTACGTCTTGCACGGTCTTCTAGGTCGGAGACCTTTAGTTTTAGCTGTTTCAATTCCTCCTCCAAAGCAAAGTGGTCATCTACAAGCTCATTATGAGCTTCTGTAAAGTCAGTCATTTTATGCTCAATGTAGTCTATTCTCTCCCCTAATTCTTCCGTTTCCTTTTTTACTTTATTCATGCATGTTTGCATGTCAAATTGAAGTGCACCTCTGAGAGAGAGTAACATCTCTTTTAGATCAGTATCAAGTATGGCTGCTCCTGTAGTTGGGAAAGAGTTTAACATTTCTCCATAAGGGTTAATAGGAACTGAGTTGTCAGCATCCATGCTATTGTCAGTCTCCTGTGTCTCAGATTCTGAAATTTTCCTCCTCTGTTTTAAGGGGCTGTTTATTTCAGCTTGCAGAGGGTCATACTCTATGTTCTGTTTTAGGTGAGCCTGCCCTTCATCTCCCCTTTCTGCAGTTTCTCCCTGCTTGCCTGTGTGTGCTGTGCAGGAGGAGCCGGCGCCATCTTGCCTATATTGTGATTCACAGGGGCTGTAAAAGGCTTCTAATTTGCGGGGTTTATCCCGGGTTTTCCTTTTCCCCATTGGGATGAATGTGCTCACCTTCCCTTCCAGCTTCAAATTGTGCCCTTCGGGTCTCCGGATTGCCGCTGTTGATAGCTCCAGGGATCGCGGTGTTCAGGAGCTCTATCACAGTGCGTCCATGCACTAGCTCGGCCAGACACGCCCCCCATCACAAACAGAGCTTTCTTTTGGTGGTATTTGATCACCTCTGCGTCATTTCTGATCGCCGCTATAAACAAAAGAAGAGCGACAATTTTGCAAAAAAACCCAAATTACTTACTTTTTGCTAAAATACAAATCCAAAAAAAAATATAAAAAAACATTTTTTTTCACCGTTTTTGGCTGATTTATATTCTTCCTCATATTTGCAATAAAAAAAAACGCAATCAGCGTTTATTGATTGGTTTGCGCAAAAGTTGCCGCGTTTACGGATGATGAGAATTCATTTTTGGGGTTTTTTTTTTTTTTTTTATACTTTACTAGTAATGGCGGCGATCTGCGATTTTTAGCGGTACTGCGATATTTCAGCGGACATGTCGGACCATTTTGACACTTTTTTGGGACCATTGGCATTTATACAGCGATCAGTGCAATAAAAATGCACTGATTACTGTGTAAATGCCATTGGCAGTGAAGGGGTTAACCTGCAGGGGGCGCTCTAAGGGTTAACTGTGTTCCCTGGGTGTGTTCTAACTGTATGGGGACTGCCCTAGCTGGGGAAGGGAAGTGGTCACAGCCTCCACGTACAGGAAGGCTGTGATCACAGCCCTTCCCCCTCACACAGAATGGAGGTCCGTGTTTACATACACGGACCTCCGTTCCTTCACTCCGGGGGGGCCATCGCGGGTAGCCGGCGGCAATCGAAGCCGCTGCACCCGCTCCCTGGCCCTCCCCGAACACAGTGAGTGCACGGGCGCGCCTCCGGCGGCGCGCGCGCTCACTAGGCTCTGTCTCGCGGCCGCCGTCGTATGACGGCGATTCGCGTTACAGAGCCACTCTGTCGCCGTCAATTGCCGATCAGCCGTCGGCAAGCGGTTAAATAAATTACATCAATTCCTTTATTTCGGGGAATGAGTAGAGGTGCTATGTACCCCAAACTCATTTATGTGGGAGTGGTATCTGGGCACTTCCAGATTCTGATAAGCCCCCCTGACTACAGACCCCCACAATCACTAAGCCAGGGTTGTAGGGATAAGGCCCTTGTCCTCATTAACATGGGGACAAGGTGCTTTTCCATGGGAGAAGTCCCTCTTGACAAGCCCCCCCATGTTGTCGGCACATGGCCTGGTGTGGTTCAGGAGAAGGGGTGGGGCCACACACTTACTCCTCCCCCTTTACTGGTCAGCCAGGCTGCATGCTTAGATTAATGGTTTGGTATGGATATTTTGGAGGGAGGGGCACACACATTTTGTGTGTGAGGTCCCCCTTAATATCCATCTTACACTCAGTGAGTCTGGTCTGTATTTGGGGGGTTCTATACATTTTCTCATTCTTGCTGTAGGATGGGCTACAGAAAAAGTGACATTTACAAAGAAAAAATGAATCAGTTTAAATTGCCAGAAAATGACATTTCATTGCCGGCTTCTTTCTTTTTCAAACAGCACACAGACCCTCCAAAGGTCCCCCAAATACATAGAAGAACCTTGGGGGGGTCTGTGTGCTGTTTTGGCAATTATAAGTGTATGAGTATGATCTCAGGTATTAGTATGAAGCCATGTCTGATGAAGGAAACTAAGGGGTCTACTTATAGAGAATTCATGGGATGAATGTGACAATCACTCATCCAGCCGTTACATATTCTGGCCATAATGTATCACAGTGATTTCCTATGATAGCCAACGCCATCTAGTGACCATAATGGGGTATTTTCCTGACATAACTCCATTAGTAAAAATATCACAATACTGCATTATGGCCTCTAGATTGAGCCAAGGAAATCAGTGTATGAAATAAAATACATCGTATATTCATCACAGCTGGGTGAATGCCGGTCACATTCATTCAACTATTTTTTATTTTCAAACAGACCTCTAAGTGTTTGTGAAATTTTACACCACATGAAAGGTAATGACTCCATTTTTATTTTTCTTCTGCTATCAATGGCCAACACGGTACAACACTTCATCCATGTCTTTGGTGATCTCTGATCTCCTTATGAACTCAGGGATGAACAATTCCTATCTCCTGACACCCGGGACATGCAGTTCTGAGGGCCGGACAGGGAGGTTTTATTTAACATTTAGCCCTGCTGTGGGCAAGCAAGGAGCAGGTTTACTTGTTGGATGGAAGCATTCGGGTGGCTGAGCGAATGTTTCCACACCCCTGGTAAAGTGCCCCCTGACACGCACCCGCTACGTATCCTGGGCTCCTCTGCCCATCTGTGGACCCAGGACCAGCATAGCGGGTCATGATGGGTAGAGAGGAGGGAGGACACACATCCGCTCTCCTCCCCTTCTTGTTCCTGACCCGGAAGTGACATGTATGACATCACTTCCGGGTCCCCAGTGACAGTTTCCCCGCTATCAAGGCTGGGAAAGTATATAATGCAGTGTGATCTGTATTACATTACATTTAGTGGAGCACAGGGGAGACATTGGGAGTCTTTTATACCCTGGGTGTCTCATTAAAGAGAACCTGTCACCAAAAATCATCACATAGGGGAATTTTTGTCCTCTGTCAGTGTTTCTCAACCTTTTTTCAGTCAAGGAGCCCTCCAAAATTATGGACAATCTCGGGGCACCCTATAAAATGATGGACAGTCTTGAGGCGCCCCAATCTAAAATGTAAAAATATTCTAATAGTTCTACATAATACAACATCCACACACGTAGGACACCCAACATTATAAGTGATTTATTCTCCCAAAGCAAATAGACTTTTGCACAGTGGTACTGACTAGTATTCCAATGTTTCTCTTCTCCCTCAGTTTTTCTCCATCACTCAGCTAATGAGACCCCAAAGCTGATGGAGAGGGGTGGGGGAGGGTCACACAACGATGATATTCAGGCAACTGACATCCTCCTTATCAGCTCATGATGTCATTGGTCGTTAGGAGGTTGGCAGCTAGAAGGGTGTAATGGTGAACAATGAAAACCTGAGGCTTTGTGTAACTAAAAGGCTTCATCCACCCTCCGGCTTGTATACAATTTTGGGACAATTGTTGGGCATTTTGCCAAGGGCCCCTGAAGAAACCTCAAGGCACCCTGGTTGAAAAAGGGCTGCTCTATGTGATGAAAAACAAAACATTTTTCAATTGTACAAAATTAAATGTAATCCCAGGCACATAACCCCTCTCTCACAAAAAAAAATCTGAGGCCCCGTCCCCACATATACAAACATAAACTCACACATTGGGGCGCCTACACCTGAAAACGTTAATTGTGATACACATGTTACATATCGCCGTGCAGGCCAGAATGAGAGCGATAATTCTATCACCAGACCTCCTCCATAACACTAAACTGATGACCTATAGGGGGCTTTTAAAGCATTGCCTATAGAAAATAGAGGGTACTGACGTTTGTCACAATTTCCAAGATGCACATAAATTTAAGGTGTGACATGTTGGGTATCTATTTACTCGGTGCGACCTCGGCTTTTAGATTTTAAAAAAATTGGGTAATTTATTATTTTTGTGCCCCCTAAAATGACCTTTAGTCTATTTTTGACTGAAATTTTGCATTTCCTAGACTTTTGCGGTAATAGATGACATAAAAAAATTGGAACTACCACTATTTCATTCTCTAGGGTGTCTGCTTTCAGAAAATATATCATGTTTTGGGGGTTTTATATAATCTTCAGGCCAAAAATCATGTTTTAACTCCTTCCTGCTCGGCCTATAGCAGAATGACAGCCAGGCGGGGGTTCCATTATCCTGACTGGATGTCATATGACGTTCCAGAAGAATAAGACGCTCAGGCACGGCGATCGGTGGTGCGGTGTGTCCCTCTGACACACCACATCATCAATCTCCTATCTATGATTTAGGATCTTTACCATGTGATCAGCTGTGTCCAATCAAAGCTAATCACATCGTAACCAGGAAGCGGCTTTTCTTTATTCATGCTGACAAGGCGCAAGGAGAGGAGAGCCAATCAGTGACTCTCCTGACAGGGGGGATCTGCACTGATATTCAGTGCATTGATTATCAGTATAGGCCCATCAGCACCCGTCTGTGATGCCAATCAGTGCCCATCAGTGCTGCCTATTAGTGCCTCCTCATCAGTGCCCATCAGCGAAGGAGAAAACTTACTTATTTACTAAATTTTACAAGAGAAACTTTTTTGTTTCAAAATTTTCTGTCTTTTTTTATTTGTAGCTCAAAAATTAAAAAACGCCAGAGGTGATCAAATACCACCAAAAGAAATCTCTGTTTGTGGGGAAAAAAAAAAAAAAGATAAAACTGTCATATGGGTACAGTGTTACATGATCGCACAATTCTCATTCAAAGTGTGACAGCAGTGCAGGGAGAAGGTCCCCATACCGGCTGTCACTTTATGAAAAGAGCACGGCCGTGCCATTCATTCACAGAGTTCTGTCCTTTGCCGATGTCGGCTTGTAGTTTTCAATGAACTCCCACACCTCTGCTGAGCTCTCTGATAGATGAGGAACAAGGAGATTGGGACCCCGATTTAGTCCCTCGGACAAGTCGTTTTTTCACAAAATGTCCACACCCCTGGAACTGTTTCTTGCATGATGAAGATCAGCCATGGAGTATATCTGAGGTGTATATCAGGGTGTGCTTCTTCCCCACATGAGAGCTGTGATGTTCAGCAACATTCATATAAAAGACATTTCCCGTACTCAAGGCACTAATACACCTCGAGGGTTGTGTGCGATCCCTGATGTACAGGAAGATAGGACTTCAGTGAGGAACATTTCCCTCACTCAGGACAGGGAAGTGGCTTCTTCCCCTTGTGAGATCTCTGATGTGTGTAAAGATTGGTCTTCTGTGAGAAAAATTTCCCGCACTCAGGACAAGAATACGGCCTCTCCCCTGTGTGAGATCTCTGATGTATGGATAGATTGGACTTCGCTGAAAAATGTGTCCCACACTCAGGACAGGAATATGGCTTCTGCCCCGTGTGAGATCTCTGATGTATGGAAAGTTTGGACTTCTCTGAAAAACATTTCCCGCACTCAGCACAGGTATACCGCTTATCCCCTGTGTGCAGTCCCTGATGTTTGTAAAGGCTGGACTTCTCTAAAAACATTTTCTGCACTCAGGACAGGAATGTGGCTTCTCCCCCATGTGAGTTCTTTTATGTACATTAAGACCAGAATTAAGAAGGAAACATTTTCCGCACTCAGGACAGGAATAAGGCTTCTCCCCCGTGTGACATCTATGATGTGTGGAAAGATCGGACTTACGTGAAAAACATTTCCCACACTCAGGACAGGAATACGGCTTCTCCCCTGTGTGAGATCTCTGATGTCTGGAAAAACTGGACTTGTCTGAAAAACATTTCCCACACTCAGAACAGTAACACAGCTTCTGTCCTGTGTGAGATCTCTGATGTAGGTAAAGATTGGACTTGCCTGAAAAACATTTCCCGCACTCAGGACAAGTATATGGCTTCTCCCCTGTGTGAGTTCTTTTATGCACATTAAGACTGGATTTAAGACAGAAACACTTCCCACACTCAGGACAGGAATACGGCTTCTCCCCCATGTGAGTTCTTTTATGCACATTAAGATCATATTTAGAACGGAAACACTTCCCGCACTCAGTACAGGAAAAGCTCTTATCTGTTGGAAGGACGGCACCGTCCCTCACAGTCTGAGGTTCCTCAGGATAAGAGGAATACGATGGTCCATCTACACTGTGTGGTGCCGGATGGACATTTGAGGTAGCTGGGTTTTCTCCTGGACTATACTGTGTGATGTCCTCATCTTCTACTTTACAGTCTGGAGACAAAGTGAGACAATCCTCTGAGGTTTTCCTCTTCTCCCGTCCATCTACTAAAATAGAAATAAAAAGATTATAACTAGACATGAGCTGATTGGTTCCCCTAAACCAGGACTCCGCCCACATCAGGCAGCTTTGTCTCTGAGGATCTTACAATTCCCCCCTCAAGGTAACGAGTAAATGGCTCCTCTGATCTCCTACCAGTTCATTTCTTTCTTTTAAATCAAAACAATATTTTATTGCCGTCAAGAATGCACTTATTACAGTATCCATAGTATAGTGTACAGCATTACAATTGATGTGTCCAGAATAGCAAAGTAATATGCATCAAATGGGTAGTTATTGTAATGCATCTCAAGAATGGCGGAATTTAATGAATGAGAAAAGATAAAAGAAAATAATACATGACTTCCAATCTGTCCTTGTTCCCTCCTTTCCCCCTTCCCTGGGATTTCCATAAAGTTTATTATCAGGCTTACTAGGGTACCTAAATCCTTTTTGCTCATATGTGTCAGACATTCTATGTCCTAAACCTAGGAGTTCATGCTCAAGACTTCCTGTTAGACTTCCATCAGCAGCAATCTGTCTCTAACCAGTTGTGCCGGGGCTACTGAGGTATTAGATAGCCAGTTTTGCCATATGAGATCAAACTTTTGAAATGCATTGCGGTGACGGTAAGCTAATGGTATGTTCTCTAAGGAGGGTGTTGTTGATGCAATGTATCCATTGGGCTTTAGTAGGCGAGGAATGCGATATCCATAATCTTGCTATCAACTTCCTGGCTAGATATAGCAGTCTTGTGATCATGTAGTATATTCCTCTAGGGAACATCTCCTCATCTATAGCTCCCAACAGGCACACCAGTGGGGTAAAGGGGATAGGAAGTTGAGCTACTTCAGTAATGGTTTGAATGACCTCAGCCCAGTATCTTGCCAGTTTGGGACATCTCCAGGTCCTATGTATAAAGTCACCTGCTACACACTGTGGGCAGAGAGGAGTTTCTCTTCTGCCCCAAGTAAACAGTTTGGCCGGCGTGAGATATGACCGATGGAGGATGAAGACTTGAGAAAGTTTATGGGAGGCAGAAACTGAGACTACTGGGAGGGATTCCAATGTCCCACTGCTCATCGTCTATCTCTCCTATGTCTGTGACCCATGAAGACCTACATTTAAGTAAAGAGATTTTGTATCGCGGGGAGGAGGATATAGAGAGGGGTGTCACTTGTGCTTGGGCTTGCAAGGCATGCTGAAGCTTGATAAAATTGGCCATTAGTGAGCAATAATTCATTACTCAACTGTTCAAAAGTTTTTAAGGTGCCATTGGAGTACAGTTACTGTTTCTTCCATAAGGAGAACCCCTGTAGCTTATTAACTTCTGCAAAATTGGGATTGTGCCATAGTGGAGTAAACTCCATTGTACCAGAAACAGACAGTGCCTGTTTAGTTGTTTTCCACACAGTTTTAAGCAAGCCCCTTGTAGGTGAAGAGTGAGGAATGCCCGGGAGATCCATTTCCAAGTGTGATATGGCCGGAAGCTCTGGAACAGTCCAGGACACCAACCGAGCAGCTGGATCCAACTTATCCTCAGCACCCCAGCCAGCGAACTGTTGCAGCTGGGAGGCCAGGAAATACATCTTGGGGTGAGGGACCACCAGACAACCCCGGTCCTTACCATATTGGAGGGTATTTAGACTTGTATGGGCCTGCCCCCTTCCCCATATAAGATTCCGAAATTGGGAATCTATACATTTAAACCATTTGTTCAAAATCCAAATGGGTGAATTATGAAAAATATATAATAGCCGTGGGGCCCACACCATCTTTATAAGGTTTACATGACCTATCACTGATAGCGGCAGTTTGCACCAGCTATTACCTTTGAGTTTTTGTTTATTTAATTGGGGAGCTAAGATAAGTGACAGATAGTCTGCTGGATCTTTAGACACCATGACCCCCAGATACTTAAAGAAGTCCACTATGGTAATTTGTGCTGCCCTGTCTGGGAGAGGTGCCACAGGTGGGTCTAGCGGCATAAGCACCGATTTGGACCAGTTGATGGCAAATCCTGAGATACTGCCAAAGTCTGAAATGAGTTTCATGACTGTGGACAACAAATCCCCCATGTCACCCAGATATAGTAGTGCGTCATCCGCATAAAAAGACACCTTATCTTCCATCGAATCCAACTATAGATGGGCGATTACAAATGAGCATTGCCAGAGGCTCCACTGTCATCGCAAACAGCAGCGGTGACAGCGGACACCCCTGCCGAGTGCCTCTATGTAAGGAAAAAGAGCAGGAAAGGGCATTATTTATTCTTAATCTAGCGCTTGGAGCCGAGTAAAGGACTCTAATCCAATTAATATACCTGTCCCCTATGCCAAACCTAGACAGGATATCCAGGAGGTAGGGTCATTCAACACTATCAAATGCTTTTGCCACGTCTAAGGATAAGATGGCCCTACCTCCAGGATTATCTGCAGGAATCTGCAGATTTGAAAATAGACATCTTATGTTGTCTGCTGTGGACCGGGCAGGGATAAAACCTGATTGGTCTCGGTGAATAAGTTTGCTAATAAATTTAGATAATCTATTGGCCAGTACTTGGGCAAGGAGTTTAACATCTGTATTCAACCGAGATATGGGTCGATAGGAGTCTGGGATGAGTTAGTTCATTTCTATAATTATGGACCTTAGTCAGAGAGTAAGGAAACAACCAGAACTGTCTTTTATAGAAGTGACAGTGATGAGGGGATTATAGGACGAGTGTCTCTCTTTATTTCCATCTCTCTCTCTCTTTCTGTATCTCTCTTTATTTCCACATCTCTCTCTCTTTCTGTATCTCTCTTTATTTCCATCCCTCTCTCTTTCTATATCTCTCTTTATTTCCACATCTCTCTCTCTGTATCTCTCTTTATTTCCATATCGCTCTCTCTTTCTGTATCTCTCTTTATTTCCATCTCTCTCTCTCTTTCTGTATCTCTCTTTATTTCCATATCGCTCTCTCTTTCTGTATCTCTCTTTATTTCCACATCTCTTTCTTTCTGTATCTCTCTTTATTTCCACATCTCTCTCTTTCTGTATCTCTCTTTATCTCCATCTCTCTCTCTCTTTCTGTATCTCTCTTTATTTCCATCTCTCTCTCTCTTTCTGTATCTCTCTTTATCTCCATATCTCTCTCTTTCTGTATCTCTCTTTATTTCCGTATCTCTCTTTATTTCCATATCTCTCTTTATTTCCACATCTCTCTCTTTCTGTATCTCGTTTTATTTCCATATCTCTCTCTGTTTTTGTATCTCTCTTTATTTCCATATCTCTCTCTTTCTGTATCTCTTTTTATTTCCATATCTCTCTCTTTCTGTATCTCTTTTTATTTCCATATCTCTCTCTGTTTCTGTATCTCTCTTTATCTCCATTTCTCTCTGTTTCTGTATCTCTCTTTATTTCCATATCTCCCTCTCTTTCTGTATCTCTCTTTATTTCCATATCTCTCTCTTTCTGTATCTCTCTTTATCTCCTTATCTCTCGCTCTTTCTGTATCTCTCTTTATTTCCATATCTCCCTCTCTTTCTGTATCTCTCTTTATTTCCATATCTCCCTCTCTTTCTGTATCTCTCTTTATTTCCATATCTCTCTCTTTCTGTATCTCTCTTTATCTCCATATCTCTATCTCTTTCTGTATCTCTCTTTATTTGCATATCTCCCTCTCTTTCTGTATCTCTCTTTATTTCCATATCTCCCTCTCTTTCTGTATCTCTCTTTATTTCCATATCTCCCTCTCTTTCTGTATCTCTCTTTATTTCCATATCTCTCTCTCTTTCTGTATCTCTCTTTATCTCTATCTTTCTGTATCTCCCTTTATTTTCATATCTCTCTCTCTTTCTGTATCTCTCTTTATCTCCATATCTCTCTCTTTCTGTATCTCTCTTTATCTCCATATCTCTATCTCGTTCTGTATCTCTCTTTATTTCCATATCTCCCTCTCTTTCTGTATCTCTCTTTATTTCCATATCTCCCTCTCTTTCTGTATCTCTCTTTATTTCCATATCTCTCTCTCTTTCTGTATCTCTCTTTATCTCTATCTTTCTGTATCTCCCTTTATTTTCATATCTCTCTCTCTTTCTGTATCTCTCTTTATCTCCATATCTCTCTCTTTCTGTATCTCTCTTTATCTCCATATCTCTATCTCGTTCTGTATCTCTCTTTATTTCCATATCTCCCTCTCTTTCTGTATCTCTCTTTATTTCCATATCTCCCTCTCTTTCTGTATCTCTCTTTATTTCCATATCTCTCTCTCTTTCTGTATCTCTCTTTATTTCCATATCTCTCTCTCTCTTTCTGTATCTCTCTTTATTTCCATATCTCTCTCTCTTTCTGTATCTCTCTATATCTCCATATCTCTCTCTTTCTGTATCTCTCTTTATTTCCATATCTCTCTCTTTCTGTATCTCTCTTTATTTCTGTATATCTCTCTTTCTGTATCTCTCTTT
The DNA here is from genome assembly GCA_018402905.1 of Glandirana rugosa. Lineage (NCBI taxonomy): Eukaryota > Metazoa > Chordata > Amphibia > Anura > Ranidae > Glandirana > Glandirana rugosa. Next base: position 34,199 of record BLSH010296718.1, read on the forward strand.
ATTTCCATATCTCTCTCTTTCTGTATCTCTCTCTCTTTCTGTATCTCTCTTTATCTCCATATCTCTCTCTTTCTGTATCTCTCTGTGCGGTATCTGTACCACATACCACAACAAGGATATGTGCTCACCGCTCCACGTTATAAGAGGTGTGAGAAGTGCCTGATAGATCTCCAATTACTAAACACTGGATTGTCATTTTCTTTTTTTTCTCACTTATCACTTTTGGAGGATTATTGGGAAATTGTTACTGTATATGTTGGGTGTGTTATTTTGTTGCACATAATAACTGAAAATGTGAAAAAGTGAATAGTATTAGGTAGTCTCACTCATAATGCTGCACATTTTATGGTTAGATGAGATTTCACATCTGTAATCGCTTAAAGGAGGAATGTATTTAGTGGTAATGACCCACCTGTGCTGATCTCTGTAGGAGTGTCCTCCTCTATAAATGTCCTCGTTATTCCATCCTCCTCCATAGACTGCTGATCATCCCTCACATACCTCTCTTCTTCTTCTGTTTTAACCTCAAATTCTATATCGATTGGATCTCCACTCTAATCAAGAAAATGAGAGAGAAGATCATCTGTAAAATATAAGCTTTAATATTGAGACATCACATAACAAATCCACACATTGTCTCTATAAGTGTGTTTTATAACCTCTGTCTCACCAACCTTGTAACAGTGAGGGATGGTGCGATCGTCCTGTGTGGAATCCCAGGAATGCTGAGGATGGGGACATCTTTTTGGTGGGTTCCTGGTATTAGGTGGCTCCATCTTATCCTTGTGTCCTTCTGAAAACTCCTCCATCACTCCATACTCCTCATCTTCCTCTTTATACTCTTCTTTAACCCCTTCCTTACCGGGCCATTTCTGACACTCCTCTCCTACATGTAAAAATCATAATTTTTTTGCTAGAAAAATACTCAGAACCCCCAAACATTATATATGTTTTTCATATTTCTCCTTCTACTCCTCATACCTCACTACCTCCTCAAAAGTCTTCCTGTGTTCCTATTCTACCTCGGTGGATTATGGTCCTTGGGTGGTTTTTCTACAGGGGTAGGAGTCGTAAGGACCCTAAGGTGTGTCCTGCTAGCGTGGTAGGGAGTGACAATGTTCCAACCACTCTGTCTCCAATATTTTGTGTGAATATCTCTGTTACACACCTAAACAATACACTACAGAGTTATAATTTCGAATATAAAATGTCTACTAGAAGAGAGAGTAAAAGAACTAATCTCACCTCTAGGTTAGCTATATCTTAAACTCCAATTTTGTCTTCTTCTTCTCTCCATAC
>BLSH010296718.1:40411-89148 GCA_018402905.1 Glandirana rugosa
TTTTATTTTAGAATAATGGAAGAGACGATGGTGAAGGTCGTTGCAGAGGAGAGATGAAGGAGGGCGGAGTGGAGAGTGGGCCTTGAAGGGTAGACATGGACTGTAGTGAAGGACAGAAGGTATCTCTGAAGGACAGACCCATCTTCACTCTAGTGGTGGAACACCTCGAGTCTCCTTGACGTCGGGACTCTTTCCAGACCATCACACTTGTGCCGGCCTTTGTTACAGCAGCAGTCCGGTATAAGTTATATTTGTAGGTATTTGAGTTGTTACACATAGCGCGGGTTTTATTCAATTTCTATTGGTGACATAATTGCCCAAATCTGGGGATCAGGAGCCATTTCCACCCTTTACTCTCGGCTGGGGTTCTTTGTATCCATATAACAGATGTTCTACATGACTAAATCTGCAATCAATTTTACTGCAAAATCAAAGGGGCCAAAATGTCTCCCCCCGAGCAGTAATATATTTCTATCCCCCTTGGTGGGAGTGGAGATGACCCCATCTATAAGGATATACAGTACATCCACACACAGCACAAGGCCGTGTTCACACTACCAGACCTTTCTCAGGGCTGCAGTTCCTCTGAGCTCCACAAGGTGGTGATCTCACTTCTACCCAGACAGGAAGTCTCTATGGAAGACAGGAAGTGATGTCAGGTACAGATGGGAAGTTCCGGGTGAGAGGTGAGGCGGGAGGAAGTAGAGAGGAGACGTTGCTGGAAGTGGTAGCAGAGAAGGTAATAAGATTTTATTTTCTATTTACACCCAGTAACCCCCATCATGTCCATCCTCTTCCTTCATAGTCACTGTTATGTATTTTATCTCCAGCAGATGATGACACACACATCTATAGTGTGGAAACCTAGATTAACCCTCAGGGTCAAAATATTTCCCCACTTATGGGGCCGGAACATTCCCTTCATTTTGGAGAAGCGTCACCTTTCCCACCAATCACCTTCTCACCTCATCAGTCTATACTAACAGATTATACCACTTTTATTAGTGGTGGGGATGGGAGGTTTATTTAGGGTTGCCACCTCATCCCTTTAAAACCGAACACATATTAATTACACAGGTTGTTCTGTGGCTGATTAAGGTGGTAATTAAACTCACTTGGTGCCTTGTCTGCATTAAATTAGCCTCAGAACAACCTGTGTAATTCATATGTGTTCGGGTTTAAAGGGATGAGGTGGCAACTCTAGTTTTATTTAGGGAGGAATGGAATATCTATGTGTTTTATAAGATTCAGATAGGAAGAAAGGGGGAAAATGTAATTTGTAGTAAATGTCCTGAAAACGAATGTCTCCATAATGATCCCAGTCTCAGATATTCATCCTAAAATGTGATCAGTAAAGTCTCCCGAGTACACGGAGATCACAAGGAATATGATGTGTCCTGGCAAAGCCCAAAGATAAAGTTCAACTTTCAGTTTAGGAGAGGTGGGACGCACCCAGGAGGAATGATTCTGTGTACAGAAACTTCACCGGTCCTCCCAATTTCCCTCCAACCAGAGTCAGAGCATCCTATGACATCACACTGATCTCCCAGCTCCTCCTCCCAATGCCCTCCATCCAGAGTCAGAGAATCCAATGACATCACACTAATTTTACAGCTTCTTCTTCCAATGTCCCTCCATCTGGCTTTTTTTTATGATGCTCTTAGGATGTGGGCGGACCCCTGACATCCTTACTTGTAAAGTGGGACTGTTGGTTCTGTGTTGTATGTAATAATGTCAGAATACCTGCAACAAGCTTTTAACCTGCGTAGTGTGGGGGTCCTTTGTGGGTAAAGTATACCTCAGCCTGAAGTGAGGCTTTAATAAACTGGAGAATTGAAAGCTTAGGTGAGGAGGATTCTGGGAATATCATTTGATTTTACAATCTGTGTATTAATCTAGAGTTTCCTCCTGTGAAGTCTGGAGATCATATGACCATCACGTTGCCTCCCTGATAGAATAGCGAAATAAAAAGAACCAGAGAGATCATCGAGGAGAGGTGAGCAGTGCTGGGAATTCTGGGACATTATCCAGTAACAAACAAGGGATGTGTCTGGATGGTGACTGTATCAGGAGGAGTGGGAGTATTTAGAAGGACACAAGGATCTCTACAAGGACCTCATGATGGACAATCAGCCGCCCCTCACATCACTGGGTAAGAGGAGACTTTATTGTAAAGGAGAGAGCAGTATGGAGGCTCCACCTAGATCCCCCATCATCTGATAAACACATAGAAACAATGTATTCAGTCAGTGTGTGTGTTTCCTACAGATGGATCCAGTAATGGGAACCCACCAGAGAGATGTCCCCGTCCTCAGTATTCCCAGGATTCTACACAGGAAGGTCACACCATCCCTCACCATCATCAGGTAGATGAGGAACAATCACTGATAGTATCATTAGGATCTGTACATTTTCTGCATTGTTACCATTGATGTCATTTTTATTATATATTCAGAGTGAAGACCTGAGAGATTCTAAAGTTGAGGTTGAAGAAGAGATAAAAGAGGAGGATGATGAGAATGGGGTGACGGAGGAGTCTGAGTTTCTAAAAGAACACAAAGCTCTGTACGAGGACACCATGGTGGAATCATCCAACGACAGAAACCCACAAGAGAGATGTCCCCGTCCTCTGTATTCCCGGGATTCCACACAGGAAGGTCACACCATCCCTCACCATCATCAGGTAGATGATTGACAATTATTGGTAGTTCTGATTTAAACACAACATGTTTGTTACAATGAATGTTTTATTATATATTCAGAGTGGAAACCTCGGGGATGATAATATTATTGTTAAAGAAGAGTATAAAGAGGAGGATGAGGAGTATGGAGTAATGGAGGAGTTTTCAGAAGGACACAAGGATAAGATGGAGCCACTCAATACCAGGAAACCACCAAAAATATGGCCCTGTCCTTTGTATTCCCGGGATTACACACAGGAAGATCACACCATCCCTCACTGTTACAAGGTTGGTGGGATGGAACCCAGACTCGTGGAGACAATGTGTAGATTTTTATGTGATGTCACAAAAGTGTATATCTTACAGATGATATTCACTTTCATTTTCTTGATTCAGAGTGGAAATCCAATCGATATAGAATTTGAGCTCAAAGCAGAAGAAGAGAGGTATGTTAGGGATGATCAGCAGTCTATGGAGGAGGATGGAATAATGGGGACATTTATAGAGGAAGACACTCCTACAGAGATCAGCACAGGTGGGTCATTAACACTAAATGCATTCCTCCACCCATACTGCTCACTGATTGGTCCAGGGTAGGGTGGAGACTGGGTGATACCAGCCTATAATCCCCTGGTCATTTTCCTGAGCTGTGTTCCCCATCCTGTATTTCTCTCGGATAATCTCCCTCTTCTTTGCCGCAGACACAATTTATGTATCTAGACTGGATTTATGGAGATTCTGGGGTTCAGCTGGCAGCAAAATGTTCATTTTCACCATAGGTGTTTCTAGATTTAGGCACCTGGGGTATGTACTTTTAGTACTCTTCCCCATGCCCGTGTCTAGTAAGGTCTCTGCCAGAACAATTCTCCCAGGATTACTTGATCTGTTGTCTGCTGGTTGTGCTGGGTGGAGGGATATGTCTGTATAGTCTCAGAGCCAAGTCACTGAGTGCAGTCCCAGGAGATGGGAGGCAGCGGTGTGGGATCTCTGCAACTTGTCTCATGTAAACATTTAAGCTTACGCTGATTACTGAATACCAATATTATGAGTCCTGACCCTTACACTGTATCATTTATATTGTACATTACATACTCCTGACCCCTGCACTATATACTCTGTTATACATTACATCATTCTGAAACTGTATAGTCCTAACATTTGGATCCAATATAATAAGTTTACATTACATAGTCCTGACTTCTTTTGCACCCATTTTTTACCATCTGGACATTTTATATCTGATGATTTGATTGGTGCACAGACTTTTATGTGTTGATAATAGTGTGATAACATCCTCAAACATTGGAACCTTAAACAGAAAGTGATAATGAGGGAGGCGTCCGTATACCAATGATGGGGCTCCCCCTCCCATCCTCACTCTCTGACCTCTGGTGGGGCTCAGCCCGTTGTTATTTATGACTAAATCATGGATTAAATAAGGAAGTGCAGGACTTCTTCTGTTGGGAAGATGGCAATGAGTGATAGAGGGGGTGGGACACTCGTCCTATAATCCCCTCATCACTGTCACTCCTATAAAAGACAGTTCTCATTGTTTCCTCACTCTCTGACTAAGGTCCATGAATAAAGAAATGAACTGGTGGGAGATTGCGATACAGGGCTGAAACAACTAATCGATTATGAAAATGGTTGTCAACTAATTTTATAATTGATTTGTTGGTCAGTCGATTAATTGGCCTGCATACAGAATGCATTATTTCTTTACATATCAGAAAATACAGCTCAGTACACTGTCCATACATGTCAAGAAATGCTTGAGAACTTGAAGGCATGAGGAGCAATGCCTCATGGGACATGTAGTCCTGGGCAAGAGAAGGAAGCAAGTGATTCTAAAGGCAGAAGCTTCTTTTATATTCCTATAGGGGAACTCTATACTATACTTTGCGGCTTCCTATAGGGGAACTCTACTATACTCTGTGGCTTCCTATAAGGGAACGCTATACTATACTTTGTGGCTTCCTATAGGGGAACTCTGTACTATACATTGTGGCTTCCTATAGGGGAACCCTATACTATACTTTGCGGCTTCCTATAGGGGTACTCTCTACTATATTTTGCGGCTTCCTATAGGGGAAATCTATACTATACTCTGCAGCTTCCTATAGGGGAACTCTGTACCATACTTTGTGGCTTCCTATAGGGGGAACTTTATACTATACTTTGCAGCTCCCTTTAGAGGAACACTATACTATACTTTGTGGCTTCCTATATGGGGAACTCTATACTATTCTTTGCGGCATCCTATAGGGGAACTCTATACTATACTTTGCAGCTTCCTATAGGGGAACTCTATACTATACTTTGTGGCTTCCTATAGTGGAATTCTATACTATGCTTTGCAGCTTCTTATAGGGGAACTCTATACTATACTTTGCGGCTTACTATGTGGGGAACTCTATACCAGAGATATGCAATTAGCGGACCTCCAGCTGTGGCAAAACTACAAATCCCGTCATGCCTCTGCCTCTGGGTGTCATGCTTGTGGCTGTCAGAGTCTTGCTATGCCTCATGGGACTTGTAGTTCTGCAACATCTGGAGGTCCGCTAATTGCATATCCCTGCTCTATACTATTCTTTGTGGCTTCCTATAGGGGAACTCTATACTATACTTTGCGGATTCTTAGAGGGGAACTCTATACTATATTATACTTTGCGGCTTCCTATAGGTGAACTCCATACTATACTTTGCGGCTTCCTATAGTGGAACTCTATACTATACTTTGCGGCTTCTTATAGGGGAACTCTATACTATATTTTGCGGCTTCTTACAGGGGAAGTCTATACTATACTTTGCGGCTTCCTATAGTGGAACTATATACTATACTTTTTGGTTTCCTATAGGGAAACACTATACTATACTTTGCGGCTTCCTATAGGGGAACGCTATACTATACTTTGCAGCTTCCTATAGGGGAACGCTATACTATTCTTTGTGGCTTATTATAGGGAAACTCTACTATACTTTGCGGCTTCCTATAGGGGAACTCTATACTATACTTTGCGGCTTCCTATAGCGGAACTCTATACTATACTTTGCAGCTTCCTACAGGTGAACTCTATACTATACTTTGCGGCTTCCTATAGGGAACTCTATACTATATTTTGTGGCTTACTGTAGGGGTAACTCTATACTATACTTTGCGGCTTATTATACGGAAACTCTATACTATACTTTGCAGCTTCTTATAGAGGAACTCTATACTATATTTTGCGGCTTCCTATAGGGGAACTCTATACTATACTTTGTGGCTTATTATAGAGAAACTCTGTACTATACTTTGCAGCTTCCTATAGGGGAATTCTATACTATACTTTGCAGCTTACTATAGGGTGGGCGTTGATCGCGGGCCACCTGTCGACCGCCAGCAGGTGACAGGTGGACAGTGAACAGGTTTCTGCACCGCCATTACCTGTCTTCTATGTGTCAGACTTCCAGTCTGCTCCATGGCTCCGCTATGCCATAATGTCCCTGTGTGTCTCTCTCTCCCTCCAGCCTCCTCCACTGATGTGATCGGCAAACAGCAGATACTGGGAGAAAGCACAGCTCCGGACAGAGGGTGGTAGGAGGAGCTAGGCAAACAAATCTTTTATGTTAAACCACTGGTCATTGGTTGCTAGCACACAAGGTTGTCCCAAGCAACCAATCACCAGCTTGCTAATATGTATAGTCACTCTGTCAGTTCCTGCCCCTCTGTCCAGAAGTGTGCTGCCTCCCGGTCTCCGCTGTGGGAACAGGTAGGGGACTATGCTATGGGAGAGGGGGCAGAAGATGAAACCACTGTGAATGTGTGGGGGGTGGTGTGAAAGGGGAGAGGACACTGTTTTGGGCAGGGTCATCCCGATAGCACCCCACCCCAATCCTGCATTCTGACCGCCGCGCACCCCTAAACTCTGGATTCTGACCAACACACAACCCTATACTCTGCATTTTCACCGCCATGCACCCCTGAACTTGCATTCTGACCCCCTAACACCCCAGAACCTGCATTCTGACCGTCATGCACCCCTGAACTTGCATTCTGACCGCCACGCACCCCTGAACTCTGCATTCTGACCGCCACGCACCCCAGAACCTGCATTCTCACCACCACGCACCCCTGAACCTGCATTCTGACCGCAACGCACTCCTGAACCTTGCATTCTGACTGCAATGCACCCCTGAACCCTGTATTCTGATTGAAATGCACCCCTGAACCCTGCATTCTGACCACAACGCACTCCTAAACCGTGCATTGTGACCCCTACCCACCCCTGAACCCTGCATTCTAGCCTCAACCCACCCCTGAACCTGCATTCTGACCGCAGCACACTCCTGAACCCTGCATTCTGACCGCCACATACTCCTTGACCCTGCATTCTTGCCGCCATGCACCCCTGAACCCTGCACTCTGACCACTACCCACTCATGAACCCTGCATTCTGACTGCCATGCACTCCTGAACCCTGCATTCTGACTGCCATGCACTCCTGAACCCTGCATTCTGACTGCCACGCACCACTCAGCCCTGCATTCTGACCGCAAACCACTCATGAACCCTGCATTCTGACCGCAACGCACCCCTGAACCCTGCATTCTGACCAAAATGCACCCCTGATCCCTGTATTCTGACCGCCATGCACTCCTTAACCATGCTTTTTTACCGCCAGGCACCCTTGACTCTGCATTCTGACCGTAACCCACTCATGAACCCTGCATTCTGACCACAATGCACCTTTGAACCCTGCATTCTGACAGAAATTCACCCCTGAACCCTGCATTCTGACCACAACGCACCCCTGAACCCTGCTTTCTGACTGCAACGCACCCCTGAACCCTGCTTTCTGACTGCAACGCACTCATGAACCCTGCATTCTGACCGCAACGCACCTCTGAACCCTGCATTCTGACCGCAATGCACCCCTGAACCCTGCATTCTGACCGCAATGCACCCCTGAACCCTGCATTCTGACCGCAATGCACCCCTGAACCCTGCATTCTGACTGCAACGCACCCCTGAACCCTGCATTCTGACCGCAATGTACTCCTGAATCCTGGATTCTGACCGCCACGCACTTCTGAACCTTGCATTCTGGCCACCACGCACCCCTGAACCCTGCTTTCTGACCGCAACCCACTCCTGAGCCCTGCATTCTTAGCATAATGCACTCCTGATCTCTGCATCCTGAGTGTAATGCACTGGTGAACCCTGCATTCTTTGCATAATGCCCTAAACAATGCACTTTCTTGTAATACCTATTTTTGTTCTGACTAAAAATATTTTTTTTCGGGGGGGGGGGGCACTGTACCCGGTGATCTTTGACTTCATCATTGTCGTTCAAGTAGATCTTCATCTCTCGAAGGTTGCCTACCCCTGTTATAGGGGAACTCTATACTATACTTTACAGCTTCCTATAGGTGAACTCTAAAGGCAGGAGGAACCAGAAGTGAAAGTGAAAATTCCACTTGCATGTAACATTCAATTTTAAAATGAATGTAACTTCTGAGCAAAAATCACATACACAATTTGAAAATTTGTTTGATCGAGAAAAGTTTTCTGTTCTCCCGTTGAATTTTCCTGTCACTGTGGTCGAAAGCGAGCACTGATTTGACCCCACTAATGGTTAGAAAATTGGATGAATATTCTTAAAATAAATTTTTTTTAAGAAAAATTAGTTTGTGTGCGGCCAGCATAAATGAGAGCGGGGCAGGGAGCTTGTACCCACCTACCTGCCTATGACAAGGGGGTCTGTCATCCATCATATTATATTACTGCGTTTTAGGTCTTTTTTACATTTTAATAATGTTGATGTGTGATTGTGATATGTAGCAGATTCACCCTCTAATAATCCATCTATCTGTCTGTTATTCTCAGAGTGGATGAAATATCCAACTAATATAGCTGGATATTTATATTTACCGCTGCATATAGAGATTCAATAATATTAACTCATTTATACACCAAACCTTTTTTGAGGTTTTTATCTAATTAGTCGATTAATTAAAATAATCGGCCAACTAATCAATGATGAAAATTATTATTATACAGGATTTATATAGTGCCAACAGTTTACACAGCACTTTACAACTTGAGGGCAGACCGTAAAAATACAGTACACTTTAATACAGTATGAATCAGAGGGCTCTGCGCCTTAGAGCTTACAATCTAAGAGGGAAGGTCAAATAATCATTAGTTGCAGCCCTACAGAGGAGCCATTTACTCGTTACCTTGAGGGGGGAATTGTAATATCCTCAGAGACAAAGCTGCCTGATGTGGGCAGAGTCCTGGTTTGGGGGAACCAATCAGCTCATGTCTAGTAATAATCTTTTTATTTCTATTTTAGTAGATGGATGGGAGATGAGGAAAACCTCAGAGGATTGTCTCACTTTGTCTCCAGACTGTAAAGTAGAAGATGAGGACATCACACAGTATAGTCCAGGAGAAAACCCGACTACCTCAAATGTCCATCTGGCACCAGACAGTGTAGACGGACCATCGTATTCCTCTTATCCTGAGGAACCTCAGACTGTGAGGGACGGTGCCATCTTTCAAACAGATAAGAGGTTTTCCTGTCCTGAGTGCATGAAATGTTTCAGTTCTAAATACCATCTTAATGTGCATAAAAGATCTCACACGGGGGAGAAGCTATATTCCTGTCCTGAGTGTGGGAAATGTTTTATACAAAAATCAGACCTTGTCATACATCAGCGATCTCACACAGGGGAGAAGCCATATTCCTGTCCTGAGTGCGGGAAATGTTTTTCAGTAACATCCAGTCTTTACACACATCAGAGGTCTCACACGGGGCAGAAGCCATATACCTGTCCTGAGTGTGGGAAATGTTTTTCACAGAAGTCCAGTCTTTCCACACATCAGAGATCTCACACAAGAGAGAAGCCATTTTCCTGTCCCGACTGCAGGAAATGTTTTTCACAGAAATCCAATCTTTTCACACATCAGAGAACTCACACGGGGGAAAAACCATTTTCCTGTCCTGAGTGCGGTAAATGTTTTTCAGTGAAGTCCCATCTTGACAGACATCAGAGATCTCATACGGGGGAGAAGCCCCTTTCCTGTCCTGAGTGTGGAAAATGTTTTTCACAAATGTCTGATCTTTACAGACATCAAAGATTGCACACGGGGGAGAAGCCGTATTCCTGTCCTCAGTGTGGTAAATGTTTTTCACAGAAGTCTGATCTTTACAAACATCAGAGATCTCACACAGGGGAGAAGCCATATTCCTGTCCAGAGTGCGGGAAATGTTTTTCACGAAAGTCCCATTTTGACATACATCAGAGATCTCACAGGGGAGAGAAGCCATATTCCTGTCCTGAGTGCGGGAAAAGTTTTTCAGTGAAGTCCTGTCTTTACACACATCAGAGATCTCACACGGGGGAGAAGCCATATTCCTGTCCTGAGTGTGGAAAATGTTTTTCACAGATATCCAGTCTTTACACTCATCAGAGATCTCACACGGGGGAGAAGCCATATTCCTGTCCTGAGTGCGGGAAATGTTTTTCACGGAAGTCCAGTCTTTACAGACATCAGAGATCTCACACGGGGAGAAGCTGTATTCTTGTCCTGAGTGATGGAATTGTTCCTCACTGATGTCCTGTCTTCCTGTACATCAGGGATCCCACACAACCCTTGAGGTGTATTAGTGCCTTGAGTGCGGGAAATGTCTTCTATATGAATGTTGCTGGACATCACAGCTCTCATGTGGGGAAGAAGCACACCCTGATATACACCTCAGATATACTCCATGGCTGATCATCATGTAAGAAACAGTTCCAGGGGTGTGGACATTTTTTGAAAAAAAAACATTGTCCGAGGGGCTAAATCAGGGTCCCAATCGCTTTGTTCGTCATCTACCAGAGAGCTCAGCAGCGGTGTGGGAGTTCATTGAAAACTACAAGCCGACATCGGAAAAGGACAGAACTCTGTGAATGAATGGCGCGGCCGCGCTCTTTTCATAAAGTGACCGCCGGTACGGGGAACTTCTCCCAGCACTGCTGTCACATTTTGAATGACAATTGTGGGGTCATGTAACACTGTACCCATATGGCAGTTTTATCTTTTTTTTCCCCACAAATAGAGCTTTCTTTTGGTGGTATTTGATCACCTCTGGGGTTTTTAATTTTTGTGCTACAAATAAAAAAAATACTGAAATTTCTTTGTTTCCCTTACAAAATTTAGAAAATTAGTAAGTTTTCTCCCTCATTGATGGGCACTGATAGGCAGCACTGATGGGCACTGATTGGCATCACAGATGGGTACTGCTGGGCATCACTGGCGATCTTCGCTGATGGGCCTATACTGATAATCAATGCACTGAATATCAGTGCAGATCCCCCCCCCCCCCCTCTGTCAGGAGAGTCACTGAGCGGTTTTCCTCTACTTGCACCTTGTCAGCATGAATAAAGAAAAGCCGATAACTGGCACTTCCTGGTTACCATGTGATTAGCTTTGATTGAACACAGCTGATCACATGGTAAAGAGCCTATGTCATAGGCTCTTTACTGAGATTAGAGAAGCAGTGTGCAAGAGCGACTCATCACACCACCGATCGCCGTTTGCCCCAGCGGCTTATTCTAGAACGTCATATGATGTCCAGTCAGGATAATGAAACCCCCGCCTGGCCGTCATTCTGCTATGGGCCGGGTGGGAAGGAGTTAAAACATCATTTTAGGCCTGAAGATTATATAAAACTCCCAAAACATGATATATTTTCTGAAAGCAGACACCCTAGAGAATAAAATAGTGGTAGTTCCAATTTTTTATGTCACACGATATTACCGCAAAAGTCTAGGAAATGCAAAATCATCATCAATCCCGATGCCAACCGCCCACTGACTCCCCAAAAACCCCCAATGACCCCCCACACAGGAGCGATCTCCAACGGTAACACTCGGTGACTGATCGTGTCCTGAGCTGTCATCAGCTATGTAAAGGAAGGGGCGGGGATAGTGGTGACATCATTGCCCAGATATGGTCATATTCAGACAATGATGTCATGATCTATGCCCCACCCATTTTCCTAAGTGGCCATGTAAGGGAACGGGCGGGGTGAAGTCGGTGGTTGCTAAGGACACAGCTGTTGCAGGCAGCTGTTGCTTCCCTAGAAACCAGTGACAGCCAGAAGCCGTCACATTTGTCTGCACCAAATGCCGCAACCGTTGGATGTTCAGAAGAATGTGGGAGGAGCCAGTGTTCATCCAATCTTCTGTTCATGCATGAAAAAAGGATGGACTTTGAAAGCATGTGGTAAATACTTATGATAAAAAAACTTTATTGTTACAAAAAATGAGGACTTACAAGGCCTCCATATAAAGAGAAATTATAATATATTTATAAAGATCCATAACTTGAAATTGATAATTGAACCATGACAAATATTGGAAAGAGGGAATTCCTAATGACGGTCTGATGTCAAATGACAGAGGCCCATCAGGAAATAAATGAGATAAAACAAAAACACAACCAGGAGAGTGGATGTCCCAAAATAAGCAATTGTTTAGGTAATAATAGCAGTAAAACCATATTTATACATATATATATATATACACCGATGTGTAACAGACAGAGGGGATCAAACCACTGTTGCTGGAAATGTTGGTGAGGTACAAATCTGGTGAATGGAGCTCAACTCGTTTCGCGCAGTTAATGATCAGCGCTTCATCAGGAGCGGAGCACAAATGTCTCTGAGGAACATAAAAACATAAATGTCAATTTCTCCAAATACAGAAATGTGTCCAACAGAATCCCAATCCCTCATAGAGAACCTCTGTAACAATGAGGAAGTGTGGATAACACTGACAGGTAAGACTCACTTCAATGGTAATAATCCAATCTTCTGTTCAGACACGGAGCTCCTCCCTAATGCAGATTATTGTCAGTGTGTGGAAGTGATTGTATCTGGCAGACAGGGATCTGTATGTGTGTGTGTATCACTGCCCGACACACCACTCACATCACACAGCCAATCTGCCCTAAATCATGTGTGCGGGGGTGGGGGAAGAAGTCATCACACCAGGATTCTAGATTGGGGGATCGCTTGGGGGATCCTCTGAAGTGTGTGGGGATCACTTGTCTGCTCCACGCTCCTTAGATTGTATGAAAGATTTGTATCTGCCTGTGTGTGTCCAGCCAGATAAATGTGGGAGAGTCTCCCTCCAGTGGTGGTCAGCAGTATTGCAGGCTGTGAGAACTGCATCATAGCTGGTTTTATCTTCCCAGAGAAAGCTCTCCCCTCTTTCCTCCTCCACCAATCAAGAATCTCACTCCAGTTAGCAAATCACCATGGGCATGATTTCCCTGACATCCATCATTGGAGTCAGTGAGAGAAAATCAGCCCCATTGTTGGTGTCAGTGGAATAACATAAGTCCAATCATTGGTGTCTCTGTGACAAAATAAGCCCCATTGTTGGTGTCAGTAGAATTAAATAAGACTTTTTGTTGGTGTCAGTGAGATTAGGACCCATTGTTGGTGTCAGTGAGAGAAAATAAGTCCCATTGTTGCTGTCAGTGGGATAAAATCAGTCCCATTCATGATGTCTCTGAGATGAAATAAGCCCCATTGTTGGTGTCATTGAGATAAAATAAGCACCATTGTTGGTGTCAGTTAAATAAATTAAGCCCCATTGTTGGTGTCAGTGAGATAAAATAAGCCCAATGTTGGTGTCAGTGAGATAAAATAATCCCCATTGTTGGTGTCATTGAAATAAAATAAATCCCATTGTTGATGTCAGTGAGATAAAATAATCCCCATTGTTGGTGTCACTGAGATAAAATAAGCCCCATTGTTGGTGTCAGTGAGAAAAAAGTGTAACCCCAGCCCAGCTTTGGCGGTCAGTGGTGGTACTTACCTGATCACACACTCCCGCTGCCTCTCTGCTGATGTCGGAGTTCTACTTTCACTATCAGAAAGGAGATCACTGCTCCCCACAGTCTGGTCCTCACTCATGCAAGGACTCTTGGCAATAATGACAGAGCCATTGTTCACACTATGAAACATTTCTTGGGACTGCAGTTCCTCTGAGCTCCACAAGATGGAGATCTCAATGCTACCCAGACAGGAAGTCTCTATAGAATACAGAGGTACAGAAGACAGGAAATTCTAGGTGAGTTGGGAGGAAGTAGAGAGGAGACATTGCTGGAAGTGACAGCAGAGGAGGTAATAAGATCTTATTTTCTATTTACACCCAGTAACTCCCCCCGTCATGTCCGTCCTCTTCCTCCATAGTCACTGTGAGGTCTTTTATCTCCAGCAGATGATGATACACACATATATAGTGTGGGAACCTAGATTAACCCATTCAGGGGCAGAACATTTCCCCATTTATGGGGCCGGAACATTCTCTTCATATTGGAGATAAATTCTAGTAATTTGTTCCTCTAAACCAGTGGTTCTCAACTCCGGTCCTCGGGACCCACTAACAGGCCAGGTTTGCAGGATAACGGAAATACATCACAGGTGATCTCATTTGCTGTTCAGTGATTGCAGTGTTCTAGTCTGCATCTCCCCAAGGCAATACTTAAAATCTGGCCTGTTAGTGGATCCCGAGGACCGGAGTTGAGAACCACTGCGCTAAACCAGTGTTTCCCAACCCAGTCCTCAAGGCACACCAACAGGTCATGTCTTCAGGATTTCCATTATTTTGCACAAGTGATTTGATCAGTTTCGCTGCCTTAGTAATTACCACAGCTGTTTCATCTGAGGGAAATCCTGAAAACATGACCTGTTGGTGTGCCTTGAGGACTGGGTTGGGAAACACTGCTCTAAACAAACAGCACTGACAATAAATAGACAAGACAATGACCATCCTGACCATGCATGGCCTACAAAGGGCAATTATTACCCTACACAGGCAGCCAATGGGCAATCATTACACTATGCAGCCAAAACAATGATGGGAGCAGGGGTCAGGAGTATGGAGCATAGAGCCCCTTACATTGCTGGTCAGGAGGAAGAAAACATTCCCCAGCCTGCCATGAAGAATATGTTCCATCGTTGGTGTCAGAGGGAGGAAAATACTGAGGGCAGTGAGGGAAGTAGAGGAGCTGAGAGGCTGGGAGAGATAATGGATAAATAGCGGACTCTAGAGACCCCTTTGGGGGGGGGGGTGTCGCTCCATAGTTCTGAGGTGGTAGTGTAGCTGAAGGACTCTGGTCCCTGGATAGTGTTGGTGAGCAGCAGGGCTCTGAGGGAAGAGGAGGTTGTAGGGTTCAGGGTAACTCTAAGGTAGGGAGAGGGGCTCCTGTCAGAAAAGGAAAGCAAACTTCACCTTCTTACCATCTCCCTGGTCAATAAACTTTTCCAAGATAGCAAGTGGAATAAAGAAGGGCCTTCACCCCTTGGTGGGCACTCATTCTTAGAGGAGGTCTGTTTGCACAGCATTAACTACAAGGTAGTTATTGGTGAGTGCCATATACTGTATCTTCAGGAGGCAGTACATTACCTTCCCATGACACAGGCTCTGGCAGTGCCCAGTAATGGAATTCAGAGCCCCAGGAACCCATTGCCACTCTGTACAATGTCCTGGATACTACAGAATACTTAGCAACCAAACCCCTCCCCCTACTGCCCTCTTACCCGCACTGTGCTGCCGTTAGGAGGAGGAGAACAGACTCCTCTCCAACAGCTCCATACTAAACCAGCAGCATCCTCCTGCTATCCAATCCAATCCCTTCCCTTAGTGCAGAGAGTGATGGTGACATCACTCCTGTCAGTCAGCAGGCTGCCGGAGATTGGAGCCTTGCAGCCGGAGTTCTGGCAATTATCCTGATTATCCGGCAACTCCGACCAAAAGTCAGCAAGTTCCCCTTCCTGGACATCATGAAGACCCTACATTGTCCTCTCAGTTCTGCCTCAGAGCAAACAAGTCAAGGAAGGATCGTATTTATCATTCCTTGTCTGCAGATCTACAACTAATCCAATCCAGTTCAGAAACAAAACAAACTCAACAGGGAAAAAGGAATTTCTTATTTGGCAGGCCAAGAGTGTCCTGGGACCTCCAAATTGTAGCAAAACACTAAACAATCCAAACTAAAAATGTTCCCATGGGGCAGTGATTCTTAAATGTACACCAACTTTCCTATTACCTCCCCCCTCACATCCACATTCCTATTATTGTGTGACCGATACCATCCAAATAATTCTTACTTTCATTTCCCAAAGTCATCCCTCTACAAGGAGACCTGTATAGATCAAATGACCCCACCAATGAAGATGGAGGAGGACCGGAGTCACATGACTGAGAAGATACTAAACCTCGCCCTGGAGATCATCTACCTGCTGACCGGAGAGGTGAGGAGGATTCTGGGAGGTCACATGACATCACTCTTATCTCTATTAATAAAACACAGACCTGACCAGAGAGGTGAGGAGGATTCCGGGATTCTAACCTGATATTCCTATTGGTTCCTCAATACAGAGATTTCCTCTTGTGAAGTCAGATGATCATATGACCATCACACTGCCTCCATGTGACTCCCTAAATCCTGAGAGACACAACATGCAGAAGATTCTAGAAGTCACCAAGAAGATGATGGAGCTGCTGACAGCAGAGGTGAGCGGTGCTGGGAATTCTGGGACATTATCCAGTAACAGACAAGGGATGTGTCTGGATGGTGACTGTATCATTGTGTGTGTCAGGTTCCTATAAGGTGTCAGGATGTCACTGTCTATTTCTCCATGGAAGAGTGGGAGTATTTAGAAGGACACAAGGATCTCTACAAGGACGTCATGATGGACAATCAGCCGCACCTCACATCACCGGGTAAGAGGAGACTTTATTGTAAAGGAGAGAGCAGGACAGAGGGTCCACCTAGACCCCCCATCATCTGATAAACACATAGAAACAATGTATTCAGTCAGTGTTGTGTTTCCTACAGATGGATCCAGTAATGGAAACCCACCAGAGAGAGGACCCTGTCCTCTGTATTCCCGGGATTCTACACAGGAAGGTCACACCATCCCTCACCATCATCAGGTAGATGAGGAACAATCACTGATAGTATCATTAGGATCTGTACATTTTCTGCACTGTTACCATTGATGTCATTTTTATTATATATTCAGAGTGGAAACCTGAGAGATTCTAAAGCTGAAAGTAAAGAAGAGATAAAAGAGGAGGATGATGAGGATGGGGTGATGGAGGAATCGGAGTCTCTAAAAGAACACATTGCTCTGTACCAGGACACCATGGTGGAGTCATCCAACTACAGAAACCCACCAGAGAGATGTCCCCATCCTCTGTATTCCACACATGAAGGTCACACGATCCCTCACTGTTACAAGGTTGGTGGGATGGAGCATATAGAACATGGACTTGAGACAATGTGTGGAATTTTTATGTGATGTCACAATAATAAAGCTTATATCTTACAGATGATATTCTCTTTCATTTTCTTGATCTAGAGTGGAGATCCAATCGATATAGAATTTGAGGTTAAAGCTGAAGAAGAAGAGAGGTATGTGAGGGATGATCAGCAGTCTATGGAGGAGGATGGAATAACAGGGACATTTATAGAGGAGGACACTCCTACAGAGATCAGCACAGGTGGGTCATTAACACTAAATACATTCCTCCACCCATACTGCTCACTGATTGGTCCAGAGTAGGGCGGGGACTGTTTGATATCAGCCTGTAATCAGGGATCAGCAAGGTGTCCACTCCCAGACACCAGTGTCCTCCAGCATGGCTTGTTGTGTCCACGGACACCTCTGACTTTTTTTTTATTCTATCTCTCCTGTCCTTTCCTCCTAGGCCAGCGTAATGTCACAGTCTCAGTAGACGCCGGGCGCACAGCGCCGCCCACTCCTCCTCCTGAGTGAGTCTCCAGTGCGGATTGATCTCTCTCTGACTCTGAGGGAGGGCCTGGCCTGGGAGAGGAGACTTCACTGTGTGGAGGAGTGTGCACTGCCAGGCAGCGTGCAGAGCGTGGGACTGAGTCAGGAGAGAGACTGATTCACGGTGGCGGGATGAAGAACAGGAGAGGACTGGACGGGACGCGGTGGTGAGGTGACTGGTGATGGATGGTGACACTGCCTGGGGGTGAGACTGTGTGTCTCTGTGGTCTGGTGACCAACAGTTAGTGGATGTACTGTGAAAAAGTGCTCTACCACCTCAGCGGCGGGCCCAGCCCCACCCCCACCCCCAATGCCCCAGGCAAGCCCCAGCCAGCCCAGCAGCAACTCCCAGGCAGGCCCCAGCCCAGTCCCAGGCAGGCCACAGCCAGCCCAACAGTCACTCCCCAGCCCAGTCCCAGGCAGGCCATCGCCAGCCCAACAGTCACTCCCAGGCAGGCCAGCCCAGTCACTCCCAGGCAGGCCCCAGCCAAGTCTCAGGCAGGCCATAGCCAGCCAGCCCAGCAGTCACTCCCAGGCAGGCCCCGCCAAGTCCCAGGCAGGCCATAGCCAGCCCCAGTCAGCCCAGCAGTCACTCCCAGGCAGGCCCCAGCCAGCCTAGCAGTCACTCCCAGGCAGGCCAGCCCAGTCACTCCTAGGCAGGCCCCAGTCAATCCCAGGCAGGCCCCAGCCAAATCCCAGGCAGGCCATAGCCAGCCCAGCAGTCACTCCCAGGCAGGCCCCAGCCAGCCTAGCAGTCACTCCCAGGCAGACCCCAGCCAGCCCAGCAATCACTCCCAGGCAGGCCCAAGCCAGCCCTGTCACTCCCAGGGAGGCCCCAGGCAGGCCCAAGCCAGCCCAGCAGTCACTTCCAGGGAGGCCCCAGCCAGCCCAGTCCCTGACAGGCCCCAGCCAGCCCAGTCACTCCCGGGCAGCCCCCAGCCAGCCCAGTCCCAACAGGCAGGCTCCAGTCCCAGCAGACAGGCCCTATTCCCAGCAGACAGGCCCCAGCCCAGTCCCAGCAGGCAGGCCCCAGTCCCAGGCAGACCACAACCAGCCCCAGACTGGTCCCAGCAGGCAGGCCCCAGCTCAGTCCCAGGAAGGCCATAGCCCAGTCCCAGCAGGCAGGCCCCGTCCCAGCAGGCAGTCCCCAGTCCCAGCATGGAGGCTCCAGCCCAGTCCCAGCAGGCAGACCCCAGCCCAGTCCCAGGCAGGCCACAGTCAGCCCAAGCCTGGTCCCAGAAGCAGGCCACAGCCAGTCCCAGCAGGCAGGCCCCAGCCCAGTCCCAGGCAGGCCACAGCCAGTCCCAGGCAGGCCACAGCCAGCCCAGTCCCAGGTAGACCCCAGCCCAGTCCCTGCAGGCAGGCCCCAGTCCCAGGCAGGCCACAGCCAGTTCCAGCAGGCAGGCCCCCAGCCCAGTCCCATATGGGTCCCAGGTAGGCCACAACCAGCCCAGTCCCAGAAGGCAGACCCCGCCACCCGAGCCCAGTCCCAGGCAGGCATGTTTTTGTACTTTTTGAACTAGGCCAGAGAGTAGACAGTGTTTTTTGAAGGTTTTAAATTGAAATGTACCTTGGTGTCCTTCACTAAGGTCTGTACTTTGGAAAATGTCCACCACAGTCTTGGCCCGTGCCTATCCCTGCCTGTAATCCCCTGGTCACTTTCCTGAGCTGTGTTCCCCGTCCTGTATTCCTGTATTTCTCTCGGATAATCTTCTCTGTCCTGCAAACACAATTTATGTATCTAGACTGGATTTATAGAGATTCTGGGGTTCAGCTGGCAGCAAAATGTTGATTTTTACCATAGGTGTTACTAAACCTAGGCACCTAGGAAATGTATCTTGAGTCTTCTTCCCCATGCCTGTGTCTAGTAAGGTCTCTGCCAGAACAATTCTTCCAGGGTTACTTACTCTGTTGTCTTCTGGCTGTGGTGGGTGGATGTATATGTCTGTATGGTCTCAGACCTAAGTCACTGAGTGCAGTCTCAGGAGATGGGAGGCAGCGGTGTGGGACCTCTGCAACTTTTTTCATGTAAACATTTAAGCTTCCACTGATTACTGAATACCAATATTATGAGTCCCGACCTTTACACTATATAATTTATATTGTACATTACATACTACTGATAACTGCACTATATACTCTATGTTGTACATTACATACTCCTGACCCCTGCACTATATACTCTATGGTGTACATTACATACTCCTGACCCCTGCACTATATACTCTGTGTTGTATGTTACATCATTCTGATACTATATAGTCCTATCTACTGTATCTTATACAATATGTTGTACATTACATAGTCCTGACTTCTGCTCTCTCCCCTCTACCTACTGCTATATATACACATAATATGGATTCTCTTTTGTTACACCCGTTTCCTACCAGCTGGACATTTTATATCTGATGATTTGATAATAATGTGATAACATCCTCAAACTTTGGAACCTTAAACAGAAAGTGATAATGAGGGAGGAGTCAATAACCCAATTATGGTGGTCTTCAGGATCAGTCCAGTCTTCATATTGGTTGTTCTTCCACCATCCTCACTCTCTGACCTCTGGTGGGGCTCAGCCCTGCTGTTATTCATGACTAAATCATGGACTAAATAAGGAAGGGCAGGACTTCTTGTGTTGGGAAGATGGCAATGAGTGATAGAGGGGGTGGGGACACTCGTCCTATAATCCCCTCTTCACTGTCACTCCTATAAAAGACAGTTCTTGTTGTTTCCTCACTCTCTGACTAAGGTCCATGAATAAAGAAATGAACTGGTAGGAGATCAGAGGAGCCATTTACTCGTTACCTTGAGGGGGGAATTGTAAGATCCTCAGAGACAAAGCTGCCTGATGTGGGCGGAGTCCTGGTTTAGGGGAACCAATCAGCTCATGTCTAGTAATAATCTTTGTATTTCTATTTTAGTAGATGGACGGGAGATGAGGAAAACCTCAGAGGATTGTCTCACTTTGTCTCCAGACTGTAAAGTAGAAGATGAGGACATCACACAGTATAGTCCAGGAGAAAACCCAGCTACCTCAAATGTCCATCAGGCACCACACAGTGTAGATGGACCATCGTATTCCTCTTATCCTGAGGAACCTCAGCCGGTGAGGGACGGTGCCATCCTTCCAAAAGAGAAGAGGTTTTCCTGTACTGAGTGCGGGAAGTGTTTCCGTTTTGGATCCAGTCTTAATGTGCATATAAGATCTCACACGGGGGAGAAACCGTATTCCTGTCCTGAGTGCGGGAAGTGTTTTATACAAAAATCAGACCTTCTCACACATCAGAGATCTCACACAGGGGAGAAGCCATATTCCTGTCCTGAGTGTGGGAAATGTTTTTTAGTGAAGTCCAGTCTTTACAAACATCAGAGATCTCACACAGGGGAGAAGCCGCATTTTTGTCCTGAGTGCGGGAAATGTTTTTCACAGATGTTCAATCTTTATACACATCAGAGATCTCACACAGGGGTGAAACCGTATTCCTGTTCTGAGTGTGGGAAATGTTTTTCACAGAAGTCCCATCTTTACAGACATCAGAGATCTCACACGGGGCACAAGCCATATTCCTGTCCTGAGTGTGGGAAATGTTTTTCACGGAAGTCCTATCTTAACACACATCAGAGATCTCACACAGGGGAGAAGCCACTTTCCTGTCCTAAGTGAGGGAATTGTTCCTCACTGATGTTCTGTCTTCCTTTACATCAGGGATCCCACACAACCTTTGGGGTGTATTAGTGCCTTGAGTGTGGGAAATGTCTTCTATATGAATGTTGCTGGACATCACAGCTCTCATGTGGGGAAGAAGCACACCCTGATATACACCTCAGATATACTCCATGGCTGATCTTCATCATGTAAGAAATGGTTCCAGGGGTTTGGACATTTGGTGAAAAAACGACTTGTCTGAGGGACTAAATCGGGGTCCCAATCTCCTTGTTCCTCATCTACAGAGAGCTCAGCAGCGGTGTGGGAGTTCATTGAAAACTGCAAGCCAACAACGGACAGAACTCTGTGAATGAATGGCACGGCCGCGCTCTTTTCATAAAGTGACAGCCGATATGGGGAACTTTATCCCCACAAATAGAGATTTCTTTTGGTGATATTTGATCACCTCTGAGGGGTTTATTTTTTTGTTCTACAAATAAAAAAGAATGAAAAGTTTTGTTTCTGTTATAAAATTTTGTAAGGAAGTTTTCTCTTTCACTGATGGACACTGATGAGGAGGTACTTACAAGCATCCCTGATGGGCACTGCTGGGGATCAATGGCGATCATCGCTGATGGGCCTGTACTGATAATTAATGCACTGAATATCAGTGCAGATCCCCCCCCCAGGAGAGTCACTGATCGGCTCTCCTCTCCTCGCGCCTTGTCAGCATGAATAAAGGAAAGCCAATAACCGACACTTCCTGGTAACAATGTGATTGGCTTTGATTGGACACAGCTGATCACATAGTAAAGATCCTACATCATAGGCTCTTTACCAAGACTGGAGATGCGATGTGTTAGAGCGACACACCTGTACCACCGATCGCTGTGTGCCCAGTCAGGATAATGGAACCCCACCTGGCTGTCATTCTGCTAAAGGCTGGGCAGGAAGGAGTTAAAAAATAATTTTAGGCCTGAAGATTAGATAAAAACCCAAAACATGATAGATTTTCTGAAAGCAGACACCCTAGAGAATAAAATAGTGGTAGTTCCAAATTTTTATGTCACATGATATTGCCGCAAAAATCTAGAAAACACAATATTTTAGAAAAAAAAACATACTAAAGTTAATTTTAGGGGGCACAAAAACGCAAAAAAATTACCCAATTTTTTGGTAAAATATAAAATCTGAGGTTGCACAGAGTAAATAGATACCCAACATGTCACACCTTAAATTTGTGTGCGCCTGTGAAATGGTGACAAACCTCAGTACCTATAGGTGACGCTTTAAAAGCCCCCTATAGGTCATGAGTTTAGTGTTACGGAGGAGGTCTGGTGATAGAATTATTTCTCTCATTCTGGCCTGCGTGGCGATATGTAACGTGTATCACAATCAACGTTTTCAGGTGTAGGCGCCCCAATGTGTGAGCTTACATGTGTGTACATGCGTATATGTGGGGGCGGGGCCTCCAATTATATTTTTTGGGGGGGTTATGTGCCTGGGTTTAAATTTAATTTTGTAAAATTAAAAAAAAAAATGCAATTACATGGAGCAGCCTTTTTCAACCAGGGTGCCTTGAGGTTTCTTCAGGGGCGCCTTGGCAAAATGCCCAGCAATTGCCCCAAAATTGTATACAAGCCGGAGGGTGGATGAAGCCTTTTAGTTACACAAAGCCTCAGGTTTTCATTGTTCACCATTACACCCTTCTAGCTGCCAACCTCCTAACGACCAATGATATCATGAGCTGATAAGGAGGATGTCAGTTGCCTGAATATCATCCTTGTGTGACCCTCCCCCGCCCCTCTCCATCAGCTTTGGGGTCTCATTAGCTGAGTGATGGAGAAAAACTGAGGGAGAAGAGAAACATTGGAATACTAGTCAGTACCACTGTGCAAAAGTCTATTTGCTTTGGAAGAATAAATTACTTATAACGTTGGGTGTCCTACGTGTGTGGATGTTGTTGCATTATGTAGAATTATTAGAATCGGTTTTACATTTTAGATTGGGGTGCCTCAAGATTGTCCATCATTTCGGAGGGTTCCCCCGAGATTGTCCATAATTTTGGAGGGCGCCTTTACTGAAAAACACTGACAGAGGACAAAAAGTCCCCTATGTGATGATTTTTGGTGACAGGTTCTCTTTAATGAGACACCCAGGGTCTATAAGACCCCCAATGTCTCCCCTGTGCTCCACTGAATGTAATGTAATACAGATCACACTGCATTATATTCTTTCCTGGCTTTGATAGCGGGGAAACTGTCACCGGGGACCCGGAACTGATGTCATACATGTCACTTCCGGGTCAGGAACAAGAAGGGGAGGAGAGCGGATGTGTGTCCTCCCTCCCCTCTACCCATCATCACCCGCTATGCTGGAGCCTGGGTCCACAGATGGGCAGAGGTGCCCGGGATACATAGTGGGTGTGTGTCGGAGGGGGCACTTTACCGGGGGGTGTGGAAACATTCGCTCAGCCACCCGAATGCTTCCATCCGACAAGTAGATCTGCTCCTTGTTTGCCCACAGCAAGGCTAAATGTTAAAAAAAACCTCCCTGTGCGGCCCTCAGAACTGCATGTCCCGGGTGTCAGGAGATAGAAATTGTTCATCCCTGAGTTCATAAGAAGATCAGAGATCACCAAAGACATGGATGAAGTGTTGTACTGTGTTGGCCATTGATAGCAGGAGAAAAATAAAAATGGAGTCATTACCTTTCATTGGCTGAGTACATTTTGTGGTTTAAGATTAGAGGTCTGTTAAAAAAGTTAGTTGAATGAATGTGACCGACATTCACCCAGTTGTGATGAATATTGGATGTATTTTATTTCATACACTGATTTCCTTGGCTCCATCTAGTGGCCATAATGCAGTATTGTGATATTTTTACTAATGGAGGTTTGTCAGGAAAAATACCCCATTATGGTCACTAGATGGCGCTGGCTATCATAGGAAATCACTGTGTTACATTATGGGCAGAATATGTAACGGCTGGATGAGTGATTGTCACATTCATCCCATGAATTCTCTATAAGTAGACCCCTTAGTTTCCTTCATCAGACATGGCTTCATACTAATACCTGAGATCATACTCATACACGTATAATTGCCAAAACAGCACACAGACCCCCGAGGTTCTTCTATGTAATTGAGGGCCCTTTGGAGGGTCTGTGTGCTGTTTTAAAAAAAAAAAAAGAAGCCGGCAATGAAATGTCATTTTCTGGCCATTTAATCGGATTCATTTTTTCTTTGTAAATGTCACTTTTTCTGTATCCCATCCTACAGCAAGAATGAGAAAATGTATAGAGACCCCCAAATGCAGACCAGACCCTCCAGACCTTACCCAGAGTGTAAGATGGATATTAAAGGGGGACCTCACACAGAAAAAGTGTGTGCCCCCCCAGAAAATCCGTACCAGACCCTTAATTTAAGCATGCAGCCTGGTTGACCAGGAAAGGGGAGGGATGAATGTGTGGCTCCACCCCTCCTCCTGAACCATACCAGGCCATGTGACCTCAGCATGAGGGCCCTTGCCAGGGGGATCCCTCATTGTAAAGCACTTTGTCCCCATGTTGATAAGGACAAGAGCCTCATCCCCACAACCCTGGCCTGGTGGATGTGGGGGTCTGGGGGGCTTATCAAAATCTGGAAGTGCTCAGATACTGACCCCCCCCCCCCACTTGAATGAGTTTAAAATACATAGTATGTGGCACCCCTACTGATTCACCAATAAACGAAATAAAGTAATAAAACATTTTATGGGCTGGATTTTATTAAAATAAGATCCCCAAAAGTTCTCTCTGTAAATCCATCATCAATCTCGATGCCAACCACCCACTGACTCCCCAATAACTCCCAATGACCGCCACAGAGGAGCGATCTCAGACGGTAACACTTGCTGACTGGTAGCGTCCTGAGCTGTCATCAGCTATATAAAGGAAGGGGCGGGGATAGTGGTGACATCATTGCCCAGATATGGCCATATTCAATGATGTCATGATCTATGCCCCACCCATTTGCCTACATGGCCATGTAAGGGAATGGGCATGCTGAAGTCAGTGGTTGCTAAGGACAAAGCTGTTGCAGGCAGCCATTGCTTCCCTAGAAACCAGTGACAGCCAGAAGCCATCACATTCGTCTGCACCAAATGCCGTAAAGGTTGGATGTTCAGAAGAATGTGGGAGGAGCCAGTGTTCATCCAATCTTCTGTTCAGACATGGAGCTCCTCCCTAATGCAGATTGTTGTCAGTGTGTGGAGGTGATTGTATCTGGCAGACAGGGATCTGTATGTGTGTGTGTATCACTGCCCGACACACCACTCACATCACACACTGTTTCATAGCTGGTTTTATCTTTCCAAGGAAAGCTCTCCCCAATTCCTCCCTCCCAATCATAGATCTCACTCCAGTTAGCAAGTCACAGTGTGCATGTTTTTCCTGACATCCAACACTGGTATCCCTGTGATAAAATAAGTCTTATTGTTGGTGTCAGTGAGATAAAATAAGCTCCATTGTTGGTGTCAGTGAGATAAAATAAGTAATATTGTTGGTGTCAGTGATATAAAATAAGACCCATTGTTGGTGTCAGTGAGATAAAATAAGCCCCATTGTTGGTGTCAATGAGAATAAAGAGTAACCCCAGCCCAGAATTGGTGGTCAGTGGGGGTACTTACCTGATCACACACTCCCACTGCCTCTCTGCTGATGTCGGAGTTCTACTATCACTGTCAGAAAGGAGATCACTGCTCCCCACAGTCGGCTATAATTGCAGTGCCTGGTGATGGGACCCAGAGAGTTCCAGTCGTCATCCCCTCACTGACACTCTGCACTCTGAGTCCTGGAACCTGGGAGATGAGGAGATGATATCACTGTACACACAATCCCGGGACTATCGTTCATCTGGAAGCAATGGCAAGGCTGTGATCACACTACGAGATGTTTCTCAGGCTGCAGTTCCTCTGAACTCCACAAGATGGTGATCTCATCTCGCTAAAACAGGAAGTCTCCAATGGGAGACAGACAGGAAGTGATGTCAGGTACAGACAGGAAGTGATGTCAGGTGCAAACAGGAAGTCACCTGGAACAAAGGCAGGAAGTTCCAAATTACAGGAAATAGAAGACATTGCTGGAAGAGTCAGCAGAGGAGGTAATAAGATCTTATTTTCTATTTACACCCAGTAACCCCCCCCCGTCATGTTGTCCTCTTCCTCCATAGTCACTGTGAGGTCTTTTATCTCCAGCAGATGATGATACACACATATATAGTGTGGAAATGTAGAATAACCCGTATATTACAATGAGGGAATTTATGGTCGGTACCACGAGGGGAGTTATTGATGTCAGTAAATGGCGGTTCCAGACATTGTATGTGGGGGGAATGAAATGATAATTAAAGGTTGGGATTAGGGAAGATGTCTGTAAGATTTTACATGGGAATGATCACTGCCCCCTCCAGAGACACTATGAGGAGTCTCACAATAGGAGTCTGAGAGGGACTGGATTTTGGGAGGGGAGATGGTGAACCCGGGGGAGAGGGGGAGGGGCAATTTAATTAAAAAGACGTCTAGATGGGAATCAATTTTTTCTGCTGAATACAATTGCTCCGGCTGGACTGAATGCTGATATTAAACTATTTTTTTTTATTTATCTGTTTTTTACTTTATTTATTTATGTATTTATATTGTTTACCAGTTATTGATGATTATAAGTAAAGTTTTGTTTGAATTTAGTGATATATGATGATATAGAAGATGTATTACGTTATTCTGGGCCATAAATAGTTAAAGCGGAGTTCCAGTCATTTTTTTGTTTATTAGAAATCAGCAGCTACAAAAAGTGTATCTTTGACTTTGATGACTTTTAATAAACACAGGATCCCAGCAATGCGAACCCTCAGTTCTCTCCCTTGCCTCTCCCCGGCACCAGCCTTACAAATGTGGGCACCCGGCTGTGATAGCTTGCGGCTTCACAACCGGGTGAGCGATGCGCAGGCACGAGTGGTGCTGCACCTCCTCAATGGGCGGGCAATCTTCTGGGACCTGAGACGTGTTCCAGAAGATTGCAGGGAGGGAGGAGAGAAGAGCTTTTACTCGAGTCACCAAGGCAGTCCAAGCAGAAGTGGGAGCAGGTACCTATCAAAACTAGGTACCCACTCCTCCCCCCAAAAAATGACATGCCAAATGGGGCATAGAAGGGGGTGAGGGGTGCTGTAAGGGGAACTACCACTTTTGTCTGAAACTCCACTTTAAGGAATTTGGGTGGAGATAGGAGCACGTCTTAGGACATCTTTACCTGCTGTCTCCTGGACAAAGATCAGCGTTTTCCAATCCAAACACGTCAGATGTCACCAGGTTAGGAGAGGCGCCCTCTCTGTTTACATCTAAGCGATATCCGGCCCCCATCCACCGGAGTATCTGCAACCGAGACTCTGATGGTGGATCAGATCTTCTGCTCTTTATGCATGTCTTTTGCTTCAAAGGCACCACAAACTCTGTGGGACTACAGGGCCCAGCACACCTAATCATCCACCCCCGGGGTTTTCCAGGTTACCCCAGGAGTTGTCTGACACTTTGTTATCAGAAAGTTTTATTGGAACTATCGTGTTGTGGGTTTTGATATTTTGTCCATAGTTCAAGCGCTGGCCAAACATTTATTATTTGTAGATTAACCCCTTCAATACCAAGCCTGTTTTTTGGGTTCGGTGTTTACCAGTTAAAAACTGTTTTTTTTGCTATAAAATTACTTAGAACCCCCAAACATTATATATTTTTTTTCCTAACACCCTAGAGAATAAAATGGCGGTCATTGAAAAAATTTATGTCACACCGTATTTGCGCAGCGGTCTTACAAGCGTGCTTTTTTTTTAATAAATTCCGTTTTTTTAGTTAAAAAATAAGAAAACAGTAAAGTTAGGCCAATTTTTTTCCATATTGTGAAAGATAATGTTATGTTGAGTAAAATGATACCCAACATGTCATGCTTCAAAATTGCGTCCGCTCGCGGAACGGCGATAAACTTTGCAAATTAAAAATCTCCATTGGCGACATTTAAAAAATTCTACAGGTTAGCACTTTTGCATTACAGAGGAGGTCTAGAGCTATAATTGTTGCTCTCGCTATAACGATCGCGGCGATACCTCACATGTGTGGTTTGAACACCGTTTTCATATGTGGGCGGGACTTACGTATGCGTTCGCTTCTGCGCGCGAGCTCGGAGGGACGGAGCGCTTTAAAAATTTTTTTTTAATTATTTATTTTGCTTTTTACTTTTTATTTTTACACTATTCTTTAAAAAAATAAATTTTGATCACTTTTTTTCCTATTACAAGAAATGTAAACATTCCTTGTAATAGAAAAAAGCATGACAGGACCTCTTAAATATGAGATCCGGGGTCAAAAAGTCCTCAGATCTCATATTTACACTAAAATTCAAAAAAAAAAAAAAAAATCGGGCCCTTTAGGACCGTTGGGCGGACATCCTTTCTGACGTCATTTCCGCTGGCCGTGTTATGGAGCCGAGTGAGCTGCTTCAGCCGCTCAGTCGGCTCACAGACACTGGGGGGAGAGCATCGGATCATCTCCGGCGCTGCCGGCGGGTCCGGTAAGCGGCGGAGATGACCGGAAAGCGGCGGGAGGGGGGGCACCTCTCCCACCGCTGATAAAAGCGATCTTGCGGCGAATCCGCCGCTAAGACCAATTTTATCTTGCAGGGAATCGCCTGCTGAAAAAAAAGTTCTCTGAATGGTGCCTGCAGCTGCAGGCACCATTCAGATATCACCACTCAAACCCAAGGACGTCATATGACGTCCGGCGGTACGGAAGTGGTTAATCCCTTCAGGGTCAGAACATTTCCCCATTTATAGGGCCGGAAGATTCTCTTCATTTTGGAGATAAATTCTAGTAATTTGCTCCTTTAAACAAACATCACTGACACTAAATAGACAAGAAAATGACCATACATGGCCTACAAAGGGCAATTATTACACTACACAGGCAGCCAATGGGCAATTATTACACTATGCAGCCAACACAATGATGGAGTGCAGGGGTCAGGAGTATGGAGCATAGAGCCCCTTACATTGCTGGTCAGGAGGAAGAAAACATTCCCCAGCCTGCCATGAAGAATATGTTCCATCATTGGTGTCAAAGGGAGAAAAATACTGAGGGTTCTAAACAGAGGCGTAACTAGAACCTTCAGTAACCTGTTGCAAGAAACCACGAAGGACCCCGCTGGTCCTAGGGCCCTTTTCATTGGTCCCGGGGCCCTTCTCACTCATTCCCCGGCCATTTCCTTCCGCAGCCGTACCCTTTCCTGCTGCCTTTGCCCCCATGATAGTGAAACAGGCTGTAGACAGGCTGCTAGGCTCTGAGGTAAGAGGGGGCTTTATGGCTCATAGAGGCTCTTTGTTTCTGGTGGTCCTCCCACCCCACCTGCACTCACTTTTTTGACCTCCTTAAAGAACTCCTGCCAGCAAGTGAAGGAAGCCTTCACCTCACCATTTTACTGGTCAAGAAATATGTTGCAGAGCACAAAATAGACCAAGAGAACAACCCCCACCCCCCTGCTGTCCTCTTCCTACGCAACACTGGGTTGCTATTTGAGAGAACAGAACAGACTCCTTCCCCACAGTTCTGTACTCCACCAGCAGCATCCTCCTCCTGCTATCCAATCCAATCCCTTTACTTACTGCAGAGAGTGACAGTGACATCACTCCTGTTAGTCAGCAGGCTGCCCGAGATTGGAGCCTTGGAGAAGAAGTTCTGGCAATTAACCTGATTAGCCCGCAACTCCAGCCAAAAGTCAGCAAGTTCCCCTTCATGGACATCATAATGACCCGACATTGTCCTCACAGCACTGCCTTAGAGCAAACAAGTCAAAGGAAGGATCGTATTTATCATTCCTTGTCTGCAGATCTAAAACTAATCAAATCCAGTTCAGAAACCAAATAAACCCAACAGAGAAAAGGGAATTTCTGATCCGGCAGGACAAGAGGGTCATAGTAGCTCAAAATTGTACTAAACACTAAACAGTCCTAACTAAATGTGTTCCCATGGGAGCAGTAGTCCTTGTACAGTATGTACAGAAAACCTCCTATTACCCCGCTCACATCCACATCCTATTATTGTGTGACCGATGCCATCCAAATAATTCTTACTTTCATTTCCCAAAGTTATCCGTCTACAAGGAGACCTGTATAGATCAAATGATGACACCAATGAGGATGGAGGAGGACCGGAGTCACATGACTGAGAAGATACTAAACCTCACCCTGGAGATCATCTACCTGCTGACCGGAGAGGTGAGGAGGATTCTGGGAGGTCACATGACATCACTCTTATCTCTATAAAGAAAACACAGACCTGACCGGAGAGGTGAGGAGGATTCTGAGAGGTCACATGACATCACTCTTATCTCTATTAATAAAACACAGACCTGACCAGAGAGGTGAGGAAGATTCTGGGAGGTCACATGACATCACTCTCATCTCTGTTAATAAAACACAGACCTGACCGGAGAGGTGAGGAGGATTCTGGGATTCTAATATGGTATTCTAATTGGTTCTTCAATACAGAGATTTCCTCTTCTGAAGTCAGGTGATCATACGACCATCACAGTGCCTCCATGTGACTCCCTAGAACCTGAGAGACACAACATGGAGAAGATTCTAGCTGTCACCAAGAAGATGATGGAGCTGCTGACAGGAGAGGTGAGCGGTGCTGGGAATTCTGGGACATTATCCAGTAACAGACAAGGGATGTGTCTGGATGGTGACTGTATCATTGTGTGTGTCAGATTCCTATAAGGTGTCAGGATGTCACTGTCTATTTCTCCATGGAGGAGTGGGAGTATTTAGAAGGACACAAGGATCTCTACAAGGACATCATGATGGACAATCAGCCACCGCTCACATCACCGGGTAAGAGGAGACTTTATTGTAAAGGAGAGAGCAGTACAGAGGATCCACCTAGATCCCCCATCATCTGATAAACACATAGAAACAATGTATTCAGTCAGTGTGTGTGTTTCCTACAGATGGGTCCAGTAATGGGAACCCACCAGAGAGATGTCCCCGTCCTCTGTATTCCCGGGATTCCACACAGGAAGGTCACACCATCCCTCCCCATCATCAGGTAGATGAGGAACAATCACTGATAGTATCATTAGGATCTGTACATTATCTGCATTGTTACCATTGATGTCATTTTTATTCTATATTCAGAGTGGAAATTCTAAAGTTGAAGTTAAAGAAGAGATAAAAGAGGAGGATGATGAGGATGGGGTGACAGAGGAGTCAGAGTTTTTAAAAGAACACAAAGATCTGTACCGACATCCAGATACAGGAACCCACCAGAGAGTCCCCGTCTTCTGTATTCCTGGGATTCCACACAGGAAGGTCACACCATCCCTCAGGTAGAGGAGGATCAATCACAAATAGTTTTGATTTATGAACAGCATGTTTGTTACAATGAATGTTTTATTAGATCTTTCAGAGGGGATGATAATATTGATGTTAAAAAAGAATATAAAGAGGAGGATGAGGAGTATGGAGTGATGGAGGAGTTTTCAGAAGGACACAAGGATAAGATGGAGCCACCTAATACCAGGAAACCTCCAGAGAGATGTCCCCATCCTCTGTATTCCGAGGATTCCACACAGGAAGATCACACCATCCCTCACTGTTACAAGGTTAGTGAGATGGATATAAAACACAGACTCGTGGAGACAATGAGCGAATATTTATGTGATGCCACAATGATAAAGCTTATATTTTATAGATGATTTTGTAATCTTAATTTCTTTATTTAGAGTGGAGATCCAATCGATATAGAATTTGAGGTTAAAGCAGAAGAAGAAGAGAGATGTGTGAGGGATGATCAGCAGTCTATGGAGGAGGATGGAATAACGGGGACATTTATAGAGGAGGACACTCCTACAGAGATCAGCACAGGTGGGTCATTAACACTAAATACATTCCTCCACCCATACTGCTCACTGATTGGTCCAAAGTAGGGTGGGGACTGGGTGATATAAGCTGGTCAATTTCCTGAGCTGTGTTCCCTATCCTGTATTTCTCTTGGGTAATCTTCCTTTGTTGTGCTGCAGACACAATTTATGTATCTAGACTGGATTTATGGAGATTCTGGGGTTCAGCTGGAAGCAAAATGTTTATTTTCACCATAGGCGTTACTAGACCTAGGCACCTGGGGTATGTGTTTTGGGTCTTCTGATAATATTTCTGACAGAACAATTCTCCCAGGATCACTTGCTCTGTTTGCTGGCTGTGTCGGGTGGAGGGATATGTCTGTATTGTCTCAGACCCAAGTCACTGAGTGCAGTCTCAGGAGATGGGAGGCAGCGGTGTGGGACTTCTGCTACTTGTGTCATATAAACATTTAAGCTTCCACTGATTACTGAATACCAATATTATGAGTCCTGACCCTTACACTACATAACTTAAATTGTACATTACATACTCCTGAAGCCTGCACTATATACTCTATGTTGTACATTACATACTCCTGACCCCTGCACTATATACTCTATGTTGTACATTACATACTCCTGAACCATGCACTATATACTCTATGTTATACATTACATACTCCTGACCCCTGCACTATATACTCTGTGTTGTATATTACATCATTCTGATACTATATAGTCCTATCTGTTGTATCTTATACAATATGTTGTACATTACATAGTCCTGACTTCTGCTCTCTCCCCTCTACCCACTGCTATATATAAACATAATATGTATTCTCTTTTCTTACACCCATTTCCTACCAGCTGAACATTTTATATCTGATGATTTGATTGGAGCACAGACTTTTACATGTTGATAAATGTGATAACATCCTCAAACTTTGGAACCTTAAACAGAAAGTGATAATGAGGGAGGAGTCAATAACCCAATGATGGTGGTCTTCAGGATCAGTCCAGTCTTCATCTTGGTTGTTCTCCCCCCATCCTCACTCTCTGACCTCTGGTGGGGCTCAGCCCCGCTGTTATTCATGACTAAATCATGGACTAAATAAAGAAGTGCAGGACTTCTTGTGTTGGGAAGATGGTAATGAGTGATAGAGGGGGTGGGGGCACTAGTCCTATAATCCCCTCATCACTGTCACTCCTATAAAAGACAGTTTTCATTGTTTCCTCATTCTCTGACTAAGGTCCATGAATAAAGAAATGAACTGGTAGGAGATCAGAGGAGCCATTTACTCGTTACCTTGAGGGGGGAATTGTAAGATCCTCAGAGACAAAGCTGCCTGATGTGGGTGGAGTCCTGGTTTAGGGGAACCAATCAGCTCATGTCTAGTAATAATCTTTTTATCTCTATTTTAGTAGATGGACGGGAGATGAGGAAAACCTCAGAGGATTGTCTCACTTTGTCTCCAGACTGTAAAGTAGAAGATGAGGACATCACACAGTATAGTCCAGGAGAAAACCCGGCTACCTCAAATGTCCATCCGGCACCACACAGTGTAGATGGACCATTGTATTCCTCTTATCCTGAGGAACCTCAGACTGTGAGGGATGGTGCCGTGCTTCCAACAGATAAGAGCTTTTCCTGTCCTGAGTGTGGGAAATGTTTTTCAGATAAGTCCAATCTTTACAGACATCAGAGATCTCACACCGGGGAAAAGCCTTATTCCTGTGCAGAGTGTGGGAAATGTTTTTCAGATAAGTCCAGTCTTTCCACTCATCAGAGATCTCACACGGGGGAGAAGCCGTATTCCTGTTCTGAGTGCGGTAAATGTTTTTCATGGAAGTCCAATCTTTCCACACATCAGAGATCTCACACGGGAGAGAAACCGTATTTCTGTCCTGAGTGTGGGAAATGTTTTTCAGATAAGTCCCATCTTTCCAGACATCAGAGATCTCACACCGGGGAGAAGCCGCATTCCTGTGCAGAGTACGAGAAATGTTTTTCACTAAGGTCCATTCTTTCTAAACATCAGAAATCTCACACGGCAGAGAAGCTGTATTCCTGTCCTGAGTGTGGGAAATGTTTTTCAGATAAGTCCAATCTTTACAGACATCAGAGATCTCACACGGGGGAAAAGCCTTATTCCTGTGCAGAGTGTGGGAAATGTTTTTCAGATAAGTCCAGTCTTTCCACTCATCAGAGATCTCACACGGGGGAGAAGCCGTATTCCTGTTCTGAGTGCGGGAAATGTTTTTCATGGAAGTCCAATCTTTCCACACATCAGAGATCTCACACGGGAGAGAAGCCGTATTTCTGTCCTGAGTGTGGGAAATGTTTTTCAGATAAGTCCCATCTTTCCAGACATCAGAGATCTCACACGGGGGAGAAGCCGTATTCCTGTCCTGAATGTGGGAAATGTTTTTTAGAAAAGTCCCATCTTTCCAGACATCAGAGATCTCACACGGGGAGAAAGCCACTTTCCTGTCCCGAGTGAGGGAATTGTTCCTCAGTGAAGTCCTGTCTTCTTGTACATCAGGGATCCCACATAATCCTCAAGGTGTATTAGTGCACTGAGTGTGGGAAATGTCTTCTATATGAATGTTTTGAAATGTCTTCTATATGAATGTTAAATACATAAAACAATGGAAATACTGCGCTACTCAAATTGATTACCTAATCAGCAGCCAGCACGCCAATAATAACCAATATTGTAAGAGATGCTTGAATAATAAAGTGCAGCGCTATACAGAAAACATCTGGTGTTTTGATATCATCAGGTAACTAACGCTTAGAAATCTCAAGAAAATAAGCATATAAATCAGTAAATGTTTTAACCAAACACTCTATAGTGAAATATAGTGCAAACAAACCCAAAAGAAGGGGATATAAAAGTACATCAAAAGTAGCAATAAAGTGCATATAGTGTATCCACAATGCAAATGCTTAATGTTTGGTGCCATCAGGTAGCCACCCTTAATGAGAAGTGAATATGCATATATGACAACATGATGATAATTAATAAGGCGTACAAAAAGTGATAATGAAGTGCATAAATAGTGCCACAAAGTCCCAAAATAACTAAAAATCCATTCTGCCTTTCTGGGATTTATCTGATGTGATCAAAAAATAAGATCAGTGTCTTTCACCAGCATGCAGTGAGATCCTCCACCAGAAGAGATTATAAATACCCTTACCAGAATCAATCTGGGTATATGCGTAGTGATCAATCAACGGGCCTCCACATAGTAATTTTTAATGGATAAACCTCTCCAGCATATAAATGGACATCTCTCCAGAATGCAAGCGCTTTTCCATAAATGCTCAGTTAAAACCCGTCAACAGGGTGGTCATCACATCCAAGTGTCATACCAGGAACACAGGATATTCCAGGACACAGGACTCCTCATCCCCCCCCCCCAGGGTGAGGAGAGTCCGCTTCAGTCCACTGCTCCCCTACTTTGTACATTTGGAATTCCGCGTTTATTCTCTGCAAGCTTGTAAGTGCATTTTTTTTATTAAAGTGTCATTGTTTCAAACGTTATTGCGCTATGTGGTGCTTTGTTTCTCTGTGATGATCTGTGTCCTGGAATATCCTGTGTTCCTGGTGTGATCACCAGCGCTTTTTCACGCGCAACCGAGGCCCCCTGGTCCTCTTCGTTGTCCGAGGGTACCAGCTCACCCTCTGAGAGTTCCCCCCAAAACCATTTCCAGTTCGGATTCGTGTACCTGAGGAACAAGGGGGAGGTGGGCGTTTTTTAGGGGCCCCCAGAGCTTTGCTCGGCCCCACCCAGGGAAGAAATACCCCAAACACTGCCCTCAGCCATTCCAGGGCCCCCAGCGCAGGCTGCGCTGCCGCTGACTCCTCCTCAGAAGGGCCTGCAGGATCATCTGCCATCGCACCACCGAAACTGACAATGAAATTTAGAAAAAAATTAACTGACACCCTCACGATGCAGCCCCACAGAATGCCAGGGAGACCCCAGGAGGATTGCACCCACCGCTACCACACCCCAGGGAGAGCCCAGCTATACTTGCTGTTTTGTGCCCACAGTGCTGCTCCCAGAAGGAGTGCATAAAGGACCACCAGAAAGAAGCGCCGTCTGTAGTCAGCCGCGCTGTCCCAAGCGAAAAGGAAAGTAAAATGGCAGCAGCACGTTTTACACTGCTCCAGGGACATCCAATATGGCCACCGAGATCATCCACAAGAGGCCAAAACCTGTGTGCAGGCCGCGACTACAGCAAAATGGCCGCCACTGGCACTAGAGGGAAACCCTCAGTAAAATGGCCGCGGCTACGGCAAAATGGCGGCGGATTACCACATGGCGGTATAAAACGCACAGATGCGGTTTTAAAAGGGGTGCGGAGCGGGGGGAGGGAGGGGGGCAAGGACACTAGCCCAGCGACCACCCTCCACCGGCCGGCCAGAAAATCGCTAAAGTACGCCCAGCACCCCCCTCCGCACCCCTAGGGGGGGAAGAGGGGGTCACTCACCACTCCGACGGGCATAGTGGGTAGCCACCTGGTCGCAGACATTCCTCCCCATCCAGAAAGGGATGCTGCAGGCCAAAGCCCCTGGACAGGCACCGAGTCCGGTCACCGGGCGTAAGTGGGGGTCA
This sequence comes from Glandirana rugosa, assembly GCA_018402905.1. Lineage (NCBI taxonomy): Eukaryota > Metazoa > Chordata > Amphibia > Anura > Ranidae > Glandirana > Glandirana rugosa. Next base: position 77,126 of record BLSH010296718.1, read on the forward strand.
CCCACTGGCCACCCACATGGAACGGGCACGATGCGGCGAGTCCCGCCACAGCATAGGGCTAGCTCGCATCCGTCAGCCGTGCTGGGGAAAGTGCAGGATTCTGCCCCAGCCGGCTTCTTGATAGAAGTCTTCATCAGATAGCTTGAAAAAAATAAAAAAGCGGTAGCAAAAAATATAAACCGCAGGTCCCATGAGAGAGCCAGGTCAACTCCTTGCACTAGGCATATTAAAACCGATATGCTAAGCAGAGCAGGGACGTTATATGGGAGAGAGAGGACGGCCCCCTGGGAGGGGCCAGCTTGCTTTCTTTCTTTTTGCCTAGTTAACTCCTAGTAGGATGTGCATATAACCCACGTGTCAAAGAGGGCTGCGTCTGTCAGTGAACATAAGAGAAATTGTGATTTATTTAACAACCTCAATGGTAAAAAAAAGTAAGTGTAAAAAATGAGTCCAGGGGGCGTGGAGCCGACAGACGTGTGAAGCGGCAGCTCCCGGTCCTGATGGTGCTACAGGGGTCCTAATTTCTTTTAACCCTCTCCAACCTCCTCCACATTGCACCAATGGGCAAGGGGAAACCCAAGGACCAAAACAAGCCGAGCAGCGGTCATATGAGCGGCGACCTGGGCCGTTTCTTAATGCGATCCTCGGCGGCCCCAATGCTGCAGCAAGCTTCCAAGATGGCGCCGGTGTCCTCCTCCCCTACATGCTCGGAGCCGACATGCACCATGCAGGTGAGCATGAGAGGCCGCTCTGCCTCTCTCACTGACTTTGACCCCCTCCTGCACCGCTCCCAGAGCCCCTCTCGGGCCTCACAGTGCTCAGGGGATGGATGGGACATGGAGTCCCAGATGAAAGCGCTGCACACATACATGCTTTCCTTACCAACGAAAAATGACTTTGAACATTATGTGAAACGCATAGAAAAGACCTATAGACAAGAGATCTCTGAGCTGAAGAAGGATCTGGGGGTCCGCATGGAGGATATTGAGAACACCACCGATGGCTTATGCAATGCTCTGCAATCTCATGAGGAGGCTTTAAACTCACATACTATCATGATCCAACAGCTATTGTACCAACAGGATGACGCTGTGAATAGGAACAGGAGGAACAATATCAGGATCAGGGGTATCCCTGAGATGGTGGAACATAAAGATCTCACCAGTGCTGTTACTGCCATCTTCAACCAAATATTGCAGCACCCCAAGGACTCCCACATTGAACTGGACAGAGTTCACAGGACCTCGGGCCCGAGGACCACCGACCCCTCCTTTGTCCGTGATACACTGTGTAGAATCCATTTCTACAAGATTAAAGAGCAAATCATGCAGGCAGCCAGCATGCAAGATTCCATCCTATTCAGCGAGACCCTGGTCATGTTGCTGCCCGTCCTCTCTTGTCAAACACTGGCTATGAGACGTTTATTGAAACCACTCACTGCACTCCTGCAGGAACATCAAATACCAATGGCGGTTCCCATTCCAACTGCGAGTTCATCATGTGGGCAAAACCGATATTTTTCGCACCATGGGGGACCTGCCGATTTCCTGAGTGTACTGGAATTGCCCCTGGTCTCACTACCGGAATGGCCCTTTTCACCTGCTACCCCGGGCCTCCCGTTCCTTCCACAGTGGCAGAGATGGGGTAAAAAGAAATGCCCCAGATCCTCCACACACCTACCCCCCGACGACTGAACGGAGCTGCACCCCTCACTACTAAACCCACTCCCTCAATATGAGGGCCAAGACCCCCTGTTCTTTTTACTCAGGGAGATCTTCATGTTCCTAGACTTCCTGAGGGGATGTTCCCTTGGGATCACAGCTCTTCAGCCTTTGTTGTTAAAAATGTTCCCGGTTTTTATAAGGTATCTGTTCCTGTTCCAAATACCACCTTCAAGAGCTAGGAGACCTACCTCTGGATACTGTTCCAACCATTGACTGCTCCTCACATTCAGCCCCTGCCTTACCCTAGAGTGTGGACTCCCTAATGACAGTCCCCGAATCTTTCAGAGAAGAACATTCTTATGTTTTAGCAGTTCATATCATGTTTTAGGTTCCCTCATATGGACTCCGGGGTTTGCAACCCCGATCAATCCCTCTGTGGCTCCCCGGGACCGGGAGATGCTCTGTGCGATTCGCACAGTCCCCCCCTTAGGACCTGCAGTGCATGAAAATGCACTGTACATTATGTAGACAATGTTTTTTTTTTCAATTATTACTTTTGTTTTGTTACTATACTCAGCTGCTACCATCTAGTGGCTTTTATTTGTATGACACACACCGGTGGCCTTCGGATCCTATTATCCAGGTGTGATTTTATCCTGGATGCAGGATCTGGATGCCACCACACCTTTACTACTATTTTCTCTTCTCTCTGCTTAATCTTATTCCCCTCACTCTTTTTCCCTCTTTAACTTCTCTTCATGCTTTTTCTGGGAGCGAACCTGATAGCACTGTTGCTGTTATGAAAGTCTATACCCGGTTCCTGTATGGCGCTGTGAGGACGTCTCTGTATCAAGCTCCACAGTCGGCTGACAGAAGAGATACCACTTCCACCACCTTATCACAAGCTGTCACCAGAGGGCTATGGGGAAACGCACAGGGAAGACTCTGCCACCCCAGGCTACCCCCTCGGGTTCTATTAAAAGATTTTTGGCGGCGGAACCCGAGGATTCCATGGAGTGACTCCTCCCCCCGCCACAAGACGATGCGCCGACATCGCTCCCCTACCCCCTCCATTTTCTCGGAGGGCGAGGACGGGAACTCGCAACGCTCGGAGGTGGCGGCACTGGTGAGCGGTCTCCCCACCAAAGGTGAACTGGCCTCCATGCTACATAGCCTGGAACGGGCCATTAAGAAGGAAGTTTCGGCGGTTTGTGCAGATCTCTCCCAGGTCCTCACTCGAGTGGAGGAGTCAGAGCTGCGGCTTGATAGACACGCGATGGCCATCCGGGACTTACAAGCCTCCACAAGACGGTTACAGATTGCACACAGGATGGCTCTATATAGAATCGAGGACCAAGAAAATCGCAACCGCAGGAATAATATCCGTATTAGGGGTCTTCCGGAAGCCACCAGAGATGACGATCTCCAGGCCTTGGTAAGGGGTATTTTCAACCAACTACTAGGCCACGAAGCGGACCACCCCCTAAAGCTGGATCGGGTACACAGGGCCTTGCGTCCCCGATCGCAAGCTACAGAGCTGCCACGTGACGTCATTTGCAGAGTGCACCATTATGGAGAGAAAGAGCTCATTATGAAGAAGGCCAGGGAGGTGGCCTCGCTGGACTTTGATGGCGTGGCACTCTCTTTTTTCCCCGATCTAGCTAAAGAGACGCTGGACCACCGTTGGGCGTTAAAACTCCTTACTGAAAAGCTGAAAGCAAGCGCGATTACATATCACTGGGGTTTCCCGTCCTGCCTGATTGCGAACAGGAACGGTAAGCCGGCTGTCCTCCATTTCCCTGAAGACCTGGAGAAATTTTGCTTGGATGTTAATATTACTCCACCGGATCTTCCAGGCCGGTCTGAGGACATCCCCATCCTCTCATCATCTCAAGACCCCCAGTGGCAAAAAGTGCCTCGTAATCGCAGTTCAGCTACGCAAGGGTCCGTCATCTAACCAGTTGGAATCATCTCACAACACAAGGATAAGTACAGGTCTATGGGTCTGACAAGGTTGCTGTTTTGGTATGGGTTTATGTCCCTGAACTAGTAACGGTCTCTTCACCAGTAGTTCCTGACTCATATTGGTAGAGTATTATTGATGGAGGCGCAGGAGCTCTTCTAGGGGCTAATCCTCCCTCTCGATGATGGCAGTCACTGTTACGTAAGGAAGGAGGGGACAGTGGCATACACTAACTATAGCCACCACAGGTGCACATCAACTGGGAGACCAACAGTTGTCCATTTGGACAGGGGACATATGTTAACAAGTTCAAATTTACTGTTGCAGGTCTATACTTGTCCTTGCAGAGAAGGGTTCACTATCTATCTGTTATAAAACACCACTGATCTTGTGTGCTTGGCAAGATGGCGGCGCTGCAGCAGCTCGCAGTGGCCGCTCCGGACCCAAAAAGGTGCTACTTTCAGTTTGCAACCCGTGCTAGGAAGTACACACGGACGTCAGAGCAACCGGTGAACCTGTCTACAACCGGAATATCCTGAAAGAACTCAGGAATAATCCATGTAACAAAATAAATGATGATCTGTGGCAGAAGCTACGCAACCTCTGCGTGCTCCGAGAACCAGGCTTCCAGACCCCGGCATTGCCTGCGGCGGATGGACAGAGGAGGGGGAATCGGAAGCGCTGCACGAGGAAGCAGAAACGCGGGAAGAGAGTGGTTGCTAATGCTAGGCTAAAAGCTAACCCTAGCTGGCCTGCTCTACCATCTCTACTGCTGGCAAATGTGTGCTCCCTGGACAATAAATTGGACTACATCAGACTCCAACAAGCTACTCGGCGTGAGTACAGACACTGCTGTGTTTTTGTGTTCACTGAGACGTGGCTGAATGACAGGGTTCCGGATGCCGCCATTCAGCTGGACGAGCTAGCCGCGTTTCGTGCCGACAGAAATGCAGCTCTGTGTGGTAAGACTCGCGGCGGCGGCCTGTGCGTTTACATCAATATGGAATGGTGTAAGAACTCTGTCCATGTTTCCACCTACTGCTCATCACTGCTAGAGTTTATTGTTGTGAGATGTAGACCTTTTTACTTACCCCGGGAATTTACCACTGCTATAGTGCTCGGAGTGTACATACCACCTAGCGCTAATGCTAAGGAAGCGCTCAGCGTGCTCTACGGGACCATTAGCGAACTTCAAAACACACACCCTGACGGATTGTTTATTGTCGCCGGAGATTTTAACCATGCAAAACTTAGGACCGTGCTTCCCAAATTTCATCAGAATATGGACTTTGCAACCAGAGGAGAAAACACGATGGATGTTGTTTACACTAACATCCCGGGCGCATACCGGGTGAAGCCCCGTCCCCACCTCGGGTACTCAGACCATATTTCTGTCATGCTGATCCCAACATACAGACACTAAGCAGGTGTTCAAGACCAACTCGGAAACAAGTGAGAACCTGGCCAGCAGGATCCATGTCCGCTCTCCAGGACTGTTTTGAATGCACTGACTGGGACATGTTCAGGGAAGCTGCAACCAATGGCGATTTCGTCAACTTGGAGGAGAACACGTCAACAGTGATCAACTACATCGGTAAGTGCATTGATGATGTGACCATCACTACACACTTCAACCAGAAGCCGTGGATGACCGCCAAGGTGCGTGCGCTGCTAAAAACAAGACTCCTCCTTCAGAGCAGGGGACAAGGTGGCCTTGAAGACAGCAAGGGCCAAACTGTCCTGTGCCATCAGAGAGGCAAAGCACGCACACGCAAAGAGAATCCACGGCCACTTCCAAGACAGGGGAGACACCCGGATCATGTGGCATGAATTACAAGATAACGTCACCTGCTTGTGACCGTGATGCCTCCCTCCCAGATGCGCTGAATAACTTCTACGCCCGGTTCGAGGTGCAGAATAACACGGGGTGAGGAAGTCGATCCCTCCCCCCGTGACCAGGTGCTCTGTCTAACCACAACTGCAGTGAGGAAAACTATGTGCAGAGTTAACCTAAGTCTGCTGGACCAGACAACATCCCTGGCAAAGTGCTCAGGGAATGTGCATATCAGCTAGCAGATGTCTTCACCGACATCTTCAACATCTCCCTGAGCAGCGCCACTGTTCCTATGTGCCTCAAGACAACGACCATCATTCCCGTGCCGAAGAAGTCGACTGTCTCCTGCCTCAATGACTATCGTCCCGTTGCACTCACACCCGTCGTGATGAAATGCTTCGAGAGACTCGTCATGAAGCACATCAAGACCCAGATTCCACCCGCACTGGACCCCTTGCAGTTTGCGTATCGTCCGAATCGCTCCAGTGACTACGCCATCTCCACAACCCTTCATCTGGCCCTCAACCATTTAGACAACAAAGACTCTTATGCAAGGATGCTGTTCATAGACTTTAGTTCAGCATTTAACACGATTGTCCCTCAGCATCTGTTTGAGAAGCTGAGCGTACTGGGCATGAACACCTCCCTCTGTAACTGGATCCTGGACTTCTTGACTGGGAGACCTCAGTCAGTCCGGATCAGAAACAGCATTTCCAGCACCACCACACTGAACACTGGAGCCCCTCAGGGCTGTATGCTCAGCCCACTGCTGTTCACTCTGCTGACCCACGACTGTGTAGCAATGCACAGCTCGAATCACATCATCAAGTTCGCCGATGAGACGACTGTGGTGGGCCTCATCAGCTAGAACGACGAGTCAGGGATGGGGAAAGATATACAATACATACATACTCAGGAAGGATAGGAAGGGGAAGGATATACAGTGCATACACACTCAGGGAGGGGAGAAAGAGGAAGGATATACAGTACATACACACTCAGGGAGGAGAGGAAGAGGAAAGATATACAGTACATACACACTCAGGGAGGAGAGGATGAGGAAGGATATACAATGCATACACACTCAGTGAGGGGAGAAAGAGGAAGGCTATACAATACATACACACTCAGTTAGGGGAGAAAGAGGAAGGATATACAGTACATACACACTCAGGTAGGAGAGGAAGGGGGAGGATATACAGTACATACACTCTCAGGGAGGAGAGGAAGGGGGAGGTTATACAGTACATACACACTCAGGGAGGAGAGGAAGGGGAAGGTTATACAGTACATACACTCTCAGGGAGGAGAGGAAGGGGAATGATATACAGTACATACACACTCAGGGAGGAGAGGAAGGGGAAGATATATACAATACAAACACACTCAGGGAGAGGAAGGATACACAGTACATAAACACTCAGGGAGGAGAGGAAGGGGAAGGATATACAGTGCATACACTCTCAGGGAGGAGAGGAAGGAGAATGATATACAGTACATACACACTCAGGGAGGAGAGGAAGTGGAAGGATATACAGTACATACACACTCAGGGAGGAGAGGAAGTGGAAGGATATACAGTACATACACACTCAGGGAGGAGAAGAAGGGGGAGGATATACAGTACATACACTCAGGGAGGAGAGGAAGGGAAGGATATACAGTACATACACACTCAGGGAGGAGAGGAAGGGAAGAATATACAGTACATACACTCAGGGAGGAGAGGAAAGGGAAGGATACACAGTACATACACACTCAGGGAGGAGAGGAAAGGGAAGGATATACAATACATACACACTGAGGGAGGAGAGGAAGAGGAAAGATATACAGTACATACACATTCAGGGAGGAGAGGAAGGGGAAGATATACAGTACATAGACACTCAGGGAGGAGAGGATGGGGAAAGATATACAATACTTACACACTCAGGAAGGATAGGAAGGGGAAGGATATACAGTACATACACACTCAGGGAGGGGAGAAAGAGGAAGGATATACAGTACATGCACACTCAGTGAGGAGAGGAAGGAGAAGAATATACAGTACATTCACACTCAGGTAGGAGAGGAAGGGGAAGGATATACAATACATACACACTCAGTGAGGGGAGAAAGAGGAAGGATATACAATACATACACACTCAGTGAGGGGAGAAAGAGGAAGGATATACAGTACATACACACTCAGGTAGGAGAGGAAGGGGGAGGATATACAGTACATACACACTCAGGGAGGAAAGGAAGGGGAAGGTTATACAGTACATACACTCTCAGGGAGGAGAGGAAGGGGGAGGTTATACAGTACATACACACTCAGGGAGTAGAGGATGGGGAAAGATATACAATACATACACACTCAGGAAGGATAGGAAGGGGAAGGATATACAGTGCATACACACTCAGGGAGGGGAGAAAGAGGAAGGATATACAGTACATACACACTCAGGGAGGAGAGGAAGGATATACAGTACATACACACTCAGGGAGGAGAGGAAGGGGAAAGATATACAGTACATACACACTCAGGGAGGAGAGGATGGGGAAGGATATACAATACATACACACTCAGTGAGGGGAGAAAGAGGAAGGATATACAATACATACACACTCAGTGAGGGGAGAAAGAGGAAGGATATACAGTACATACACACTCAGGTAGGAGAGGATATACAGTACATACACACTCAGGGAGGAGAGGAAGGGGAATGGTATACAGTACATACACACTCAGGGAGGAGAGGAAGGGGAAGGTTATACAGTACATACACTCTCAGGGAGGAGAGGAAGGGGAATGATATACAGTACATACTCAGGGAGGAGGGGAAGGGGAAGTATATACAATACAAACACACTCAGGGAGAGGAAGGATACACAGTACATACACACTCAGGGAGGAGAGGAAGGGGAAGGATATACAGTACAGACACACTCAGGGAGGAGAGGAAGGGGAAGGATATACAGTACATACACTCTCAGGGAGGAGAGGAAGGGGAAGGATATACAGTACATACACACTCAGGGAGTAGAGGATGGGGAAAGATATACAATACATACACACTCAGGAAGGGGAAGGATATACAGTGCATACACACTCAGGGAGGGGAGAAAGAGGAAGGATATACAGTACATACACACTCAGGGAGGAGAGGAAGGATATACAGTACATACACACTCAGGGAGGAGAGGAAGGGGAAAGATATACAGTACATACACACTCAGGGAGGAGAGGATGGGGAAGGATATACAATACTTACACACTCAGTGAGGGGAGAAAGAGGAAGGATATACAATACATACACACTCAGTGAGGGGAGAAAGAGGAAGGATATACAGTACATACACACTCAGGTAGGAGAGGATATACAGTACATACACACTCAGGGAGGAGAGGAAGGGGAATGTTATACAGTACATACACACTCAGGGAGGAGAGGAAGGGGAAGGATATACAGTACATACACACTCAGGGAGGAGAGGAAGGAGAATGATATACAGTACATACACACTCAGGGAGGAGAGGAAGGGGAAGGATATACAGTACAGACACACTCAGGGAGGAGAGGAAGGGGAAGGATATACAGTACATACACTCTCAGGGAGGAGAGGAAGGAGAATGATATACAGTACATACACACTCAGGGAGGAGAGGAAGTGGAAGGATATACAGTACATACACACTCAGGGAGGAGAGGAAGGGGAAGGATATACAGTACATACACATTCAGGGAGGAGAGGAAGGGGAAGATATACAGTACATAGACACTCAGGGAGGAGAGGATGAGGAAAGATATACAATACATACACACTCAGGAAGGATAGGAAGGGGAAGGATATACAGTACATATACACTCAGGGAGGAGAGGATGGGGAAGGATATACAGTACATACACACACTGGAAGGAGAGGAAAGGGAAGGATATACAGTACATACACACTCAGGGAGGAGAGGAAGGGGAAGGATATACAGTACATACACACTCAGGGAGGAGAGAAGGGGAAGGATATACAGTACATACACACTCAGGGAGGAGAGAAGGGGAAGGATATACAGTACCTACACACTCAGGGAGGAGGGGAAGGATATACAGTACATAAACACTCAGGGAGGAGAGGAAGGGGAAGAATATACAGTACATACACACTCAGGGAGGAGAGGAAGGAGTAGGATATACAGTAAATACACACTCAGAGAGGAAAGGGAAGGATATACAGTACATACACACTCAGGGAGGAGAGGAAGAGGAGAGATATACAGTACATACACACTCAGTGAGGGGAGAAAGTGGAAGGATATACAATACATACACACTCAGTGAGGGGAGAAAGAGTAAGGATATACAGTACATACACACTCAGGGAGGAGAGGAAGGGGGAGGTTATACAGTACATACACACTCAGGGAGGAGAGGAAGGGGAAGGTTATACAGTACATACATACTCAGGGAGGAGGGGAAGGGGAAGTATATACAATACAAACACACTCATGGAGAGGAAGGATACACAGTACATACACACTCTGAGAGGAGATGAAGGGGAAGGATATACAGTACATACACACTCAAGGAGGGGAGGAAGGGGAAATATATACAGTACATACACAATCAGAGAGGAGATGAAGAGAAAGGATATACAGTACATACACACACTGGAAGGAGAGGAAAGGGAAGGATATACAGTACATACACGCTCAGGGAGGAGAGGAAGGAGAAGAATATACATTACATACACACTCAGGGAGGAGAGAAGGGGAAGGATATACAGTACATACACACTCAGGGAGGAGAGAAGGGGAAGGATATACAATATATACACACTCAGGGAGGAGAGAAGTGGAAGGATATACAGTACATACACACTCAGGGAGGAGAGAAGGGGAAGGATATACAGTACACACACACCCAGGGAGGAGAGGAAGGGGAATGATATACAGTACATACAAACAAGGCCCTTGTTATGGAGTTATTATACAAATACGGTGACTCGGTTGTATTTATAGCACTCGCACGTGATAATACTGAATTACTGCTGATGTAGTGAAAAAATAATATATATAAAGATATAACTATAAAAAATTGCTGCAATATGTTCTAAACTAATGACAATCATATAAGATACACAGCAATCAAAACATATATCATTTACATCAATATTAAAGTGCTAAATTATTAAAGTGATATAGTGCTGTAGGCTCATACTTCCACGGTGTCACCGGTAGGAAATGGGATAGGAAGAGAAAAAGGATCCACAAAAGTGAAGTACCGTATGGCTAGATTTTATTGCGCAGATAAGATTTGTACTTACAAAACGGTGGAAAAACATTTGCTTTGCAATACAAGGTATGAATGCTGCTATTCGCGTGCGTTCCAACTGGAACCGGAAGTGACATCCACGGAATCCAAACACCGGAAATTACGACAACGCGTTTCACCCTCCCACAGGCGTCATCAACGGACATCATTTCCGGGTTGTGCTGTCTATTAAATACTCCAGGGGAGGGATCAACCTCCCATAGACTACAATTGATTGGATTATCATCCGTGGATGTCGGAACTAAGTGTCTGCAATGCGTGTCCCCTACTAGACAATATACAGGCTGCCGAGACGCCATCTCCGGTTGTACAAAAAAATATATAAGATTAAAAATTACACTAATTGCACTAGGCTTTATTCATCTAATATGTATTTTAAACACAATGAAGATTATAATATAATCTATAGAATAAAAAATATAAAAATATAAAATATGAAAAAAATTATATAAAAATATATATAAAAATAAAAAAAAATATATATATATGTAAGTTTTGGCAAAAAAGAATGGATTTAAATTATTATAATAGATTGAAAAATTAATTTATTGTTAAAGAAAAAAACTCAATGTTTGGACTACCAGTTGGAGAGGAAGCAGTTGAGGTCTAATTCTATGTTTAACCCCATAGGAGCCATCGTTCCCAAACAATGAATCCAATAGGTCTCATTTTGTGAGACCGCCCTCCTGAGGTCTCCACCCCTCCAATTGGGTACAATACGGTCAATGCCACAGAACCTAAGTAAGCTAGGATCTCTCTTCCGAATAGCGGCGTTCATACCTTGTATTGCAAAGTGAAAGTTTTTCCAACTTTTTTGTAAGTACAAATCTTATCTGCGCAATAAAATCTAGCCATACGCAGGGCCGGTGCAAGGATTTTTGTGTACACAGGCGAAGGTGCATTTTGGTGCCCCCCCCCCAACAGCAGACAGCAGCTCCGCACATCAGGGTACATTGCACATCAGGGTACAGAGCACATCAGGGCACACCGCACACCAGGGTACATTGCACATCAGGGCACAGCAGGGTACAGCGCACATCAGAGCACACCGCACACCAGGGTACATTGCACATCAGGGTACAGCGCACATCAGGGCACACCAGGGTACATTGCACATCAGGGCACACCGCACACCAGGGTACATTGCACAGCAGGGTACAGCGCACATCAGGGCACACCGCACACCAGGGTACATTGCACATCAGGGTACAGCGCACATCAGGGCACACCAATGGGACCACACGCCACAC
>BLSH010296739.1:122-11800 GCA_018402905.1 Glandirana rugosa
CAAGGGTCAGCGATGATGAAAAGTGCATTGCGGCAAGGTAGAGAGATAGTAGTGCACCTTCCCTTCCCTGTGCACCAGGTCGTTCGTACCCGTCCCGGCTATATAATATAAATGTCGTGTGACCCATTGCGACGAACGTTGAACCTTTCTACGTCCTGTCCCGAGCCACGACGTCGAACAACACGGGGGTGCAGAGGTATGTCGACCAACACCACTACGGTCTGTACACTCGAGATGGGGGAGGAGGAGGAGGCGGTATAGGTACGGGAAGAGACGTCTTAACAGGATACTTGTAGTCCATGGGGGATTCTTAAGAAAATGTTATCTAAATAATTCTTTAACAGTGCTGTTAAGAGATATTTTGACTTGCTGTACCATGTACTGGGTTACCTATTGTACTATATGTATTCTATGTAACTTCTGGACAATTTCTTAATAAATCTATTGTAAAAGAATTCTTAGGGGGTACCTGATGTTCATAGGACAATTCTGCAGAGAAGGGCATGGATATGGCGGAGGAGGAGGAGGGGGTAGAGCTCACATGTCTGGCATCACCACAACCAGCTGTATGGAGACGTGGGGGCACAACAAGCTGCAGCACCGAGCCCTGTCCTGCATCTTTCCAAGTTGCAAGCAGCGTTACCCAGTGTGCTGTAAATATAATATATCGGCCCTGCCCATGCTTGCTGGACCACGTGTCCCTTCCCTTCCACGTGATGATAGAGAGATGGAACGGCGTTACGTGAAAAGTAGTAGCGACTGGGAACCTGCCATTGCAGTACAGCACATTGTGCAAATTCACGGAAGGGGGCAGAATCCACCAGGCTGAAAGTCAGAAGTTGGAGAGCCAACAGCTTTGACAAGCTTGCATTTAGACGCTGGGCATGTAGGTGGCAGGAACTGTATTTTTTTTCCCGCTGCAGCAGATGGGACAGAGAAATTTGCCAGCTACAGTCTACAGCTTGTGGTGAGCTGCTGCCAGATGTGCTGCTAGGACCTGGGACACCATTGTGCTATACCATCATCCCTGTCAGTGGAGGCTGATGAGAGGAAATTACTTGGTATAGCAGGGGCAGACTGAAGTGGGTAAGGAGGAGGCGGGACAGGTTTGTGCCCCTTTTGTGTGGCTTTTAGGTGCTCTTGCCAACGGGCTGAGTGGTTGGACGTTAAATGCCTTGTTAAGCATGTGGTACCCAAATGGCTGGTGTTTTTGCCACGTTTAATGCGCCTGAGACACATTTTGCAGATAGCGACAGTGCGATCTGCTGCAGATGTGCTGAAAAAGGCCCAGACAGCTGAGCTTTGGGAAGTGGGCCAGGAGATAACAGCTGCAGAATGTGATGGAATTGGGTGGCTGCTCTCTACTCTTTCTTGATGCCGGCCTCCTTGGGGTTGTGCTGCCTCACCTTCAGTTTCTTCCTCTGCTCTATCTGGCACCCAAGTCGCATCAGTGACCTCATCATCATCATCTCCATCTCCTCCATCTTCATCATTACCACTGGAGACAACTTGGCAATACGCTGCGGCTGGGGAAACATGAATGCGAATTTGTCTACCAGTGTTCTCTGCTCTCTAGGCTCATGTTCCCATCACCCTCAACCTCAGAACCAACATCTGAATCCAGTAATGGCTGGGCATCATCAAGGAGCAAGTGGCTGATGATGTGGTCAAATAACTCAGCTGACTCCTCCATGGCTGATGGTGGGGCTATGGCAGGAATAAATATGGATAAGGAGGCAGGTTTATCCACTCTGGCAAGTGCAGGGGACTGCACACTTGTCTCTGCTTGCGTGACAGAGGTTGAGGAGGATGAGGAAGGTTAATAAGCCAGTCGACCACCTCCTCTGCATGCTGTGGCTGGATAGCACAGGCAAACTCACTAAACAGAGGAAATGATGCCTGAGGACTGACCACCACATCCACCTTTGCCTGTGGACACATTTGTTGCTGGCCCCCTTACAGTGCCAAGGGAATGTCTGCCTCTCCTTGTTGTCCTCCCAGACATTATTGGGAGGGAGGGGTCAGTGCTTATTAGCAAATGTAAAGAAGAGGTGGAAATCTGTATGTAGATGCACTTTAATCAATGTAAAGTGGTGTTTGGTGCACTTTAATTTGAGTACTTATACTACACAGACAAGCTCCACGGATACACTATAATATACTGCAATATAATGCCTCAAACATACAGCGATGCACAGAACTATATGGCATTAAACTTGCAGCAATGCACAAAACTATATGGTGTTAAACTGGCAGTAACGCACACAGAACAATATGGCGTTAAACTGGCAGTAACACACACAGAAGTAAATGGCGTTAAACTCAGTAATGCAATAAAATAGACGTTGTTCAACTACACTGACGCTATCTGAACTGTCCCTACTCTAGCTATACACTAATGTAAAGATTAGTGACACGGTCTCACTACACTACACTAGAACTATCTGAGCTGTCCCTATTCTACATATACACTAATGTATGTATGAATGACACAGTCTCACTACACTACAGTGAGACTATCTGAGCTGTCCCTACTCTAGCTGCACACTATGCAAAGCTGAATGATGATCCTCCTCAATACACTCACACTAACCCTTGACTGACGCTAAACTAATATTCTAGACTGACAATTTAAGCACAATAGCACAGTATAGAACACCAACTAACTAATAGCACTGAACAGAGCCCTGTTCTACCTCTCTGCAGCCAAAATCACACTGAAAATGGCTGCCATTGAAAGAATACTTTTATACTGTGGGGTGGGAATGAGCCATGATTGGATAAAGTCATGATGACAGTGTCCAATCATGACTCTGACAGTGCTCTGTGCCCTGCTTGGCAGAAGCTTTCACTGCTTCAGCCAATCAGGGCTTGCAATGCACTGTTCAGTGCCGCAATGCATTTTGGTCGGTTCAGGGGGGCCGAGCATCCTGTTTGTTCGGCTGTTCGCTGAATGACCGAATGAAAGTTCAGCCCAAACATATGCTCGGGCCGACCCATTCGCCCATCCCTAATCGAAATACAAGGGGGGGGGGGAATCCTAGTAGTGGTAGGACATTTTTAGGTAGGAAGAGAGAGGGATGTTTCCCATGCCTAAACTGTATCCAATGTCAGTTGCTATTAAAGGGTGACGCTTTCTCCAATCCAGGGGATAGCAGTCAAATTAAGATCAAAGGTTTTCATACCTGCCAATCTTCCTGTGTGGTTTACATTCTGACATGTCCATGCGGATTGGTTTACGTTGGAGAAACAACCCAGAAGATCAAAGATAGGTTTGCTCAGTACCGTAGCTCTATAAGAAAGAAGCAACCAGGTTACCGGTCTCAAGACATTTCTTGGAGATGGGGCATAGTGACTCGGACCTCAGGTTTATGGTTGTGGAAGAGGTGTACAGAGACAGGAAGGCTGGTGATAGAATCTTGAAGCTCAGACAGAGAGAGGTCTCATGGATCAATAGACTCTACTTTTTACACCCATGTGGTATGAATTGGGATTATGATTTGTATCTTTTTCTATAAGTGTATTGATGGTAATTAGTACTATGCTCATCTTTTTCTAGGTGAGAGATGGACCATGGGAATGTCATCAGGAAACTGAAGAATATTAAGAAGACCATAGAGCATAAAATGGCGATCATTGCAATACTTTTTGTCACACGATATTTGCACTGCGGCCTTTTTTTGGAAAATTTTCACTTTTTTGAGTTAAAAAATAAGACAACAGTAAAGTTAGCCCAATTTTTTTTGTATTTTGGGAAAGAGGTGGTTACGCTGAGTAAATGGATACCATGCATGATATGGTTGAAAATTGCACACACTTGCGGAGAGGCGACAAACTCCGGTACTTAAAAATCTCCATAGGCGACACAAAATGTAACGGTTACCAGGTTAAAGGTACAGAGGAGGTCTTTTGCTCGAATTATTTCTCACACTCTGACGATCACGATGATACCTCACATGTGTGGTTTGAACACCGTTTTCATATGCGGGCATGACTTACGTATGCGTTTTCTTTGCTAGCAGGCTCGCGGGACGGTAGAGCTTCAAAATGTTTTTTTTTTTAAATTTATTTTATTTATTGATTTTTTTTTTTTAGCACTGTTCCTTTAAAAAAAAAAAAAAATTCTGATCACTTTTATTGCTATCACAAGGAATGTAAACATCCCTTGTGATAGTAATATATGGTAACAGATACTATATATGGAGGGATGGAGGGTCTAAAAGACCCCCCCATCCCTCCTTTGCACTTCACAGTTGATTCTGAATACTGTCATTTTTTTTTAAACTGGCGCCGTTAGCCGCCGAGTAAACTGGAAGTGACGTTGTGACGCTGCTTCTGGAATTTGACGAAGGAGACCTAATAGGAGCCGATTCCGGCTTCCTTCAGGTCTTCTCCTAGCCGACGGATGTTCTAGTAAAGGAATTTTTTGAATCAGAGGACTTTCATTTTATTGTGATTGGTGGAATACAGGGAGACCACCATGACACAAACTCCAGGATTATTGCCTGAAGTTCAGAACGGCTGACTTACCCAAATTGAAGATTATATATATATATTATTCATATGCTCTATAGTTATATAGCTTTAAGTATATAGAAAGGTCATATTTTTTTCATAATTTCTTTATTTGGATAACTGGTACTAGATATGTGCTACAACGACAAAACAGGCGTGTTTATACAGAACTGAAGTGTCTGAATATCTTCTCTCTTCAATAAGGTGCCTTCTATTAAACAATGTATGTTAACAATGATCTTCCTTCCCTTCGGTGTATTAAAGCTGTTACCTTGGCAATATGTAATTCAAACACATTAATGTCATTTTTATCTCTCATTTACAAATAAAAAAGTGCGTCACAATAGAGAGCTGTAAAAAGATATTGCATTTTTCACCACCTTCATAAATGGCTACAGGAGAGCAGCCTATCTTCTATATTACAGGGACTACTAAAGTGTGTTCATTGGATGGTTGGTAAATATCTAGGAGTTTTTATCTTTAGTGAAGCAATGAACCCTCTCCATAAATTTCAAGTTTGTTTTGCAATAAAATTTGTTTTGCATTTAGGTTGATTTTAAATAGGAAGACATAGAGGTATGTTTATCGCATTAGATGGGCAATTTGTCCACCATTCACTCCAAATTCTTCCAATATTAGATGAAAAGCATTCACCCAAAATATTTTTCATGGAAATTCACTCTGCTTTCAGTTGGCTATTGCTAAATGACATTCGCAATTCTTCAGTAGGAAATATTAAATATTAATGTTAGTATCTATCTATCTATCTATCTATCTATCTATCTATCTATCTATCTATCTATCTATCTATCTATCTATCTATCTATCTACATGTAGCGCTGTCCCCTTGAGGGTGGTTGTAAGAATCAATTCCCCCTTGGATCTCCTCAGCCAGAGGGTCCTCCACCACCCCTGACACTTTGGGTTCACTCATATTGCAAGTTTTTATAATCAATAACTCTATTTTAGTAATGGAGACCACAACACAGGTAGAGTTAGAAAGGTTTACTTTTAACTAATTTTCCTGAGAAAAGAATAACAACTGTGAACAGTAAATAGCACAATTCTTCACATAAGTAGTCAACTTCAAGGTTCTGGCGAACAAAAGGAGTAAATGATTTGTACATTTTCACCACTCCCTGTATTGTCCATCAATATCAATAATTGACAACAATGCAATTCCTCCAATTGAGCTTAAACAATACCTAATGGGTCTTTGCAAAAGAGGTAATTTGATAGCGTCTACTGGAATTTGAAAAAGGAAATAGTACAGTGAATCTCTATCTCAAACCAATGATTCACGGGTTAAATTGGTACCACTCAATGGATTCTGTCTCAACTTGTTAGCAGTATTCTACAATGCACAAATACACTTTATCATTTGGCAATTGAACTATGTTAAACAAACACACTAGATAACCTTGGCCTATATATTATTCCTCCTGTTCTAGCATAAAGAGTTCTTAGGAGGTAAACCAATGGCAAGCAATAGCCCTGATTATATGATTGGGGAGAAGATGAATAGATGTAGTTGCAGTTCTCCTGTCTTAAAAATGTCCAAGCAATCTTCGGCCTGCAATAAGAATTAGGTACCTATGAAAACTGTGTCCTTCTAATCAGTAAGATGAGGCACAAATAGGTTAAATTCCACTGACTTCTTTAATAAGATTAGTCACAACTGCTAAACCGTATTCTGAGAGGCAATAAAGATATGCTGCAAAGAAACACTTATGTGTGGGCACTGAGCCTGCTCACCAGTTCCAAGGGACTGTATGAAGATAAACCATCCGGTGCTCAGTTGATGATGCTGGGAACGCTGGAACCGTTAGTTCATGTAGACTGCTTGCTCCTGGAAGGTGTAAAGCATCCGCTGCACTCCTTTCAGCTCTCTTGGATTGATAGGTACAACTGCTGCAATGGCTGCTGCTGCTTCAACCCAGACAGAGTTGAGAATCAGAGGCTCCGCTGATCACTCACTGTTTTGCTGGAGAGCGGCTGCTAGCTGGGTCACCTGCAGAGAATTCAGTCGGCTGGAGCACTGTACATAGGTTTTGGGACTAGCTCTGGTTGTAGCAGCATGCAGAGTTCCTCACTGATTGATTCAAGAGGCCGTTGTTAGCTTCTCCTTCCCTTTTTATAATCCTCCTACAATGCATTGCACCTCCCAGCAGTCTTCAGTGCAACACAGCCTGATGGGAAATGGAGTCCCTCTCATTAAAAGTCTGCTGACTATTTCCTCGTTCTTCAATACAACTCCCAGAAAGAATCATCCATGCAGTGTGCGGCGTATGGTCTGAGCACTGACAGGCTGACCTCCACCCCTTCCACCTCTGCAGCAATGCTGGCAGCACTCATATATCTATTTCCCAAAGACAACCTTTGGATATGATGCTGAGCATGTGCACTCAACTTCTTTGGTCGACCATGGCGAGGCCTGTTCTGAATGGAACCTGTTAAACTGCTGTATGGTGTTGGCCATCATGCTGCAGCTCAGTTTCAGGATATTGGCAATATTCTTATAGCCTATGCCATCTTTATGTAGAGCAACAATTGTTTTTTCAGATCCTCAGAGAGTTCTTTGCCATGAGGTGCCATGTTGAACTTCCAGTGACCAGTGAGAGTGAGAACGATAACACCAAATTTAACACACCTGCTCCCCATTCACACATGAGACCTTGTATTACTAACAAGTCACATGACACCAGGGAGAGAAAATGGCTAATTGAGCCCAATTTGGACATTTTCACAAAGGGGTGTACTCACTCTTGTTGTCAGCGGTTTAGACATTAATGGCTGTGTGTTGAGGTATTTTGCGGGGACAGCAAATTTACACTGTTATACAAGCTGTACACTCAGTACTAATAGTAGGTGGAGGAGCACAAGGTCTCTAACATCCACCAGCTCTGTGATGTCATCGTAAAGGAGTGGAAGAGGACGCCAGTGGCAAACTGTGAAGCTCTGGTGAACTCCATGCCCAAGAGGGTTAAGGCAGTGCTGGAAAATAATTGTGGCCACACAAAATATTGACACTTTGGGCCCAATTTGGACATTTTCACTTAGGGGTGTACTCATTTTTGTTGCCAGCGGTTTAGACATTAATGGCTGTGTGTTAAGTTATTTTGAGGGGACAGCAAATTTACACTGTTATACAAGCTGTACACTCACTACTTTACATTATAGCAAAGTGTCATTTCTTCAGTGTTGTCACATGAAAAGATATAATAAAATATTTACAAAAATGTGAGGGGTGTACTCACTTTTGTGAGATACTGTGTATATATATATATATATATATATATATATATATATATATATCGTATTTGTCACCTAGCCAGTGTAGATTTTATTGTCATTAAATCCCCAAAAAAACATAAAATAACCTCTACAGTGCTTCATACATTCAGCAGACATTCAATTTGGGAATATTCGCCCCTTAAGATGCCATATCTTACAAAGAGCAAATGCAGGCAGAAACTGATGGGTGAATCCCATTTGATGACACTTGGGTGATTGGCCATTATTTATTTACTGGGTGGATGTCCCATCCAAAGTTTACACCCAATTTTAAGATAAAATGTAGTTGAGTAACAGGTGACAGGTCCCCTTTACATGGTTATGTGACTGACAAATATTTAGGATGACTTCTCATATCAGTTGATGATCAATGCTGAGCTATTACAAATGTGGGCCTTGCTCTATGGAATGGTACAAAAATTAGGTACAGAAGTATATTGAAAAATAAAAGTTGTGCTCCAAATAATCAAAAAACAAAATATTCTAAAAATGTGAAAGTCTCTCATCAAAAGTCCATCCAGAAAATTGATGGGAAGATGGATTGAGCCAAATACAGGACCATTCTGGAAGGAAACCTGATGGAGTCTGCAAAAGACCTGAGACTGGGACAGAGATTTGTCTTCCAACAAGACAATGATCCAAAACATAAAGCAAAATCTACAATGGGATGGTTCACAAATAAACATATCCAGGTGTTAGAATGGCCAAGTCAAAGTCCAGACCTGAATCCAATCGAGAATCTGTGGAAAGAACTGAAAACTGCTGTTCACAAACGCTCTCCATCCAACCTCACTGAGCTCGAGATGTTTTGCAAGGAGGAATGGGCAAAAATTTCAGTCTCTCGATGTGCAAAACTGATAGAGACTTCCCCAAGCGACTTACAGCTGTAATCGCAGCAAAAGGTGGCGCTACAAAGTATTAACTTTAGGGGGCTGAATAATTCTGCACGCCCAATTTTTTCAGTTTTTTATTTGTTAAAAAAGTTTGAAATATCCAATAAATTTCGTTCCACTTCATGATTGTGTCCCACTTGTTGATTCTTCACAAAAAATGACAGTTTTATATCTTTATGTTTGAAGCCTGAAATGTGGCAAAAGGTCGCAAAGTTCAAGGGGGCCGAATACTTTCGCAAGGCACTGTATATTAATTCACAAGTAGAGTTGAGCGAACCCGAACTGTAAAGTTTGGGTTCGTACCGGACTTTAGGGTGTCCGTGTCCCGAACCCAGACATTTGAGAAAAAGTCTGGGTTAGGGTTTGAGGTTCGGGTATTTTTTCATGCCTTTTGCAGGGCAGCCAATTAACAAGCGTTTCACTCGTTTGCCCTTAGAAGCCATCACAGCCATGCCTACTAATGGCATGGCTGTGATTGGCCAGTGCATTGTGTAACCCAGCCTCTATATAAGCTGGAGTCACGTAGCGCTGCATGTCACATCATCTCATACTAGTGTAGGTAGGGAGAGGATGCTGCCGCTGGTCTGAGGGACAGATTAGCGTTATAAAATCATCTCATACTGGTGTAGGGAGAGGTTCCTGCTGCTGGTGTGAGGGACAGATTAGCGTCATAAAATCATCTCATACTAGTGTAGGGAGAGGTTCCTGCTGCTGGTGTGAGGGACAGATTAGCGTCACAAAATCTTCTCATACTGGAGTAGGGAGAGGTTCCTGCTGCTGGTGTGAGGGACAGATTAGCGTTATAAAATCATCTCATACTGGAGTAGGGAGAGGTTCCTGCTGCTGGTGTGAGGGACAGATTAGCGTTACAAAATCATCTCATACTGATGTAGGGAGGGGATGCTGCTGCTGGTGTGAGCGGTGCATTTCTTGCACAAAAATAAAAAGTGCGTCTACATTGCTGCTTTAAAAAAAAAAGAATAATAATTTATTTTTATTTTTTTTTGTTATTATTAATAAATAGTGCTACATATTACATTTGCACCTTGCTGTGCATTTCTTGCACAAAATTAAAAAGAACAAAAAACAACATTGCTGGTTTAAAAAATAATATAAATTTGTGCTAAATAGTACATTTGCTTCCAGAATGAGGAGAGCGTCAAATAAGGGACGTGGTCGTGGTGCTGCTGGTGTTGGCGGTGTTGGTGATGGTGAAGTTCCTGTTGCAAGGAGAGGACGTGGTTGATCTGTGCCAGCTACACGCACAAGCGAAACACCTTCCTCAGGTGCGAGTAGCCGACAGAACCTTCTACGTTATATGGTAGGCCCGAATGCCGCTCAACAAATGGTGAGGCCAGAAGAAGTACAGGCGATAGTAGATTGGGTGGCAGACAATGCCTCCAGTTCCTTCACATTGTCTCCCACCCGGTCCCTTGCTGAAAAGCTCAGAGTTGGCACCTGAACCCCATGGCCAGCTGTCTTTTACCTCAGCCCCTTGTAAATCAGCCAAGCAGTCTGAGCCCCAAGTCAGGCAGCAGTCTCTTATGCTTTTTGATGACTCTCCTGGTGTGCTTCCCGTGGGCCATCAACATAGCCCTGCCCCAGAAGTGGAAGTCATTGAGTGCACCGATGCCCAACCACTTCTGTTGCAGGATGAGGACAGGGAAACACCACCGCAGCACGTCTCTGATGATGAAACACAGGTGCCAACTGCTGCGGCTTTCTACAGTGTGCAGACTGACAAGGAGAGCAGTGGTGAAGAGTGGCTGGAAGATGATGTGGAGGAGGATGAGGTCCTAGACCCCACATGGAATGAGGGTCATGCGAGTGATGTGTGCAGTTTGGAGGAAGAGGTGGTGGTCGCACAGGGGCACTAGCACAGTAAAAGAGTAGAAGCAGGTTGCAAAAGCAGAGCGAGCGTCCCCTAGACAGTACGCCTGCTACTACCCACCGCACCCAGGGACCTAGCACACCAAAGGCAGCTCAAAGGAGTTCCCTGGTGTGGCAGTTCTTCAGACAACGTGCTGACGACAAGACACGAGTGGTTTAGACGCTGTGCAATCAGAGCCTGAAGCGAGGCATAAATGTTCTCAACCTGAGCACAACCTGCATGACCAGGCATCTACATGCAAAGCACGAGCTGCAATGGAATAAGCAGCACCTCAAAATCCAAGAAAGGTCTCAGGCTCCTCCTGCTTCCTGTTCTGCTGCTGCCTCGGCCTCTTCCTCGACCTCTACAGTGCCAGTGTCACCTGCCACCCAGCAAACAGACGATGTGACAGCAACGCCACCATGTCCTCCACCGTCCCCAAGCATTTCCACACCATGGTCCAATGGAAGCTTACAGCTGTCCATCTTCCAAACACTGGAGAGAAAGAGGAAGTACCCCGCCTACCCACTCGCAATCCCTGGCCCTGAATGCCAGCATTTCAAAATTCCTGGCCTTTGAAATGCTGTTATTCCGTCTGGTGGACACAGACAATTTTAAAAACCTGATGCCGGTGGCTGTACC
This sequence comes from Glandirana rugosa, assembly GCA_018402905.1. Lineage (NCBI taxonomy): Eukaryota > Metazoa > Chordata > Amphibia > Anura > Ranidae > Glandirana > Glandirana rugosa. Next base: position 11,337 of record BLSH010296739.1, read on the forward strand.
ACAGTACGTAGTTCCCAGCCACCACTACTTTTCCAGGCGAGCCATCCCTTCCCTGCACAAACAAGTCGGGGACAAGATCAGGTGTGCACTGCGCAACGCCATCTGTGGCAAGGTCCACATAACCAATGATACGTGGACCAGTAAGCACGGGCAGGGACGCTATATCTCGCTAACTGCACACTGGGCAAATGGCGAGTGGCGAATGGGCCTGAGGCGGATAGCAGTTTGGCGCATTTCCTTCCGCCACTGAGGATTGCAGGGCATTTCCCTTTGCCTCCTATTGCCTCCTCCTCCTACTCCGCTTCCTCCTCCTCTACCACCTCCTCGTTCGGTCACTGTAACACCTTCACCACCAACTTCAGCACATCCAAGGGGAAAAGACAGCAGGCTGTTTTAAAACTGATATGTTTGGGGGATAAACTCCACACTGCGCTCACTGTGTTGGGGGGAGGGCAGGGAGCGGG
>BLSH010296739.1:18328-30920 GCA_018402905.1 Glandirana rugosa
ACGATCTTTTAGTGAATCTTGGGAGTTTGTAATATATATAAAAATAAATCGTCTCTGGGATCTCTTATTCTACCGCCGACAACGATATAAAATACAGTGTGCCACAAACTCGTCGCCAGAAAGTTTACGTTAAAAAAACCTTTTTTATGTGAAATTACTTAATTTTTTTTTTGCTTTGTTAATTTCAATCGGGTAAAAAAAAGCAGGTTTTCAAACCTAATGAACACAAACACATAAATTATAAATTCTAATCACAACTCGCTTGGGCCTGACATTGCAAGCCCAGGCATGGCTTGAACCCGAACGATTTTTGAAATGTCCGGGTCCGGGTCCGTGCCACGGACACCCTAAAGTTCGGTACGGACCCGAACGTTACAGTCCGGGTTCGCTCAACACTAATCTTAAATATTAAATACACAAACACAAGTAATCCAAACTTTTGGACGAAAAAAAATGGGCTAACTTTAATTGTTTCGTTTTTTTTTTAATTCATTAAAGTGTATTTTTTCCAAAAAAATTGCATTTGAAAGACCGCTGCTCAAACACCGTGTGACATAAAATATAGCAACAGCCGCCATCTTATTCTCTAGGGTCTCTGCTAAATAAAAATATATATAATGTTTGAGGGTTCTAAGTGATTTTCTAGCAGAAAATACAGATTTTTACTTGTAAGAGACAAATGTCAAAAAAGATTTAGTCTTTAAATGGTTAAACTGAGCTCATCTACACACCGGAGTTCATTCCTTTGATAAGTATAAACATTGTATCTTTTTGGCTCTTTTATCAGCAATGTTCTCAGACTTGGCAGGCTGCCAAGATTCTCAAGTCGCTTTGACTTAGAAAAAGGTCCTTGTACTACTTTTGAGGCGACTTCAGGTGCTGTGAGTCGCCCCGCAAGTCGCTCCTGTGTGAACCGGCCTTTAGTGCATAAATTAATCGCATACATTTACTGCTGCAGTGTGGCTCTGTAGCGCGAATTGCTGTCTTTAAACTCGTGCCCGCCGCAGTCTGCAGAGTTGTGGCCATAGCTCCGGTGGACTCGAATTCCCCCACGAGTCACGATTGCTTGACAGAGAAGAAAAAACGGGAACCGCCGATGTAAACACGGCGGTCCCCTGCTCTGTCAGGCAGCATGTCAGAGAACTACTGAACCCTGTACTCGGGATCAGTTAGATCTCTGGTGCTTCTGGCAGCCCAGCCCCCTCACAGTTAGAACACGCCTGAGGAACACAGTTAACCCCTAGATCGCCCCCCCAGGTTAACCCCTTCACTGCCAATGACATTTATACAGTAATCAGTGGATATTTAAATTTATGATCCCTGTATAAATGTCATTGGTCCCAAAAAAGTCCGCCTCAATATCAAAGTCCCGATAAAAATCGCAGATTGCCGCCATTACTAGTAAAAAAAAAATTGGAAAAACGGCAGAAATTAATTCTCATGGCTTGTAAACGCGGAAACTTTTCCGCAAACCAATCAATAAACGCAGATTGAGATTTTTTTTTTACCAAAAATATGAGGAAGAATATAAATTGGCCTAAACCAATGAATGCATTTGCTTTTTAAAATTTTTTATTTGGATATGTATTTTAGTAAAAAGTAAAAACTATTGTTTTTTTTGTGCAAAATTGTCGCTCTTTTTTTGTTTATAGCGGTGATCAGAAATGACGCAGAGGTGATCAAATGCCACCAAAAGAAAGCTCTATTTGTGGCAAAAAAAGGACGCATGTCAGTTAAAGCGACGCCGTGCCGAATCCCAAAAAGTGCTCTGGTCCTAACATGGGAAATCCTTCTGGGGCTGAAGTGGTTAATCGGCCTAATTTGCAGCACAATCGGCTGATGCTGATTAATTAGAAAATGTGAAAAATCGGCCCTATATATCGGCAGGCCGATATATCGGTTTACTGGTAGTCCACGGTCCCCTTTCGGGAGACCTCACCGTGGGCCTCGCTGCAGCAAGTTCGGCCCCTCTCCTCCTTCAACCTTCACCATTCAGAAAGCACAGCACAGTAGATAAGCCGAAAGGCCAGTTTCCCTTACATAGAATCGCAGCGGCAGCACCTGATAGCCGATTGAAAAATCGACTAGGGTGCTGACATCGCGGGACCCCTGGACAGGTAAGTGTTATAGTATTAAAAGTCAGCAGCTACAGTATTTGTAGCTGCTGACTTTTAATTTTTGGAGGGGGGGGGGGGGGGCTGGAGCTCCGCTTTAAGTAAGTAGTGGCTACAGTGGCGGCTGGTGAAATTATAGGATGGAGGGACGCCAGACCCCGCCCTTCCTTTTTGACCCATCCCACTTCTCATAAGCTACTTATAGTTTTCACCCATTGTGTCAGGAGTATAGCCCAGCATCACCAGATAGGGTATACAGCATCACCAGATAGGAGTATACAGAGCCACCAAATAGGGCGTACAGGCCCCAGATAGGATATACAGAGCCACCAGATAGGGTATACAGAGCCACCAGATAAGAGTATACAGAGCCACCAGATAGGGTATACAGAGCCCCAGATAGGGGTATACAAAGCCCCAGATAGGAGTATTCAGAGCCCCAAATAGGAGTATACAGAGCCACCAGATAGGAGTATACAGAGCCATCAGATAAGGTATACAGAGCCCCAGATAGGGTATACAGAACCACCAGTTAGGAGTATACAGAGCCACCAGATAGGGTATACAGAGCCCCAGATATGGGGTATACAGAGCCCCAGATGGGAGTGTTCAGAGCCCCAGATAGCAGTATACAGAGTCCCAGATAGGAGTATACAGAGCCCCAGATAGCAGTATACAGAGCCACCAGATAGGAGTATACAGAGCTCCAGATAGGAGTATACACAGCCCCCAGATAGGAGTATACAGAGCCAACAGATAGGAGTATACAGAGTCCCAGATAGGAGTATACATAGCCCCAGACATGAGTATACAGAACCCCAGATAGGACTATACAGAGCCCCAGATAGGGGTATACAAAGCCAGCAGATAGGAGTATACTGAGCCCCAGATAGGGTATACAGAGCCACCAGATAGGAGTATACAGAACCACCAGATAGGAGTATACAGAACCACCCGATAGGAGTATACAGAACCACCAAATAGGAGTATACAGAGCCCCAGAGAGGAGTATTCAAAGCCCCAGATAGCAGTATACAGACCACCAGATAGGAGTATACAGAGCCCCAGATAGAAGTATACAGAGCCCCAGATAGCAGTATACAGAGCCACCAGATAGGAGTATACAGTGCCCCAGAGAGGAGTATTCAAAGCCCCAGATAGCAGCATACAGACCACCAGAAAGGAGTATACAGAGCCCCAGATAGGAGTATACACAGCCCCCAGATAGGAGTATACAGAGCCAACAGATAGGAGTATACAGAGTCCCAGATAGGAGTATACAGAGCCCCAGACATGAGTATACAGAACCCCAGATAGGATTATACAGAGCCCCAGATAGGGTATACAGAGCCAGCAGATACGAGTATACAGAGCCCCAGATAGGGTATACAGAGCCACCAGATAGGAGTATACAGAACCACCAGATAGGAGTATACAGAACCACCCGATAGTAGTATACAGAGCCCCAGATAGGAGTATACAGAACCCCAGATAGGAGTATACAGAACCACCAAATAGGAGTATACAGAACCACCAGATAGGGGTATACAGAACCACCAGATAGGAGTATACAGAGCCCCAGATAGGAGTATACAGAGCCCCAGATAGGAATATACAGAGTGGCGGCTAGCACCCCCCCGCTCCAGGAATGGCTGGGGGCTCGAGACACTGACAGATGCTGCCCCCTCCCCCATACCACCCTCCCCCCATGGGAGGTTCCAGCTACACTTACTACTGGTTCAGGCGGGCTGCTGTGTGTGCTCTCTTCTCCTCATGCGGGCATGCAGGTAGCGGTGGCTCTGGCTACAGCACAGTGTGTCTCGTCTGCCAAAACGCTAAGCATCCAATAGGATCGCCTGGCGCTTTGGCCAATCAGGAAACAGACAACACAGACCTGGCTCCTGATTGGAGGAGACACATGGTAGTGTGAAAACAGTAAAAATTAATTTGTCACACAATTGGGTGGGATCGGGGCACACTCTCTGCCTCGGTGCGGCTCCCATTATTGTGGTTGGGACCCGTCCTCTGTACAGCTCCCATTATTATGGTTGGGACCCATCCACGGTGTGGCTCCCATTATTGTGGTTGGGACCCGTCCTCTGTACGGCTCCCATTATTATGGTTGGGACCTGTCCTTGGTGCGGCTCCCATTATTGTGGTTGGGACCAGTCCTCTGTACGGCTCCCATTATTATGGTTGGGACCCATCCTCTGTATGGTTCCCATTATTATGGTTGGGACTGTCTTCAGTACTGCTCCCATTATTAGGGTTGGTGGTACCTGTGAGTAGCTGTTTGTCTCTGAGTCAGTGTTTGTTGCAGCTGGAGGCCTATACATTTACAGTGGTTACACAGGTACTAGAAGTAGATGCCCACAAGGACCTTGTGACTCCTATTTGTCAGACTGTTCTGGATGTTCATATGTTGCATATGTTTATAGGTTCATACGTTTATTTGTTGATATGTTATTTGTAATGTTGTTAATAAAAGGCTGCTATGGCCATTAAACTCCATCTTGGTTTTCATGTGTCTTTTCTTAAGAAAAGGTTGGTGGTGGAGTGGTGGTCCAGCAGTCTGGAGAACAAAGCATCTTTTATACCCTAGTCAAGTGTAATGCTGGTAAATATAAGGTTGTGTGTAACTAAGCCATTGTATTAGCATTGGCCTTGAAATATTTATTGGAACACGGCTCTGAAAAATAGACCTGGAGAAAGATTTGGGAATACTGCCTAACAGTATCTCAATGCCAACCAGTGGCTGCAAAAGCACATTAAATATTGGCTAGCATCAAAAAATGTGATGGAGATATTAATATTGCTCCTGTACAAATCACTTGGTAAGCCACATCTTGAATATGAAATACAATTTTGGGCAAAGGAAGATTGAAAGATGAGCAACTAAATAAGTAGGAGTTACGGGAGGTCTTATTATAATGTTAGAGACAAAGACGAAAAATGGATAGGGGGTCTATGTGACTAATGGAATGGGACGGTGGAGTGTGCAGGGGTACAGCCTCTATCGTTAGGATCACCCTTTTTAGTGACAGGCCCCTGGCATCATCGGATGGGAGTTACCTAGTCTTATAAGAGTATGTAAAGTGATGAGTAAAGAGTTGTATTTGGGGAGCAGCATGTACACCATGGAATGGATGTGTAATGCACATATGCTTCCCTAATTTGGGGTGAAATCGGAATGCAGTGGACCTCTAGTTGGGGAGAAATTGGGAAATAGGTAGGACTGGAGTTTGGCTCTTATGGTGGAAAGCTTAAGGACATCCCTTTCTCATTATTGGTCCACAATTATGATGTTCTGATTTCAAAGCCAATCAAGATGAACACTCACCGGCCACTTTATTAGGTACACTTTGCTAGTACCAAGTTGGACCCCCTTTTGCCTTCAGGACTGACTGCCTTAAAGAGGAAGTAAAGACTTATTTTTTACTTATACCTAGAGGGAAACCTATAATAAGGCTTACCTCTAGGTACTGTGAATATCTCCTAAACCTGCACAGTTTAGGAGATATTCAGAGTGCATGCAGTCGATGACGTCATAGGCGCATGCGCTGTGAAGGTGCGACTTACCGTGCCGGACCTTCGGAGCTCGTGCCGTAAACAGCAGCTCTGGTGCGCATCCCCCAGGGTTTACAATGGCTTTAATTTTCCTTGGCATAGATTCAACAAGATGTTGGAAACATTCCTCAGAGGTTTTGCTCCATAGTGACATGATAACATCACACAGTTGCTGCAGATTCGTCAGCTGCACATCCATGATGGGAATCCCCCATTCCACCACATCACAAAGGTGCTCTATTGGATGAGATGTGGGGAGTGTGGAGGCCATTAGAGTGCAGTGACCTCATTGTCCAGCGGTGAGATGATTGGAGCTTTGTGACATGGTGCATTATACTGCTGGAAGGAGCCATCAGAAGATGGGGACACTGTAGTCATAAAGGGATGCACATGGTCAGCAACAATACTCAGGTAGGCTGTGGTGTTTAAACCAGCCATTTTCAACCAGAATGCCTAGGCACCCTGGGGTGCCTTGAGGTTTCTTCAGGAGTGCCTTGGCAAAATGCTTAAAAATTGCCAAAAAATTGTATAAAAGCCGGCGTGTGGATGAAGGTTTAGTTACACAAAGCCACAGGTTTTCATTGTGCACCATTACAATTTTCTAGCTGCCGAAATTCTAATGACCAATGGCATCATCAGTTGATAAGGAGAATGTCAGTTGCCTGCATAGCATCCTTGTTTGACCCTCCCATGCCCCTCTCCATCAATGTTGGGGTCACATTAGCTGAGTGATGGAGAAACATAGGAATACTAGTCAGTACAAGTCTGCAAAAGTGTATTTGCTTTGGAAAAATAAATCACCTCTAACATTGGATGTCCTACTTGGATGGATGTTGTTGCATTATGTAACACTATTAGAGTTGTTTTTACATTTTAGAATAGGGTGCCTCAAGATTGTCCATAATTTTTAATGGGTGCCTTCACTGAAAAAAGGTTGAGAAACACTGGTTTAAATGATGCTCAATTGGTACTAAGGGGCCCAAAGTGTGGCTAGAAAAATCCCCCACACCATTACACCACCTCCACCAGCCTGAACTGGTAATACAAGACAGTATGGATCCATACTTTCATGTTGTTTACGCCAAATTCTGACCCCACCATCTGAATGTCACAGCTGAAATCGAGATTCATCAGACCAAGAAACGTTTTTCCAATTTTCTATTGTCCAATTTTGGCGAGCCTGTGCAAATGACAGCCTCACTTTCCTGTTCTTAGCTGATAGGAGTGGCACTAGGTGTGGTCTTCTGCTGCTGTAGCCCATCTGCTTCAAGGTTGTATGTGTTGTGTGTTCAGAGATGGTATTCTGCATACCTTGGATGTAACGAGTGGTTAGTTGAGTTACTGTTGCCTTTCTATCATCTGGAACCAGTCTGCCCATTCTCCTCTGACCTCTGACATCAACAAGGCATTTTCCTTCACACAACTGCTGCTCACTGGATATTTTCTCTTTTCTGCAAACCTGAGAGATGGTTGTGTGTGAAAATCCCAATAGAGCAGCAGTTTTTTATATACTCAGAACAGCCCTTCTGGCACCAACAACCATGCCGCGTTCAAAGTTACTTAAATCCCCTTTCTTACCCATTCTGATGCTCCGTTTGAACTTCAGCAAGTCGTCTTCACCTTGTCTAGATGCCTAAATACAATTTTTATTAATAATGTTTAAAAATGGGGGCGTGGCCTGGACCGGCATGGTGTAGGAAGCAAGGCATAGGAGCTCCGCTCGAGCAAAATCCGTTTATTCCCATCCTGTGGCTTAACTGCTGTCTGTCTACTGCCTACACACTACCTGTGATCTCCCTCACTATCCTACACTATGTCTCCATCGAAGACAAAGGCTGACACCATAGCAAAACTGGATAAATATTGCCTAAAGGAGCGTGAGACTCTGGGGGAAGATGGCGTCTCAGCGTCCCCCTCCACAGACTCGGCAGGAGCGGAGACCGGCAAGGTTCTGGAAGTGATCTCCTATCCTAAAAGCACACTAACGGCAAAATTAGAGGAGGTAAAGATTGATATATCCCGTATCCGCCAGGACCTCCAGAAGGTAAGTGAGCAAGTTGCGGAGACTGAGAACAGAATCAGCCACGTGGAGGACAATATACCGCCATTGCAGACCACCGCAGAGAGACTACAGCACCAGATGGCTGCCGTGCAGCAAAAGCAAGATGATATGGAGAACAGGAGTAGGAGATGCAACCTTAGGTTTGTGGGACTGCCCTTGGGGGTTGAGGGCTCTGATCCCCTCACTTTCCTGGAAAGGCTCCTTATCTCCACCTATGGCAGACCGGCGTTTTCTGTGACCTTTGTGATGGAGCGGGCTCACAAACCAGACCTCCACCGCAGGGCGCCCCTCCACGTACATTTATTGCTAAGTTCTTAAACTACAGGGACCGCAATGTCATCCTAAAACTCACTAGGGAGAAAGACAACATTCCCTTTAATGGAGGCAGGATCATGGTATTCCCGGACTTATCGGCGGAGGTCCAAAAGAAAAGGGTGCAATTCACGGAGGCCAGGAGACAACTTCGCCAAAGTCATATCTCCTATGCTATGTTGTTCCTGGCCAGGCTCCCAGTTGTGGGGGAAGATAAGGCCCTTTTTTTGACAGAAGAGTTATTTACCTGGATGGACAGCCGGGACGCGCCTGCTATATACCCTGCCAGATCGTGAATGTCGCAATGAATCTCTTTCCTCCCAGAAGAAGACTCTTGGATGTCCGCATATGAGGTACTCTCCCCCCATGATCCTTGACCCTTACTTCCCCTATGTGCTCCCTCGGTCCCCCACTCTCTCTCCCTTCACTCCCCTGCTGCAGTCCCTATCCACCGTTCCTGGATGGTTCCCCGACATCAACCCGTGTGCATTGTGACTTCCTAAATTGCATCTCCTCCACACGATTTAATCATGGTAGCTGAGCTGGACATGCAGACCTAATTATCCTAATTAGCCAAAGACTTACAGACTATCTTGAGTTGACCCCTAGCTCTGGTCAGCTCCCTGTGATGCAGTGTGATCTTCAGCAAGTGTTTGTCCCCTTATCTCCAGAGGCCTGCATGGATAGTGAGACTCTCCGGCAGAGCTTCTCAGTTGTTTTAAATTTCATTTTTGTTTGGTTTATTTTCACCTGGACTAAGTTTATTGCAACTCAAGCACTGTTTCCCTGGCCCGGCTGGGGCTGTTAGTCGGGTAGTCCCTGGCAGTCCTCCAGCAGGGTCAGCGTCTAGTTCAAGAAAGCATGTTTCTAAGTTCTCAGTTATTGTTTCACCTATTGTTCATGATCAGTGCCCTTGCACCTTATGGTTTGCACACAATTCATAGGGGGCAAAGATGCTAGGGGTTGGCCCCGTTTGTCTGGCCACCGCGGGGGGTTTCTATAAGTATGATGCCCTCTGTGTGGCCGGGGGGGACGGGGGTTCTTTCCCCCGGGATGCCACGACGGATCAGACTGGATTTAAGCATACATAGTGCACTAAAATGGCTACCCTGAAATTCTTAACATGCAACGCTAGAGGCCTACGAGCTGAACCTAAATGTAATGCTGCCCTTTCTTACATGAAAGCACAGCGGGCTGACGTCTTAGTACTGGTGGAGACCCACCTTACGCCTTAAAAAAACATGGATTGGTTGGGTCTACCAGGTCCCCCACACCTCCCACTCTAGGGGAGTAGCAGTACTGGTCGCCAAGACCATCCATTCTCTTTTGACTCTCCGGTCCGATCCACAGGGCAGATATCTATTTTTGCACGCAATGTTGCAAGGGATTGAAATGCTGATATTAGCGTTCTATATACCGATCCCAATTACAGTTTAGTGGCCTTAATGATGGATTAACTTTCATGTCCCAATACCCTAATGTTCCCACAATATGGTTGGGGGACTTCAACATGGTGATCAACCCCAGCCTAGAAAGACTAACCATGCACCCCCCCACCGCAGTACCCTCCTTAACTAGATTATGGAAACTTCTTGGGGAATTTGCACTGGTGGATACATGGAGGCATTTGCACCCAGAGGACAGGACATTTTCCTGCTTCTCTGCTACACACAACACCATGTCTTGTATAGATTTGATATTATTATCTAATTCAATTGTACCTGGCCTGAGGGAAGAGGCCCTCAAGCATTGATCTGATCATGCACCCTATTGGGTGACGTTGGAGCTTTGGTTTCCCCCCCTCTCATACATGTGGAAACTCAATCCCTTTTGGTTAATGGTTATCCCGGATGTGGAGGGTATACAGTCAGAATGGGAACTTTATTTTGAAGAGAATCGGGATACAGCCCCGCTTGCCCTAGTTTGAGACTCGTTCAAGTCCCATGCCCGGATGATCCTTTCACAAAGGATCTCTAGATATAAGCAATCCTCCCAACAAGTTGTCTGCTTAGCAGAGGAGAGGCTAGTTAACGTAGAGCGCATTTTTAAGAATGACCCCTCGGCAGAAGCTGCAGCCCAGGTTCGTATGCAATCCCGTGTGGTTATCAATCTTCTTTTTGAGAAGGCACAGCAGCAAATTTTCTATAGCAAGCAACGAATATACAAACAGGGGGAATTTGCTGGACGCCTTTTGGCCTATCTGGCCCACCTAGATCAGAAACCACCCACGGTAGTATCCCTGAAAAATGCACTGGGACAGGTCCAGATGCCCTGATCTAGTGGCGGATGAGTTCCACACATACTTTGAGTCCCTATACTCTTCTACCACTAGCTACGTCCCAGTGGAGTTGGCAGACCTCCTCTCCACCATTGTCCTTCCCATTCTAGACACTACACAAATTGAGATGTTGGAAGCTCCTATCTCTACCAATGATATTTTAGAAGCTATGGTCCATCTTGCCCCCTCCAAGGCCCCAGGCTCAGACGGGCTTCCTCTAGAATTGTATACATGTTTTAGTGAAAACATAGTTCCTAAACTTCATGAGCTATTCTCCAATATGTTTGAATATGCTGATCTTCCTGAGTCCATGGGTGAAGCCCTAATTGTACTTATACCCAAACCTTGCAAGGATTTAGAACTCCCAGAATCCTACCGCCCCATCTCCCTTCTGGCATTACGGTTAAGTAGAATGATCCTTAGCCTAGTCCACCCTGACCAAGTCGGTTTTATGCCAGCTAAAAACACTGCATTCAACTTACACAGGTTGTTCATGAATATACAGGCCAGGCATGACCGAGTTGGCTCGAGAGTCATAGTGTCCTTGGACGCTGCCAAGGCATTCAACTTTGTCGAATGGGACTATCTGTGGGAATGTCTCGCTCGGTGGACCAAGATTTATTAAATGGGTTCAGCTATTGTATCGGGCTCCCACCACCAGGATTTTGGTCAATGGCAGGGATTCTGAGGCCTTCCCCCTGCCCAGGGGCACACGCCAGGGCTGCCCCCTATCCCCACTGCTATACTCTCTTGCAGTAGAGCCACTAGCAGCTCACTGCGGGCACACCCCGGGAATAGAGGACTGCGGGTGGCTCAGGTGGTGGAAAAGGTTAGACTGTATGCGGATGACATGCTCCTCTACCTGGAGGACGCAGGCCCCTCTTTGCACACAGCTCTAACCTTAATTGATCAGTTTGGGCGATACTCTGGCCTAAAAATCAATTGGGATAAATTTCAAATCCTTCCTCTGGATATCGGGGCTCCAACTGAACACCAAGCTTCACTTCCCCTGGCTGGGGTTAGCTCTATCAAATACCTCAGGTGATTGTCAGCCGCTCCCCTGATCTCCCGCTCCCCTGATGACTATGTACGCCTAAATTTAGAACCCGTCTACGTGCTACTAAAGTATAAAACTCAGGCTTGGGTCAGGTTCCCGTTGGGCGTTCAGGAATGCTTCTTGTACATATTAGCAAGTATGAATCTCGGTACAGAAATTGTGAATTAGGGAAGATTGTATTCCACGGTCCACCCTGGACAGCCCACATGGCCTCCTTACCTAGGTGAGTGGTCAGGGGTATGCGGCCCCACACCTTTTTACCCAGAGAAAAAGGGAATGCTAAGGCCAGCTGTGAGATCTCACCTTACCATCAAAGAACGAACATCCGAGAACCCATGGAATGATCCATGGAATCATCCTTGAATCTCTGATTGCTCACTGCCATTTAGAAGGTAGTACTTACTTTCTGCCTCCTTTCTTTGCTGCTGTATATTATGTCTGTTATAGCTTTGAAACATTCTTTTTATTTTTCTTTAAATATTTTACTGCACCCAAAACTTGACCTTTTCATTATTAAACCTTATTCTGAAAAGTGTTAATCTTGTCCCTTAAGCTCTTAATGCAAGCTATCACGAATCTGTTCCTTTGAAGACCGCTACTGTTTAAAATAACTCATCTGAATATCCCTGTCTGTGGTGACAGCATGTTTTACAGGTGGTTATTCCAAAATCGGTGTTAGATCAAGGGGGTCCTCAGTCACCCATCAGAGAGGAGGGCAGTGATCTGATACCCATGTTCATCACATATTGGTTGGCAGCGCTCAGATAGTTTTGCCTTAAGAGTAGTGTTGAGCGAACCCGGACTGTAACGTTCGGGTCCGTACCGAACTTTTGGGTGTCCGTGGCACGGACCCGGACCCGGACATTTCAAAAATCGTTCGGGTTCGGTCCGGGGTTCTGCTATTTTACTCCACGTGTTGAGAAGCTGCAGGGCAGCCAATCAACAAGCGTTTCACTGGTTTGCCCTTAGAAGCCATCACAGCCATGCCTACTAATGGCATGGCTGTGATTGGCCGGTGCATCATGTGACCCAGCCTCTTTATAAGCTGGAGTCACAGTGCTGCAGTCACATGCTCCTTGGGTTAGTGTAGGGAAAGGTAGCTGACGGCGTGAGGGACAGATTTGAGCCATTTTAAGACCTGATCCTGCATCCTGAGATGGATTACTTTACTACTGCTGTCTGTGCTGTTGCTCTGAGGACAG
>BLSH010296739.1:44100-66254 GCA_018402905.1 Glandirana rugosa
GGTACCTCCTCACCTTCTCCTGAGGTCACCGTTGGACACTTCGTGACCACTTGAGGTACGGGTTCTACCAATTCTGTCACGACTTTCTATTACCACCGGTGTGTTTTATAACTGTGAAACCCGGGTTAAACCCGTAAATCCTTTGCTTGTTCTACACGAAATTAACGTCTGTAAATGTAGGTTTAGTCCACTTGCCACATCCTTAATGTTGTCAAAAATTCCCTGGTTTTCATTACCCTGTTAACCGACGAGTCAACAAGGTACCGGTCCACACACAATAAGGGAGTAATAGGGTAAATGTTCCTCGTCTATTTTCCAGGTCTCAAGTAAAGTTCACACGATAAACCTCTGGACCTTTTATCTGCTCCTTGTAAATGGGATAATGAGGGAATAACACACACCTGGCCATGGAACAACTGAGCAGCCAATTGTCCCATTACTTTTGGTCCCTTAAAAACTGTTGTAATTCCTACACCGTTCACCTGATTTGGATGTAAATGTCTGCAATTAAAGCACATCTTGTTCGTTTCCTAAATGCCCAAATTGGGCCCAAAGTGTCAATATTTTGTGTGGCCACCATTATCTTTCAGCACTGTCTTAACCATCTTGGGCATGGAGTTCACCAGTGCTTCACAGGTTGCCACTGGAGTCCTCTTCCACTCCTCCATGGCGACATCATGGAGCTGGTGGATGTTAGAGACCTTGCGCTCCTCCACCTTCTATTTGAAGTACTGAGTGTACAGCTTGTATAACAGTGTAAACCTTCTGTTTGAGGATGCTCAATAGAGATCTGGAGACATGCTTGGCCAGTCCATCACCTTTACCCTCAGCTTCTTAAGCAAGGCAGTGGTCGTCTTAGGGCTGTGTTTGGGCTCGTTATCATGCTGGAATATTGCCCTGCAGCCCAGTCTCCGAAGGGAGGGGATCATGCTCTGCTTCAGTATGTCACAGTACACAGTATGTGCCAAATTAAAAAAAAAAATTGGTGTAGGGGCCCCCAAAATCCAAACCAGACCCTTATCCGAGCACACAGCCTAGGCATGGCAGGAGGGGATGGGGATGAGCAAGCTCCCTCCCTCCGAACCATACCAGGCTACATGACTTCAACATGGGAAGGGTGCTTTGAGGTCCCCCCAAAAGCACCTTGTCCCCATGTTGGTGGGGAGAAGGGCCTCATCCCCACAACCCTGGCCAGTGGTTGTGGGGGTCTGCGGGCCCACAGATCCCGCCCATCCCCCCCATGTGAATGGGTATGGGGTACATTGTACTCCTACCCATTCACCAAAAAAGGAGTGTAGTAGTACAAAAACATGAGGCAGTTTTTGACAAGTCCTTTTTTTATTTCTTCTTTCTTCATCCGGTCTTCCTCCATCTTCTCCTGCCCCGGTCCTTCTTCTGGTCTTCTGCTTCTTCTTTGGTCTTCTTCCTTCCTCTTGTCATCTTCAATCTTCATCATCTTCTTTCTCTTCTTTCACCACCACCGCTCTCCCGCTGCAGCTGCTGTGCCGTCCAGAGGCATCTCCCAGAATGGGCGGTCTTCAGTTTGACAGTTATTTTATAGGTAAGGGCAGGGCCACCCAGTGGCGTAACCAGTGGGTAGTGGGCTGGGCTCTCACCTTGTGACTGTGGCTGAAATTGCAGTGAAGCCTTACCTCATTTACTAAGCTCTGGAGGAACTGGACTTGCAGAGTGCACAGTCTTTTTGCCTTTAGTAAATCAACTCCAGCTTCTTTTAAAGTGGTTGTAAACCCCATTCATAAAATTTTACCTAAGTACAGGTTGACAACCACTTTAATGTGGATATCAGGCTTGCAGTGGGTCGATAGCAGTCCACAGAGCAGACAGAAGGGGGCGCCGTTACACATACACAGTGGAAAAGCTATGTGGGAACAGAAGTACAACTCCTATACAGTATCTCACAAAAGTGAGTTCACCCCTCACATTTCTGTAAATATTTTATTCTATCTTTTCATGTGACAACACTGAAGAAATTACACTTTGCTGCAATGTAAAGTAGTGAGTGTACAGCTTGTATAACAGTGTAAATGTGCTGTCCCCTCAAAATAACTCAACACACAGCCATTAATGTCTAAACCAGTTGATCAAAGAGGGTTCGCCTAGGGGAGCAGCCGACCGAACCATCGGATCGTTTCACGGGTGAACCGGCGGAAACGGTAAGACTGGTGAGTGGACAGCTGGCTTTCCCATGAAACCGGTCTGAGCGGTTGCCTCCCGCCGCTTCGGAAACTGGACCAGCCGCTCAGACTGGTTTCATGAGAAAACCGACTGCCTGCAGAAAAAAATGGTAGTAGGGTTATGGCTGATATCCTCAGCCATAATGCCGCTAAACCACTTGCAAACCGCAATGTAGATATGCGTATTGCAGTCGGTAAGTGGTTAAATATTTCTTTCCATTACTTTTATACTTCCTGGTTTCTGTCCAAAGCAAATGATGTCATATATCCCAAGAGTCTTCAGGAGTGGAGGATGGGAGGAGGGGTTTTCTCAGCTAAGCACACCCTCCCGCCTGCATGCCTGAGCTAAAGGCAGGTGGAGTCCAGGAAGTAAATGATCCTGAACCATCTGCCCTTGCTCAAGATGGCTACGGCCAGAAATGCTAGGCGGTTGATTTCTCAACATAATAAAGCGTGAAGACATGGATGGATGGGGGACTTTGATCATAATATTAAAAATGAGTTAAATAATGTTTTTGGTTTGTGGTGCCCAAATGCAGTGTAGTTCCGCTTTAAGGAGTGAATGGGAGAAAAGACACAGCTCAGCGAGTACTTGCTACATTTTTACTATTGCAAACAAAGTAATAAAGTTGAGAAACACTCTTCCACAATATGGTGATTTTGCCTCTTGTGACAGATTTGCTTTAAATTGTGAATGTGTTCTATCTACAACGTGATGAGACTGCAAAACGCATTAAAAAGTAGGAAATGTAGCGGAAAAACGCATCTAGACTTCATCGTTTGCCGGGAATGCTCTAGAGCTGCAGCAAGCTTGGCTGAATGCGAGATTATATTCTTCGCCTTTTATAGGTGAAACTCATTTAAAGTTTTCTGCCAGACTTGGGCAGTTAAAATGAAGACGGGAAGGGCGGATGGACATTAGCTGGCAGCAAATAAAGGAAGACAGAACAGGTCTTCCATCTTTCATTCTCTGCACAGTGTTTAGGGGCAAGATCACGACGGCCGCTAGTACAGTGACAAATGACATTTGCTGCATGTTTACAGCAGACGATTAAAGGGACTGTTGGGACAACATATTGAAACACTTGAGGGATACTACAAACGGTTTAGGAAGGTTGTTAATCTGTATGTTAACTGGAATAAATTTGCTTTTGAATTCCAGAATAATTGGCATTAAGGCATTTTTATTTATTTTATATAGAATAATGGTGATGTGACGGACCACTTGGCAGCCAGCCTGGGTGCCTCCATCAAGATACAGCTTCCTCCACTCTGGAACCAGGAATCAGGTATTATAACTGAATATTTGCGCCCAAGAACTAGATGTCACTAGTTTAGGTGCAAACTGGAACTGACTTTATTGTAAATTTACACAGAATATATACCACACAAAATCAGGACAATTAATACATACTCTATAATGCAAAGCGTCCCAGTTAAACAGTGAATACAATAATGAAGTGCAATTGTGCTCTAAAGATAAATCTCAGTCTCTGGGTGCATATATAACTTTCATAACTAAAACAACTGAAAAGTCCATGAATCCAAAAACAAGCATGCTCCCAGTGAAGGCTGCAGTTAATATAGAATCCAGAAGTGCTTCAGATAAATTTCTCTATGTGCATGCAGCCCTCCACTTCCACAAGCCCACATCATGGATAGTCCCCCACCGGGGCGCTCACTCACCAACAGGTATGGCCCCCTTAGGCTCATACCAAGGTGAGCCTACTAAGCTTGAATATACTGATGTTCCTCTGGTAATCCCTCTCGGTGTGTCAGATTCATAGCGAAAATGGAATGACAGGAATTGACATAGCGTGATACCATTTATTAAAATCACATAAGTATAAGATTCAGATGTCCACTCACATGTAAACGTGGCGTATCCTGGCACCAGGAATGATCTGCCAACAATATCGGTATGACCACCACTGCTCCACAATCCTCTGGAAACAGTGTGTGTTCCACTAGGCAGGAGTACTAGGGTATGCGATTGGAGAGCCCACCCCTACGCGTTTCGTCATCCAGGAGTCGTCAGGAGGCGTCTCCATGCTGGCTCCAGGGGATCGCGGAGCAGCGGCGCTCATAACAATATTGCCTTATGTTTTTGGGGACCTTCTATGAGTGCAATATTCCAAGGGTGGACTCCGTGTCGTATGAGCTGTGAATGCCGCTGGCCTTTTGCCGTGGGAAATCAGTGCATGGTGGGAGTTTCCATCTTCATACCCCTCCTGGATGGATGAAGGCCCTGAATGGGTATAAGCCACAAGAGTTGTTGACCTACAATTATAGGAGGTCTAGGCAAGCTGGTAAGCGAGCACTTTATATGGCAGAGGTCACACTACATTTTTTTGGTGTTGGATAGTGTCATTATCACTGGAAGGACTCCTCTCATTAGAATTTGGACTTAATTTAATTTATCTGTCACTATTTGTACTGGTGGTTCAGTGTATTTTTCAATGGTTGCTCAGTAGGGATGGTAATTCTTTAGCAAGGCAATGGTCTCCTTGTAGGTTTGTTTGGGGTCGTTATCATGTTGGAATAATGCCCTGTGGCCCAGTCTTCGAAGGGAGGGAATCGTGCTCTGTTTCAGTATGTCACAGTACATGTTGGCATTCATGGTTCCCTCAATGAACTGTAGCTCCCCAGTGGCGGCAGCACTCATGCAGCCCCAGACCATGACACTCCCACCACCATGCCTAACTGTAGGCAAGACACACTTGTCTTGTACTCCTCACCTGGTTGCCACCACACATGCTTGACAACATCTGAACCAAATAAATTTATCTTGGTCTCATAAAACCACAGGACATGGTTCCAGTAATCCATGTCCTTAGTCTGCTTGTTTTCAGCAAACTGTTTGCAGGCTTTTTTTGTGCATCATCTTTAGAATCTTCCTTCTGGGATAACAACCATGCAGACCAATTTGATGCAGTGTGTGGCATATGGTCTGAGCACTGACAGGCGGACCCCCCCACCCCTTCAAGCTCTGCAGCAATGCTGGCAGCACTCATATGTCTATTTCCCAAAGACAACCTCTGGGTATAAAGCTGAGCACATGCACTCAACTTCTTTGATCGACCATGGCGAGGCCTGTTCTGAGTAGAACCTGTCCTGTTAAACCTCTGTATGGTCTTGGCCACCTTGCTGCAGCTCAGTTTCAGGGTCTTGGGAATCTTATAGCCTAGGCCATCTTTATGTATGTATAATAATAATAATAATAATGTAGAGCAACAATTCTTTTTTTCATATCCTGAGAGAGTTCTTTGCCATGAGATGCCATGTTGAACTTCCAGTGACCAGTATGAGAGAGTGAGAGTGATAACACCAAATTTAACACACCTGCTCCCCATTCACACCTGAGACCTTGTAACACGAACGACTCACATGACATCAGGCTAATTTGGCTCAATTTGGACATTTTCACTTAAGGGTGTACTCACTTTTGTTGCCAGCAGTTTAGACATTAATGGCTGTGTGTTGAGTTATTTTGAGGGGACAGCAAATTTACACTGTTATACAAGCTGTACACTCACTACTTTACATTGTAGCAAAGTGTCATTTCTTCAGTGTTGTCACATGAAAAGATAGAATAAAATATTTACCAAAATGTGAGGGGTGTACTCACTTTTGTGAAATACTGTATATGAGTTTACGTGATTCACTGTCCTCGATTGTAGGCTGTTATATGGTTTTTATTAAACATATTACACTATTGGAAATTTCTCCTGGCTCCTCGTGAGCTTTATTTACCCTTAGTTGGAAACTAAAGAGGAGATGCCATTGGAGCATACATGCCGCAGTGGTTCCTGTGAGATCCTTATGCTGGTTTGGGCGCAGATGTTCCTGTAATGGAAGCCATTTTCTCTGGTGAGTTTAAAAATTCACTCAATGTTGGTGGCTGGTCACTGATGCACCTCCCGATGAACATTTATATGAACACTGGTGTTGTTTTACACAGTATTTATTTTCATCATTATATCATTGAATATACACTTTGGGACTCCTGCTTCTGATTATTGGACTTTATGTCTCGTCATATTGTTTATTGTAACTATTATGCAATTTATTAAAGACGCTACACTATTGTTTTGCACTTTCATGTGCTAACATATATAATAGTGGCCAAAATCTGATATGTATTAGCGGAAACAGAGCTTTTCGCCTGTAATGTTGTATTGGCCAATGTTTTTTTGTATAGTTTGCTTGATAATGTGTTATCCTTTTTCTTCAGGATTTCTAGATCCAAAAAACAGAATTCTGTAGTGATCACTTGACATCGTAAATGTAAGCTTAAAGGTATTTCAATTCAGCCTAACAAAAAATTCACTAAGAAGGGGTCTGTCTCCATCCCAGTTGATAAAATGTCATTGATGTATAAAACTGAAATTAGAAGAGTGAAGCGCTACCTCCTCAAGAAAATGGAATCAATTCACAATACCAAATATAGTCCTAAATAATGATACTGGTGCAACCCAAACTCACTCATCCATGTCTTTATGGACCTTGCTTTGTGCAGCGGTCCAAATCATTTGGTGGAGGGGGGATTATGGTGTGGGGTTGTTTTTCGGGGTTGGGCTTGGCCCCTTAGTTCCAGTGAAGGGAACTCTTATGGCGTCAGCACACCAAGACATTTTGGACAATTTCATGCTCCCAACTTTGTGGGAACAGTTTGGGGATGGCCCCTTCCTGCTCCAACATGACTGCGCACCACTGCACAAAGCAAGGTCCATAAAGACATGGATGAGCGAGTTTGGGGTGGAGGAACTTGACTGACCTGCACAGAGCCCTGACCTCAACCCGAAAGAACACCTTTGGGATGTATTAGAGTGGAGACTGCGAGCCAGGCCTTCTCATCCAACATCAGTGCCTGACCTCACAAGTGCGTTTCTGGATGAATGGTCAAACATTCCCATAGACACTCCTAAACCTTGTGGGCAGCCTTCCCAGAAGAGTAGAAGCTCTTATAGATGCAAAGGGTGGGCCAACTCAATATTGAACCCTACAGAATAAGACTATATATATATTAAACATGTTTCCCCTGAATTTGATGTGTTTAACCACTTCAGCCCCGGAAGGATTTTCAGCTTTAGGACCGGAGCCCTTTTTGCGATTCGGCGCTGCGTCGCTTTAACTGACAATTGCGCGGTCGTGCGACGTTGTACCCAAACGAAATTTGCGTCCTTTTTTTCCCACAAACAGAGCTTTCTTTTGGTGGTATTTGATCACCGCTGCGTCATTTCTGATCGCCGCTATAAACAAAAGAAGAGCTACAATTTTGCAAAAAAACCCAAATTTCTTACTTTTTCCGAAAATACAAATCCAAAAAAAAAATATAAAAAAACATTTTTTTTCACCGTTTTTGGCCGATTTATATTCTTCCTCATATTTGCGATTAAAAAAATCGCAATCGGCGTTTATTGATTGGTTTGCGCAAAAGTGGTCGCGTTTACGGATGATGAGAATTCATTTTTGGGGTTTTTAATTTTTTTTTATTTTTTACTAAAAATGGCGGTGATCTGCGATTTTTAGCGGTACTGCGATATTTCAGCGGACATGGCGGACCATTTTGACACTTTTTTGGGACCATTGGCATTTATACAGCGATCAGTGCTATAAAAATGCACTGATTACTGTGTAAATGCCATTGGCAGTGAAGGGGTTAACCTGCAGGGGCGCGCTAAGGGTTAACTATGTTCCCTGGGCGTGTTCTAACTGTATGGGGGATGCCCTAACAGGGGAAGGGAAGTTATCACAGCCTTCACGTAAAGGAAGGCTGTGATCACAGCCCTTCCCCCTCACACAGAGCGGAGGTCCGTGTTTACATACACGGACCTCCGCTCATTCGCTCCGGGGGGGGCATCGCGGGTGGCCGGCGGCAATCGAAGCCGCCGCACCCGCTCCCTGGCCCCCCCTGGACACAGTGAGCGCGCGGGCGCGCCTCCGGCGGCGCGCACGCGCTCACTATACACGTTCCCGCAGCCGCCGTCGTATGACGGCGATTTGCGGGAACGAGCCACTTTGCCGCCGTCAATTGCCGATCGGCGGTCGGCAAGTGGTTAAAGGAGAAAAAATGGGCATCGCATTTTGTTGTGCATAGGGCTGTGTAGCCGCAGACCAGTCAGGATGACCATGCTGACCCTTGTCCACAGCCAAAAGTACCTACAATGGGTACGTGAGCTTTAGAAATGGACCACAGAGCAATGGGACAAGGTGGCCTGATCTGATGAATCACATTTTCTTTTTCAACATGTGGATGGCAGTATGGGAAGAAGATAAGTTGGCATAGGCAGTGTGATGCTTTGGGTAACGTTTTGTTGGGAATGTTACTTTGACACGCATTACCTACCTAAACATTGTTGGCGAACAAGTACAAGAAAACGTTATTCCTTGATGGCAGTGGCCTCTTTCAGCAGGATAATGCACCCTGCCACACTGAAAAAATGGTTCAAGAACAGTTTGAGAAACACAAAAATGAATTTGATGTGTTGACTTGGTCTCCAAATTCTCCAGATCTCAGTCCAATTGAGCATCTGTGAGATGTGTTGGAAAAACAAATCCTATTCATGTAGGCCCCACCCCGCAGCTTACAGGACTTAAATTATCTGCTACTGACGGCTTGGTGCCAGATACCACAGAGGTCTAGTGGACTCCATGCCTTGATGGGTCGGGGCTGTTTTGGTGGCAAAAAGGGGACCTGCTCAATATTAGGTGGGTGATCATACAGAAATGGCTGATTGGTGTATATCATTTTAGAATTTTGCATAAGCAGAGAAAGAACATACTTGATGGATGATAGGCAGAGGTGTGGATGCTTTACAAATATTTTATTACCAAACAAAACAAAAATGAACTGTAGAATTAAAAATCTGGTGCAGCTCTGCATAGAAATCAGCTTGCAGGTTTTCTTGCCAAAGCTTCATTGAACAGCTGAAGTTAGAAGCTGATTGGCTACCATGCACAGCTGCACCCGATTCTGAGTGCTCCGGTTTTAGTAAATCAACCCCTATAGTCATTACCAGTATAGAGCAGCCTTTCTCAACCTTTTCAACACAGAGAGACCCTTGAAATAACTTTCCGGTCTCAGGGAGCCCCTGCTAAAAATGACTTTATCTACAACTCATGATACATTAGTGTGATGGTCAATGGGAAGAATGCTCCTTACACTTGTGGTCATTAGGAAGAATTACCCCCTTACAGATAGCTAAAAAGATCAATGGTATCATTGGGAATTTATCTGAGAGGCAGAAATTGCTCATTGCCCAAGGAACCCCAAGGAAACCTCTTGAGGAACCCTAGGGATCCATGGAGCCCTGGTTGAGAAAGCCAATTGGTTCACATTGCATTATTCTTAAAAATCCAATTTTTGTTTCTTCGGTTGGTTATTGTATATGAGGAATGCGATACATCAATTTAAACATCTGACATCCAATCAAAACTTTTTGTACCATTGTCAGGGGGAGTGCTGTGATCTCTGTCATAGGTAATGAATGCCTGGCAGTGTTACTCTTACATGTTACTTAGCATGTTGCACTTAACCAGAAATAATGCTAAGCCTTCTTAGGGGAGTTTTGTTTTTTAAGCTGGTAGATATCTAAAATTTGCATCAGTAGCTTTTGTTAAAGTGTATGCAAACCCTAACAGTGAACTTCTTTTATTTGCTCCCTTGTGATCATGTAAATTACACTATTAAAAAGATAGCCAGCACCCTCATGGATAGGGAGCAGATTTTTGATTTGGTATGGGAGCCCTGGGTGCAATTCACTCAAGCCCCTCTCCTACCGGGAACAACGACAGCCGCATGAAACCTCTCTTTCCGGATGACCCGAGAGGCTACTCTTTCTGACTAACTGGTTCTTGTAGCTCTATCTTCTTTTGTACCTTTTTCTCAATCTTTCTCCTCTGACAACTCTGTCTTTCTCATTCTTCTTTTTCACTGATACCTCCATACAAACCTGGCAAGATCCGTAATATAGGTTACTGTGCATTTACTCTATATTACTGTCTTTAATTTTGACAGTTCACACTGTTTGTGGAATAAGGGCTAGCTCTTCCTTGCGGAGGAACATTTCTTTTCTGCACCGCATGGTGGGTGGGGGTGCCTGGGGATGTCTGATTCGCAGCGTGTTCCCTTTAGGGGCGGGTCGGAACAACCCGGACACTCCTGCCCATCATGGTTTTATAAGGGGCTTTACACGGAAGGGCTCAGTGGATCTTACAAGATTGTCTTAATTACATTTGAGATTACTTAACTATGGCTACTTAAATGTTCTCTGGGTTTCGTTTACTATGCAAGTGAGTGATAGACTGAGTTCACAATGGTCTTGATCACTCTTAGAGTGTTGAACTTGCTGAGATGCTGTTTTATGCTATACTTAATACTGTTTACATTTTATGTGAATTACTATTTTATTTTTCAATAAAAAACTATTGAAAGTAAATTACACTATTAATAATGTTTTGTTCTCTGATAAATCTAAAATGTTGTTGATCCTGACAGAAAACTTATAAACCTTTCCTGTGCTCTATGTTTCTGCTGCATTGCTATCAGTTACAATGTTTCCAGTTCCTCCTGTAGACCAGTGGTCTCTAAACTGCAGCCCGGAGGCCGGATGTGGCCCTTTGCTGGCTTTTATCAGGGCCTTGGAACACTATTCCTCCCACTGATATGAGAAATTATTCCTTCTACACCAACAATGAGGCACTATTCCTCCCACTGATATGAGAAATTATTCCTTCTACACCAACAATGAGGCACTATTCCTCCCACTGATACCAACAATGGGGCACCATTCCTCCCACTGATACCAACAATGGGGCACCATTCCTCCCACTGATACCAAACCATGGGGCACTCTTCCTCCCACTGATACCAACAATGGGGCACACTTCCTCCCATTGATACCAACAATGAGGCACTATTCCTCCCACTGATACCAACCATGGGGCACTCTTCCTCCCACTGATACCAACCATGGGGCACTCTTCCTCCCACTGATACCAACAATGGGGCACTCTTCCTCCCATTGATACCAACAATGAGGCACTATTCCTCCCACTGATACCAACAATGGGGCACTCTTCCTCCCACTGATACCAACAATGGGGCACCCTTCCTCCCACTGATACCAACAATGGGGCACCCTTCCTCCCACTGATACCAACAATGAGGCACTATTCCTACCACTGACACCAACAATGTCGCACTATTCCTCCCACTGATACCAACAACGAGGCACTATTCTTCCCACTGACACCAGCAATGAGGCACTATTCCTCCCACTGATACCAACAATGAGGCACTATTCCTCCTACTGATACTAACAATGAGGCACTATTCATACCACTGACACCAACAATGGGGCATAATTCATACCACTGACACCAACAACAAGGCACAATTCTTTCCACTGATACCAACAATGATGAACTATTCCTTCCACTGATATCAACAATCATGCACTATTCCTCCCACTGATATCAACAATGAGACACTATTCCTACCACTGACACCAACAATGGGGCATAATACCTACCACTGACGCCAACAATGGGGCACTATTCCTCCCATTGATACCACCAATAGGGCGCCATTCCTATCACTGACACCAACAATGGGGCACTATTCCTCCTACTAATAGCAATAATAGGGCACCATTCCTACCACTAACACCAATAATGGGGCACTATTCCTACTACTGACGCCAACAATAGGGCACTATTCCTACCACTGACACCAATAATAGGGCACTATTCCTACCACTGATGCCAACAATGGGGCACTATACCACCTACTGATACCAATAATAGGGCACCATTCCTACCACTAACACAAACAATGGGGCACTATTCCTCCTACTGACACCAATAATAGGACACTATTCCCCCCACTGATACTAACAATAGGGTACTATTCCTCCCATTGATACCAATAATAGGTCACTATTCCTATCCCTGACACCAGCTGCAGGGCCCTATTCTTCCCACTGACACCAATGATGAGGCACTATTCCTCCCACTGACACCAATGATGGGGCACTATTCCTCCCACTGACACCAATGATGGGGCACTATTCCTCCCACTGATACCAATGATGGGGCACTATTCCTCCCACTGACACCAATGATGGGGCACTATTCCTCCCACTGACAACAATGATGGGGCACTATTCCTCCCACTGACAACAATGATGGGGCACTATTCCTCCCACTGACAACAATGATGGGGCACTATTCCTTCCCCTAATATTAACAATGGGGCAACATTCCTCCCACTGATAACAATTATGGGGCATTCTTTACTCCCATTGACACTGTGGCATTTTCTACTCACATTGGCCACAGTCCGGCCCCCTCAAAGTCTTAAAGACAGTAAATTGGCCCTTTGTTCAGAAAGTTTGGAGACCCATGCTGTAGACTGTGGAAAGCCTCCCCTATATGGTTTTGAAAAAAATAAGAGGGGAAAGTGTTCTGGAGTCCTAACTCACTTCCTGTCCTACGCCGCCCCTCCATACAGTACGGTAAGTGAGCATTGTCACCCTAGGACAGGAAGTGGATGGCGGGATCATCAGGTGAAAATAAAGGGAAGAAAAGCCGAAAAACTTAACACAAATGCAGCGACCACATCCAAGGACTGGTAGGGCCGGTTCACACTTGAGCGGCGCGACTTCGCTGCCCGTTCACATCTAGGCGACTTGTCAGGCGACTCACGTCTCAATGCTGTGCAATGGAACCGTTCTAATAGGAGCGAATCGCTACGCTCCGACTTAGAAAAATGGTTCCTGCACTATTTTCAGGGCGATCTCAGCACGGCTTGCATTGACTTCTATGATAGAAGTCTCCTTACAAGCCGCATTGAGATCGCCTGGCAAGTCGCGCCACTCAACTGTGAACCGGCCCATAAGCTTCAACATATTATATATTTTTTCTTATATATTTATATATATATATATATTTTTTTTCTTAGGTTTAGATATATTTCAACCATTCTGCAATAAAAAAAAATGTGTGAATAACCTTTGCAGTAAGTTTACAAGACCCCAAGGAGATTTGCTTTTTTCCGCTGGTACAAATCTGTAATAAAGCTTGCCAGTATCTCTACAATATATGTTGTAGACCCGAAGCCATGCTTCAAATGAAAAAAGGATGGAATCTGCAATAAAAGTTTGTGGGGACCCTTGGTGATTTGTAGAATACCCGGAGATATGTTTTTTTATTAAATAAAGGTAGAGATCCATGTGAACAGTTATATTTATATTAAAACACCCAGAGAAGCGGGTTTCATATCTCATCTCATCTTGTTTTATTATAACATCACATAAAATAGGAGGTTACAGATCGAACTGAGATAACCATTACCGCAGTTAGGTGCGCCAGTCGTCTAATAGACTATAAATAAAACCTTTGTACATGCAGCCTAGAGATTTCTTTATTTCCTGATTAAATCATTCTATCCCCCTAGTGGTGAGAGGTAGGTACTACGAGTCCGACTGCTTCTTCTTCTGGAATTTTCTGAACTGAGATTGAATCGCCACCGCCGCTCGCTCTGTCTCTGGGGCATCCATGTCGATGTCAAAATCCTCTTCGACTTTTTTCTGGTCATCTGGGGAAAAAAAAAGAAAAAAGAAACCCATGTCAAAACCTGCATTTTTTTTGCTAGAAAATTACTTACAACCCCCAAACATTATATATTTTCTGAAAGCAGAGGCCATGGAGAATAAAATGGTGAATTTTGAAATTTTTTATGTTACACGATATTTGCGCAACAAATTATCAAACGTGTATTTTCAGAAAAAAAATGCACTTAACCACTTGCCTACTGGGCACTTTTACCCCCTTCCTGCCCAGACCAATTATCAGCTTTCAGCGCTGTAGCAATTTGAATGATAATTGCGTGGTGATGCAACACTGTAACCAATCAAAATTTTTATCATTTTTTCTTCCCACAAAAAGAACTTTCTTTTGATGATATTTAATCACCACAGTTTTTTTTTATCTTTTACTAAATAAACAAATAAATACTGAACATTTTGAAAAAAAAAAAAGAAACTTTTTCATAGTTTGTTATAAAATTTAGCAAACAGGTAATTTCTCTCCTTCACTGATGTTCGCTGATGAGGCTGCACCATGGGCCCTGATAGGATGCACTGATGAGTCAGCACTGATGGGCGCTGATAGTCTGCACTGATGGGCACTGGTGGGTACTGATGAGGAGGAACTGATGAGACTGTACTGATAGGTGGCACTGATGGGCACTGAAAGATGGCATTGATGGGTGGCACAGATGGGCACTGATAGTTGGCACTTATGAGCACTGGTAGGCGGAACTGATAGGTTTTACTGATGAGGAGGAACTGATGGGCACTGATTGTCAGCACTGATGGGAACTGATTGTCAACACTGATGGGCACAGATTGGCAGCACTGGTGGGCACAGTTTGGCAGCAATGTTGGAACTGTTAGAATCAGTGTACATGTCCTTTTTAGAGAAGCCGGTTATCGGCTCTCTTCTCCTCTCCTCATGCTGTCAGCATAAGAAAAGGAGTGCCAATAACCTGCTTCTGTTTAGATCCGTGATCAGCTGTGATTGGACACAGCTGATCACATGGTAAAGAGATGCTGATTAGCTCTCTACCTCAATCTGTGATCAGCAGTGTCCTCTGGATACTGTGGTCACAGAGAGCGCCGTCCACGCTCTTGTTTTGCACAGAGCAGCCTCCTCTTCTCGGGTCCCCTGCTGGTGCTTCTGGCCCCTCTCTCCTGCCAAGTGCCCCCCAGAGCAAAAAGCTTGCAATGGGGGCACCAATGCAGGCTCGCTACCAAGTCGCTGCTCTGCGTGTCCATTCAGACCCCTCTCTCTCCTCATTGTGATTGACAGCCAATGGTTCCTGCTGCTGTCACAGCCAATGAGGAGGGAGAGCTGAGGCTTTTGTGCACATCGGTGGATCATGATGGTGCTCAGGTAAGTATTAGGAGGGGCTGGCTTGGGAGGTTTTTTACCTTCATGCATAGAGTGAGCTTAAGAACCACTTTAAATGAATTTTAGTGCACACAGACACAATACAATTACCCAATTTTGTTGGAGAAATATAAAAGATGATGGTGCATTGAGTAAATAGATACCAAACATGGCAAGATTTTGAATTGCTCACACCTGTGAAATTACGACAAACTACGGTACCTGAAATAGAACATAGGCAATGCTTTAAAAGCCTTTAAAGGTTATCAGTTTAGAGTTAATCATTAATTATTGCTGTATAATTATTGCTCCCACTTCAGCGTTCGCAGCGATACTTCATGTGTGTAGTGCAATTTTAGTTTACAGATGCAAGCCGGACCTATGTGCACGCATGCACAGAGGGGCAGGGATGCTATTAAGCTTTTTTTTGCCATTTTTATTTATTTTCTTTAATTCTTAAAAGTCCTTTATTGTTATTGCAAGAGGGCTAACTAGCCCTCTTGCGATAGCTTTGGACAGGTGACAGCTACTCTTAACACAGACATCAAGGGTCTATTAGACCCCTGATGTCTCCTCTCCACTCTAAATCAACAAACCAAGCTGCAGCCAAGATCTTGGTATTAACCACTTGCCAACAGGATGTTATATACGTATGTGGTCAGCAAGTGGTTAAGGTGTATGTATAGCCAAAACGTTTCTTTTATTTTGGATAGAGCTGAGTAGGACTAGAGTCCCTGTTCTGTTTTATCGCTGTCTGTGTTTTAGTTAGGTAGTTTCATCCTCTCCCTCTGTATTTGTCCTGATGACCATAGTCACCGAGTCAGAAAGTGGAAATTCAAAATGTTACAGTTGTCACCAGAACAAACAGTGAGGGGGCACCCGTTCTGGGCACATCTGTCTAAGGGCCTGCGTAGGTGGGCTTTGGGCTTGTGTGAGAATGCCATTATCCCGCAGGGGACCATTTATTTATTTTTTTATTATTATTTTGTTTTTAGCTCCCCTGCAAAGCCTCACAAATACCTGCTGATTCTGGTAGCATGGGCGTCCGCAGAACTTTTTCCAGGGGGGGGGGCATAATTTCAAGGTCATCCATGCTCTGCCCTGTTTTGACAATGTCATAATTACATTATCACGGTGAGAGACTGCAGACGTAGTACAGGAGATGGTCAGAGACTGCGGACATGATACAGGAGACGGTCAGAGACTGCGGACATGGTACAGGACACAGTCAGAGACTGCAGACATGGTACAGGAGACGGTCAGAGACTGCGAACATAGTACAGGAGATGATCAGAGACTGCAGACATAGTACAGGAGATGATCAGAGACTGCAGACATAGTACAGGATACGGTCAGAGACTGCGGACATGGAACAGGAGACAGTCAAAGACTGCATACATGGCCCAAGAGACTGTCAGAAACTGCATACATGGCTCAAGAGGATAAGGACCTAGCAGGGAACCCCCGATCCGATCCCTGATTCCAGGGGGGGGGCAATTGCCCCCCCTTGCCCCTACCTGCGGACGCCCATGTCTGGTAGTGAAGTCCACCTGAACGGCTTCTGGTGATTGCGTGGCAACAATTCTGCACTGCTCTCGAATTGACAGCAGAGTTTTCACTCTCATGCAGGCTGTGCCTGTTTGCACTACAGTGAGAGGAGATGGCGTTGGTGTGGGTGTGGGTGTGGCTATCAGCATTGCCAGGGATGATTCACAGAGCTGTAACTTGTCAATTAACACCTGACCACACCCAGCCCTGCTCAATGCTTTCCAGATTGGTAACACTGCCTCTATTGCTAGAACCCCCCTACTGTGAGTTGCAGTGCCTGGAAGGGGGGTGTGTGAGACACACATGAAGGAGGATTAGGCTTAGACAGTTTAGGTAAAGGGTGTTTTTTGAGTGCCATAGCCACAGCTTTGCCACCGTAATTGATGAATAAAATAACTGGCTGGACTGTCCCTTCAAAATAAGGACCACCAGGCAGATTCGGTCTTCAAAGGTTGTTCAACATGCCTGGAGTAATAGCACTGTTAGAGGCAACGCTCTGCTCAGCTTCTCCATGCTTACGTCACCACCATTTACCGCATTTAGCCTATGCAACAGAATCCATCATATAGGAAATGCTTTCGTCTCACCAGCATTGTCATTATTTTTTGCTGTTGCCATGCAACAACTGCTTTTTGCAAAGGATGAGACTGATTCAAGCTTCTCTTGTCCTGACAGCATCTTAACAGAGCGCTTCATATCTCTACCTCCCTAAGCTTAGAGAACTACTAATCCCATTGGCAATAACTGTTTATTTTCACAAAGAAGCGAATGAAAAGTGGCAATGTAGTAGTGTGTGCAGCCAAAATATGCTGCATGCAAGACTTATGGTCCATTGTGGTGGATTGTAAATTAGCAGGGCTAATTTGTTTGGCCCTTAGATGCTTGATTCCAGGAGGGTCCAGGTCGAGTGGTGGTCCTTCAGTAATGAAACATCAGGGTGTGATGGGTGAGAAGCACTACTTGCTACAAAACTTGGGTCTAAAATTCTTTCCAACAAACAAAACTAATTTCCTACTACAAAACTAATATCAATTTTTGCAAGGGATGAAACTGATTCACGCTTTTCTTGTCCTGACAGCATCTTAACAGAGCACTTTGTAGCTCTACCTCCCTAGGTTTAAAAGACTACTAATCAGAATAACTGTTTATTTAGACATCACAAACGCACGTGTAGAAAGGGGCAATGTAATAGTGTGTGCATGCACGATTTATGGTCTGTTTTGGTGCATTGTTCAGCCCATTCAAAGGAATGGGTTGCTCCAAGGCAACTCAGAAGGAAAAGGAAGGCGGTGGCACTCCCCATAAAAATTCCATTTATTGAAGTATTTAAAAACAAAATACAAAAAACACAGCCAGCA
This sequence comes from Glandirana rugosa, assembly GCA_018402905.1. Lineage (NCBI taxonomy): Eukaryota > Metazoa > Chordata > Amphibia > Anura > Ranidae > Glandirana > Glandirana rugosa. The sequence goes on from BLSH010296739.1 coordinate 62,159, forward strand.
CACAAATACTCATGGAAATAGCAGATACATTTCACACACCTGTGCTTAGTCCATGCTCCAAGGCAACACAAACTAACCCGCATCACAGCCCATGTGAATATGCTCCAGGCTGGTTTGCATAGGCCCTCAGAATGGGTAAGCTTCAAAATATTACATCTTTGTTCTTTGGTTTAGGGTTAGGATTTATGGTTTGTTGTGGTGCATTGTAATGAGTATGTGGCTCATTTGTTTGGTCCTTGGATGCTTGAGTGGTGGTCCTTCAGTAATGCAACATAATGGGTGAGGAACACCACTTGCCACACAACTTTGGTGTGAAATCCATTCATTTCCAATGCCTTTCGGGGTTTAAAGCACCCCTTTATATTGGATTTGGTAATGTATGTCCCATATGCTTTGGTTTCCGCTGTGGACCAAAAAGTGTGGAGAAATGGAGTTTGGAAAAGCACCCAAGGTGAGTATAAGTTGGTGGGGCAAAGTGACAGAGTCTCCCTAAGGCTTATCTCTTGTAAACCTACTCAAGTGGCACCAATTTGTATCAGTTGACTTACAGAACAAGAATTTCTATAAGACTATTATCAATTTTTGCAAATGATGAGTCTGATTTAAGCTTCACTTGTCCTTACAGCATCTTAACAGTGCACTTCGTAGCCAGTTATAGGTTGGGACAGTTGCCCTTTGTTTTTACACTCCGTAGCTCTACCTCCCTAGGCTTAAAGGACTACTACTCCAGTTCAGAATAGCTGGTTTATTTAAATGTCATAAACACGCGTGTAGAAAGTGGTAAACTGGTAATTTAATAGAGTGTGAATGCATAATTTATGGTCTGTTGTGGTTTCGTTGTGCAGCCCATTCAAAGGAATGAGCGGCCCCAAGGCAACACACACTAACCTGTGTCACAACCCATGTGAATATGCTCCAGGCTGGTTTGCATAGGCCCTCAGAATGGGTAAGCTGCAAAATATGACATTTTTGTTCTTTGGTTTAGTGTTAGGATTTATGGTTTCTTGTGGTGCATTGAAATTGAGTGTGCGTGTGTCTCATTTTTTTTAGCCCTTGGATGCTTGATTCCAGTAGGGACCAACTCGAGTGGTGGTCCTTTAGTAATGCAACCTCAGGGTGTGATGGGTGAGGAATACCACTTGCCACAAAACTTTGGTTTGAAACCCTTTCCTTTCCAATGCCTTTCGGTGTTTAATGCACCCCTTTATTTTGGATTTGGGTAATGTATGTCCCATATGCTGTGGTTTCTGCTGTGGATCAAAAAAGATGGAGGGATTGAGTTTGGGAAAGCACAAAGAATGGGCAGTATAGTGGCTAAGTGGTTAGCAGAGTCCTGACCTCAACCCAATGGAACACTTCTGGGATGAATTAGAGCGGAGCCTGCGAGCCCGGTGCAAGAAACCATGAGGGGCCCCGCTGATCCCCGCCCAGGGCCCTTCCCTCTGAACTCCAGGGCCCAGTCGCAAGTGCGACCTTTGTGACCCTGATAGTTCCGCTACTGGTGTCAGTAGGTTTTTTTTAATTTTTATTATTTTAATTTTTTTAAATATTATTATTTTTTATTATTTTTTACAATTTTATTTAGAGTCTTTGGTGAGATATCAGGGGTCTAAACAGACCTCTGATGTCCCAGCTTTGAGACAGAGAAAGGAGATTGAGGACGCGGCCCTTAGTCTCCATCTCTGCAGCCTCGGCTGCACAGAATGAATGTTTAGAAATAGCTCTGTACAGAGCTTCTCCTTCATTCACAAACTGAAGCATAGTAATGAGTCCTGACCCCAACCCGATAGAACACCTTTAGGATGAATTAGAGGAGAGAATGCGACCCAGGCCTTCCTCCAACATCAGTGCCTGACCTCACAAATGTGCTTCTGGAAGAATGATCAAACATTTCCATAGACACTCCTAAACCTTGTGGACAGCCTTCCCAGAAGAGTTGAAGCTGTTATAGCTGCAAAGGGTGGGCCAACTCAATATTGAACCCTATGGACTAAGATTGGGATGACGTTAAAGTTTGTGTGTGTAAAGAAAGGCGTCCCAATGCTTTTAGTAAAATAGTGTATGTTACAAGGCACCTTATGCTATTTGCGATGGTGTGATGCAGTGCCGTTCATTCTAATGGGCATCCTAACACACCTCGCCAACAGAGGTGGCCTGCAGGTGCACATGTGATTTCTGGACCACTGAGGTGCACTACAGCCCATTTATTATGATCCTACAAGTAAATCAATTATTTTTCCACTTCCTTTAATAAACCAAGCTGTCCAGCACAGATGGCAGTTATAGGAAGTCAAATTCTCAGCTTCTAAATCAGGGTTTCTCAACCAGGGTTCCATGGAACCCTAGGGTTCCTCCAGAGGTTGGAAGGGGTTCCTTGAGCAATGGTCAATATCTACCTCTCAGATAAATTCCCAATGACATCATTCGTCTTTTAAACTATCTGTAAGGGGTAATTCTTCCCAATGACCACAAGTGTAAGGAGCATTTTTCCCACTAACCATCACACTAATGTATCACGAGTTTTTCATTTTTAGCAGGGTTTCCCGAGACCAAAGAATTATTTCAAGGGTTCCTCGGTGTTGAAAAGGTTGAGAAAGGCTGTTCTAAATAGTCAGAGCAGATAAAAATCAACCAGCAGAGGGCGCTGACTGCAGCAGATAGGATGAAAGCACAGTTCCCTGAAGTTCACAAGAACTTAGGTGACAACACTCCTGCAACACTGGGAACTGTTAGGATAAAGTTGTCATCCTATTAAAGGAAAGCCTCAGATATAGCAGAACCTAGCAGGGTCAAAAGGTATTTATCAAATATTTACTCACCCCAGTATAAAAATTCTTGCACAACCACATTTACAAGGTAAAAAGAGAGCTATGTATACAACTTTAGCATTTGATTTACACACACTTTAGTGCTCAGGATCCTTGCTGAAAGTGTCCCCAGATCAGAGAACCAAAGCAATCAGTATGGATACCCAAAAGTACCTCGTCCTACCACTGCTGATTCCTGGGAATGCTCTTTGCTGATATTAAAGCAATCCTTTTTGGATCAAATCTAAAACTAACATAATCTGCTTTACTGAAAAAAGAATGAATTGGTCTTAAATCTAACAGTGACTGTAATTTCATGAAGGTTATGCAATGTCTGAAATTAAAAATCAAATACATTACCGTTACTTCAAAAAGATAAATAATACAATGATCCAAAAGTAGATACATTTTATGATGTTTAAAAGTGTTTTGTGATCAAATTCCGGGGAATTCATGGACAGTGTCTATGGCATGCTTTAGGCTAGGTTCAAACTTGTGCGTTGCCGGGCCTCGTTCAACATCGTGGACCCCAAAGCCCCTTGTTAACAAAGTTAGCGTTTTGGTGTGGCGCGAGTTAACCACTGATGTGCTCTGATGGGCACTGATGGGCACTGAGAGGCATCATTGATGGGCACTGATTGTCATCACTGGTGGACATTATTGGTGGGCACTGACAGGCATCACTGATGGGGCTACACTGATAATCAATGCACTGATTAACAGTGCAGCTGTCCCCACTGAGGAATGCCGCTTATCGGCTCTCCACTCCTCAAAAACGATTCCTATTTACACTGTGATCCGCTGTAATTGGACACAGCTAATCTCATAGGCTCTTTACTGTGATTAGAGATATGGTGTGTCCCAGGGACACTCCACACCACTGAGCACCATGCTGCGCGCCCCCAGGGGTTTGCACGAGTGGCTTGTTTTGAAGAACGTCATATGACATCCCGTCAGAACAATGAAAGTGCTTAAAAAAGGGGGTTCTGCACTTCTTGTGTGATTTTTTTGCATGTAGGGCAGCCCATTAAAATTAATGGACTGTCTCAAATGTGATTTGCAAAATCACACATAATTGAGCACGTTGTCGAGCCTGCACAGGTTTGAACAGAGACTTTAATTCCAACACGCCTCCACACAACAAATGCTGGTGTCCCTGTTGCAGACAAATGTACTCATACTACAAAAAAAAAATGGGATAAATGGTGCTTATAGGGCAAGCAGCACAAGTCCATAAAAGTCCAACTCAAGCAAATAGTTCTGTAATGCTATCCACAGTCTCACTTAGG
>BLSH010296739.1:66695-80138 GCA_018402905.1 Glandirana rugosa
AATTCTTTTCTTGAGACGACCATCCTCTCCCATCCTCGTCACTATCACATTGGACGTTGGTTACGACCCTGTTCCAGTAGATGTCGGGTCCCTCTTGTACAGTTTGACGCTGGGGGGGGGGAGGGGTTCTACATACTCGTAAAACACAGTCGTTTTTAGGGGGGTCATATTGGACTTGTGATTGTACTTTCGAATGGGGGATTCGTATGTAAGGGGGAGGAGAATCATGTTTAGGTGGGGGGACGACTTTAGGGAGGAGAGTCGTGTTTAGAACGGGGAATGCTCATACATCTTGGGGAGGGGGGGGGGTCGCAGTTTGACATGTTCTCCCTGGGCTGTAGATGACCTTGTCCCAGCATTGGTTGCAGGTTACACTATCACTGCTCCTACCCTCTCCTACCAGCAGAGTTCTTTTCTTAACCTATCCCCACACTGACAGTACACTGAATCACACAGGATATGCTGTTTAAGCACTTATGTATCAAGATGGCCACCCAAATCACATAGGATTTCAGCATCCACTAAGATATGCTGTCCTCCCAAAGATGGCTCTCTGGAGCCCATAACAGGAAACAAAAAGTCCTCAATGGTCTCCTGCCAGCTTGAAAAAATGGCACAATGCCACCTGCAGCCCAACACTCGCCTACACTGTACTCCTGCTCCATTGAGGACCATGAGCCCCTCTGCCACAGTGGCAGATTGGACTTGTAGTCTTCTGTCCACAAATTTGTGTGAATGGATGACGTGGCTGTGTGGGTTAAGCCAGGCACAGCTGTTCCGAATTAAAAAAAAAATACAAAGTGCTTCTGGTAAAAAGCACCCCAGGATTCCGGTTCCTAAACTGATGAAATGTAGTACAATAGGTCATTGTTATGCCTGCCACTCTTTGCACCTGCATTGAAATTATTTCAATTTGTATTTGCATTTGCTCATTGCTTATTGTTCTGCTGTTGAAAGCAGCTCCTGTGCCTAATGAACACAACTTGGAGAAAACAAGAAACAATTCCCACAAACGAGACACATCTGCATTCTCTAACTCCTAGGAAAGCAAATCACTTTTTATGAGTCCTTATCAGTGCGCTAAATAAGAACTACTTAGATTTTACCCTATATGGGAAAGAAGACTATTGATGAAATCCAAATTTGGTTGATAGGTGCTGGGCATGCAAGGAGCTCTTATGCAGAGCTTTTTGACAAAGTTGTAAGAACAACTGTATCTGGTCCTCCAAATACTCTTTTTATCAGACTATATTGCACTTGAACCTTAACTCTGTGGAAACAAAAATGTTATCCTTGGAATGGTCCCCACTGCAAGGGTAGACTGCCTAGGGGAGGATGAATAAGGTGATATTCTTACCTTATACTTACCTTATTGCTTGTCCCCGCAGTCTTCCTCCTCTTTTTGCCAAAAAAAAAATCTGGTCTCAGGACATCGGGTGCCCACCCAAAAGACATCAGAAAAAGGTAAATAAAAAAAATGCATTATACTGTTGGTGAGGGCCTCACGGGGGAAGGGGTCCTTGGAGGGTTGGAAGCACATAGCCCTGATTGAGGCTTTAATTCATCTTTGAAAGGACCTGTCTAACCACAACCAGCTATAAGAATTTCTTAGGACACTCAAAACAAGAGCACTGAGAATTCTCAAAATCTCCTAATGATTCTGAAGGCCATGGGAGGAATTATGGACCACAGGGCTGGAGTTGGAGCTTTCTTTTAAAAACCTCCATCAGCTTTAATAGTGCCCTGGATAGCAGTAAAAATGTTTTGGCCCCAGCATGCCACGTGTTCACCCAGAAAACATCAGAAAAAGGTAAGTAAAAAAAAAGCATATCATACTGCTTGTGAGGGCCTCAAGGGGGAAGAGGTCCTTGGTGGGTTGGAAGCACGTAGCCCGGAGTTAAGCTATAATTCCTCTTTGAAAGGACCTCACTGACCATAACCAGCTATACGAATTTCTGAGGATACTCAAAACGAGAGCACTGAGAATGGCTAGAATCTTCCAAAGATTCTGAAGGCCATGGGAGGAATTATGGAACACAGGGCTGGAGTTAGAGCTTTCCTTTATCAGCTATCCCTTGGCGTGCGTTCATCTGATGAATTGCATCCCACAGTTATTAGTTACAGACTAGCTTCCAGCAAATTATTCCGTTTACCTTTATTTTTTCTTCCTCGGCCTGAGTCGAAATGAACAATGACAGCTGGGGAAAATCTAATGGTTCAATCTTTCTTCCCTCAAGGGTCGCAGTGAAAAGGTTTTCTGTAAGTCTACGTTAAATTCACAGAGCCCTTCACCTGCTCAACAACTCAGTGTAAATGAGCTATTGAAGAAAAGGACAGAGATTTATGCCGCAGACAAGTCAGGATATTCAAGGGGAGCAGGGCAAAATGCTTGCGCTCTTTTCCTTTGCAGAATGCTGAAGGGAAATTGGCCATTAATGCAATGAGGGATATGATTATCCTGACACGGCTTCGAAGGAAGGGTTATTTAATGCTCACAATGAGGTTTCATAACATGGCATAAAATGACCTTCTTAGAATCAGGTGGCCTATAGGCAAAGATGTTTTAGAAATAGCAGTGAGGGAAGATTAAACAGACATTACCATTTGGCATTTAAAGGGCCATTACTTATGAATTATACCTTTTTTTATATAGTGGTTAATGTAAAAAAAGAGTTTATAATAACATTGGTGGAAAATTATGTAAATGTTTCAGGGGATCATTAATTCTGTATATATAAAAGTAGGGTGATATAACAAGGTCAGCGTCTTCCAGTAAAAGAGTTCCTGTCCAGTAGTGACATAGAAAATTACTAACAGTTATTAACATAGCACCAACAATTTATAAATTCACATCAGTCCCTGCCCTCAATAAGCTTACAATCTAAGGTCCATATCTCCCTTGCTTACACATGCATAGCTCATTTAAAAAGGAGCCAATGAACCTTTGGAGTGTGGGAGGAAACCAGAGTACCTAGAGAACTTGCACATTTTATGCAGATAGTGCCCTGGTTGGGATTCACATGGAAGACGTAGATGTAACTGTACTGTCTGCCTTCATTTTTGTAAAGTGCTGTGCAAACTGCTGGCTCTATATAAATCCTGTATAATAATAAAAAAAAAAGACCCTTGTGCTACAAGGCAGAAGTGCGAATCACTAAACCATTGTGCTGCCCCATTCTGCCATGATGGTACTTCATACAGACCAATAAGCTCAGCACCCAAACTACGTGCCCAAGATCTTCTGCAAGGTGCACCACCTTCCCAGCATGTTGCTGCTCCTTTAAATGCAATGCAGCCAATCATGAAACCCAAATATGTATAACAGATTTATAAGACCAGACTACATTTTTCCAGTCTCCAGCTGTCCAGCTGTGGTGAACTGAGTGCATCCTCAGCTTTCTGTTCTTGGCTGACAGGAGTGGAACCCAACATGGTCTTGTCCTATTGTAGCCCATCCTCCTCAAGGTTGGACATGTTCTGCATTCTGAGATGCTTTTCTGCTCTGCACAGTTGTGAAGAGTGGTTATCGGAGTTAATGGAGCCCTTCTGTTAGCTTGATCCAGTCTAGCCACCCTCCTCTGACCTTGCTTGTCTGCGAGACATTTCCATCCTTAAGCTGGCCATGGATGGACCAAAATTCGGCAGGAAACAAACTAATTTCGATCCGTCTGTGGGCAGGCTGGTTATACTGAAGTCAATCCATTGAGCTTTTTTCACTCAATCACTGCCGGCGGCTATAGCCACTAGCAGTGATCATTGTATTTTGCGATTGGGGAAAGCACCACAGGCAGGACACAATAGAGCTGCTGGAGGGATTTTTCCATCAACACTGGCTGTGTTGCTGAGGGAATCAGGCAACTTTCTTTCCTTCATCCTGTGGTTTAAGGATAAGAAAATTGCTTAATGTATGGCTTGCCTTAGAACTGCCGCTCACTAAATGTTTCTTGTTTTACCCACCATTATGGATGAACTTTAGAGACTTTTGTATGTGAACATCCCAGGAGGTCAGCAGCTTTAGAAAAAAATCTAATCAACCAATTTGGCACTAACAGTCCTGCCACATGTTTTCCTGCATTCTTGTTTCATGTGAACATTAGCTGAAGCTTCTAAATTGTATCTGAATTATTTGATGAATTGCGCTGTTTTCACATGATATGTCGATTAGACAGTTACATGATTATGCAGACAAACAATAAATTGCACAATAAGTGTATACCAAATATATAAAAAATGCTAATAAACTTACAGTATAAGAACAAGAGCAGTGATCAGTGGCGGCTGGTGCTCCATCAGTCGTGGGGGGCCAGCAGACAGACCTGACCACAGACACCCCCCCCCCCATCGTTTGAGCCCGCCACCATAGCCCACCCCCTGGTCGCCAACTCGCTTGCTAGTCCTCTGGCCTGCCAGCCCTCCCTGTCAGCCCTGCATTTATCCCATGCAGACCACGGCTGCGGCAGTGGCTTCACCCCCTCCCTGTCTCCTCCGTGTCCCAGACATCTCTTCTCCTCCCAGCCAATCAGGTCTTTGGACTCCCGGCCAATGGGGTCTTAGGACTCCTGGACAATCGGGTCTCAGGACCAGCTTCCTGATTGGCCAGGAGGAGAATTAGGAAGACAACAGAGAATATTAATTCTCTATTATCACACAACAGGGTGAACTCCGGGCACAGTGCTCTGAGCCCCAGAGTCCACCGTTTTTGAAGCCAATTAGAGCCATAGGCTCTAATCATGTGCTTAAAAAAAATAAAAATAAACAACCCAATGGAATCTATGCGCCCTGCATCTCGAATAGGGGCTGGGCGCATCGATTAGGCAGGTGGTGCCCCTGCGCCCCTAATGAGCAGCAACCACTGGCAGTGATAGTGCTAAAGTGGGAAAATACACCAATAATACAGCATGTAAGTGATTACTAGAGCAAAGGGAAAGGGACAACAAGACGAAGGAGGATGGTTCCTATTAAAATATATTATTTTTTCATATGGAATTATTTGGTTTACCAAAAGGACCCGCTGGTGAACAGCAGGAGGAGTAGATTGCATCCACCTCCTAGCAATAGCCTTATGGTACAAAAATGCTGTAGCCCCCCCCCCCCTTCCCAAAAAAAAAATTATATACAGTGGTGCCAAAACTCTTCATCTTGGATATTAGAAGAACTGGCAGATTTTGGGGTGCACAGTAGGGGCTTGGTAGTTAAGGTTGACAGTGTCTGTCTATTTCTATTTTTTTATTCTATTTTCAGTGTTGATTACTTAAACTTGTGAATACTCATGAATATTAAGCCTAGTACACACGTGCCAAATGTCTGGCTTCTGTTGGTCTGACTCCAGTTCACAGGGACCGAATGTCGGGCGGCATTGGCCGGTTCAAGAGAAACCGCCCGACATTCGGCACCTGTGAACTGGAGTCAGAACAGCAGAAGCCAGGCATTCTCCCATCTTCTGTCAAGGGGCATGACCAAAAAAGGTCTGCTGATGGCTCAGAGCTCAGGCCAGAGTGTTCTGGCGGGGGGTTGCTTTGGGTTAGAACACAATATAACAGCAGGGGAGATTGCTGTACTAACATCGGATAGTTAATACCGTGCCGCCTCCTGAGCTCTCTGGTTTTTTTTCCTTCAGCCCTGCTGGGTTGAACAAGAAAAGACTACTAGTGTGTACCAGGCTTTATTCTTTCCAGCACCGACTTTCCAGAAGTCTTTGGTGTCTATAAGAATTTATGGTATTTGCAGGGAATGCCAACTTATTTTCTATAGAATATATTATCAGGTTGATAATGGCAGATTAGTTATCGTATTATATATATTTTTAGGTTATACTAATTATTTTATTTTATGCTACCTACCATGAGATATTTTATATTGTACTTTATTCTAATTAAAATGTATGTCAGGGAGAATTTGAAAAAAAAAAGAATTCAGTACATTTCTGCAATATGCACACACTTCAATATTTTTATCTCTGATCTGCAATGAGCTATTAACTTTCTGTCGGGCTGACAACACAATGGGGTGGATTTACTAAAGGCAAACAGACTGTGCACCTTGCAAGTGCATTTATACTCTGCAAGTGCAATTGTTCCAGAGCTTAGTAAATACAGGGGAGCGTCACTTTGCAAAGAATACCCAATCACATGGAGGGAAAATTTTTAAAAAAATGCATTTTTGCTTGCACATGATTGGATGATGGAAAGCAACAGAGCTTCCAAGTGTGATGGAACGCTTGGCACCCTGTTAGGTGCTATTGGCAAACAGTATAACAAGCTAAAGTTTGCACAAGGCTAATCGCACCATAAGAACCTCAAAGAGGTAGCCAAATTAGCCAACAGTCAAAAACAATAGGTGACTCGATTAACTCAATTAACAATGGGAATGCACACCTATGAGGCACACGATGGGAGAGACACATTTAATAAACACATAACACCCTAATAGACAGACTGTAGCAAAAGACCCCAGTATCAGGCTGCTTGAGCTGATTATACAGTGGTACCTCACTAACTTAACTGCTTCAACACCGCGCGGCAGTGTGGATGCGTCCTGCGAATCACCGTAAATAAACGGCGATTTGCGGAGTGACCGATAGGGGGCGCGTGCGCCCCGCCGTACTCCCAAGTAGTGTGCCCGCGGCTCGGGCAGACCCGATGTCCGCTGGCGAGCCGCAATGAGCGGCCACAGCAGAAAGAATGGGGAACCGCCAATGTAAACACGGCGGTTCCCCACTCTGTCAGTGCAGGCATGGGAGATCTACTGATCCCTGTCACTGGGATCAGTTAGATCTCCTATGCCCATAACAGCCCAGCCCCCCCCCCTCACAGTTAGAACACACCCAGGGAACACAGTTCACCCCTTCACTATCCCCTGCAGGTTAACCCCTTCACTGCCAGTGACATTTATACAGTAATCAGTGGACATTTACATTTCTGATCACTGTATAAATGTCATTGGTCCCAAAAAAGTGTCAAAAATGTCCGACATGTCCGCCCCAATATCACATTACTGCTAAAAATCGCAGATCGCCGCCATTACAAGTAAAAAATAAAAAAAAATAAAAACCCCAGAAATGAATTCTCATCATCCGTAAACGCAGGCACTTTTGCTCAAACTAATCAATAAACGCCGATTGCGTTTTTTTAAACCAAAAATATGAGGAAAAATATAAATCGGCCAAAACTGATGGAAAAAAATGTTTTTTTATATATTTTTTTTTTGGGATTTGAATTTTAGCAAAAAGTAAGAAAAACTGTTTTTTTTACAAAATTGTCGCTCTTTTTTTGTTTGTAGCGGCAATCAAAAATGACGCAGAGTTGATCAAATGCCACCAAAAGAAAGCTCTATTTGTGGGGAAAAAAAAGACGCAAATTTTGTTTGGGTACAACGTCGCACGGCCGCGCAATTGTCAGTTAAAGCGACGCAGTGCCGAATCGCAAAAAGTGCTCTCACCTATACTGGGAAATCCTTCCGGGGGTGAAGTGGTTAATTCGCGAACTGCATTTGTTGTGGACCTAGGCAAATTTTTCCATAGGGTTTGATGTAAATCAGGCTAATCTGTTCTGAACTTTTTTTTGTTTATATATACAGTAGAATGATGAAATGTATGTACAAATAAAACATTTTAACCCCTCCAGATCTGCGATATTGCCGAAGTACGGCTCCAGAGCGGATCTGAATTGCCGGGACAATGTCCATGGACATCGTCCCCTGTGCACGCTCCCGGCGTGCCCCTGGCGGCGGCCACCGCACGCTGCGCGGGCATGTCCACGGGTCGGGTGGACTCGATGTCCTCTCGAGACCTGCAATCGCCTGACATAGCTGCAGAACGGGGAACCGCCGATGTAAACAGGGCGGTTCTCCATTCTGTTACAGGGAACATGACAGATCTACTGCTCACTGTCACTGGGATCAGTTAGATCTGTTATGTCCCTGCCAGCCCATCCCCCCACACAGTTAGAACACACCCAGGGAACACAGTTAACCCCTTCACTGCCCCCTTAGTGTTAACCCATTCCCTCCCAATTACATTTATACAGTAATCAGTGGATATTTAAATTTCTGATCGCTGTATAAATGTCATTGGTCCCAAAAAAGTGTAAAAAATGTCCAACATGACCGCTGCAATATCGCAGTACTGCTAAAAATCGCAGATCGCCGCCATTACTAATAAAAAAAATGAAAATAATAAAAACGCCATAAATCAATTCCCATAGTTTGTAGACGCGATAACTTTTGCGCAAACCAATCAATATACGCCGATTGCGATTTTTTTTTTACCAAAAATATGTAGAAGAATATAAATCAACCAAAACTGATGAATATTTTTTTTTTTGGATTTGTATTTTAGCAAAAAGTAAGAAATATTGTTCTTTTTTGCAAAATTGTCGCTCTTGTTTTGTTTATAGCGGTGATCAGAAGGGACACAGAGGTGATCAAATACCACCAAAAGAAAACTCTATTTGTGGGGAAAAAAGGACGCAAATTTTGTTTGGGTACAACGTCGCACGACCGCGCAATTGTTATTTAAAATGCGACAGCGCAGAAAGCCGAAAATTGGTCTGGGCAGAAGGGGGGTTTAAGTGCCCAGTAAGGAAGGGGTTAAACATGTATTACATACGGTCTTCTACATTAAGCTGACCTCTTTCATGTGTACATCTAAAAAGAAAAAAAAAACTATAGCTCCTTTTTAATCCTTGTTTGAAACAATCCCAAACCCCAATTTAAATGACCAATCCAGGGGCCAGAAAACAGCACTGTGCATCCAGGAAAAGATCATCTGAGGGCAATGATAAAGTTGTAGAATTCATATGAACTGTTTTTCCATGATTCCCAATCAAGTGAGCCCACTAGACATGTGCAGAGCGAAAAACATTTGTTTTCATTTCATTTGTTTAAACCACTTTCGGAATTTGTTTCGTTTATTCGTTTTCAAATCAATTCGAAACGTTTTGGAATCAATTTCAAATCGTTTTCAAATTTCCAAGAAGAATGGGGTGGAGTGGAAAGTGGAGGAATAGAATGGAAAAAGATGGAATACAATAGAGGGGAATATAACAGAAAATGAAAGAATATAGTGTGGTGGAGTGGAACAGAACTGTTTTCTGTTATATTCTTTTCTAGTCTATGAGTTTTTTTCTGTTCTATTCCTTTGTTTTCTATTCTATTTTGGTCTGTTTGGATATTGGATTCGATTCGATTCAAATTCGAGGACTTTTCGAGATTGAAAACTTTTCAAATTTGAAAACTATACGAATTCAAAAAGTATTCGAAAATAAAATTGCGTCTAATTTTTTTTATTTCGTTATTTCGGATTTGTTTACATTTGGTACTATTGTAACTCGGAAATTCAGATACATCCGAATTTCTGAAAAACGAAAATGCGTCCGAATTTTAATTTGGAACAAAATGAAACGGACATGTCTAGAGCCCACCCTCATGGTAGCCAAGGGGCAGAAACCCCTATCTGAGTGGACAGGTTCTCCTAAGACTCGCACTGCTCTTCTCAATATGAACGTGTCAGAGCAAGGAAGATGTTTCTGAGCGGCTCGTGTTTGTGAACCGAAGTGGAGTTCGTGAACTGAAGCAGATTTTTGTGAACTCTTCTGTTCACGAACCCAAGGTGTTCTTGAACAGAAGTGTTCATGAACCGAGGTATCACTGTATTAACATCTTCTCTGAGTCTCACAGTCGTTGCTGGCTTTGGCATAGAGACCCCAAATATGTATCTGGTTCCTCCAATTCCCAGAGGCTGTGTGTTTTAGGGGAAACATGGATTTGAATCCGAAGCAAGGCCACGCCAAGGGTCCCCCAAGCATACACCTTCCAAAGAGTAGCGTTCCCTTAAAAGCCAGGGCCCATAGTCAGTGGGTAGGAGGCTTGCCCCTAGCCCCCTCAAAAAAACCTCTGCTCCAGTTTGGTCTGTCACACTAAGGTCTGGAGCAACTGTGCTTGCAAAGTGCACAATCTATTTGCCTTTAGTAAATACACCCCAGTGCCTCTGCTGCAATGAAATCCCAACACGTGTTGCCATCTTTGCCTGCCAGACTACAAAACCCCACCTGTCCTCTGCCGTCCTTCTCCAAATGCATACTTGTGCTTTGGGGACCTCCATCATTCAACCATATGCAAACAAAAATATATTTTTTTTTTATTGCCCTTGCATGTAGCAGTTATTTTTTACAAAGTTCACCACATCACTAAGCTCTGGGTAAAATTACTTTACAAAGTGAATAACCTATTTGAATATAGTAAATCAACTCCACTGATTTTGATTCCCAGCAAAACAATACTGCTTTGTGTAGGAGAAAAGGCTCCTGGGAGGTGTAGCTCTGGGGGTGTGCAGAGCGGAACTGAGCTCCCGCCAACTGCAAGGATTTTACAGAAACAAGGTTAATAAATAAAATAAGTAAAATAAACAAATAAAGAAACAAATAATGATGATATGTAATCGAAGGGACAAGAGTTGGCATTACATCTGGGTAACATGTGGAATTACACTTTTATATATTCGTGTCTTTTGCGGTGTATTTAGCACTTTTTTTTCTTGTGGCTCATTATGCAGATCCAGGTCTAATCACTTGATGGAATATCTTGCCTGCATTGTAGGTGAGTTTTTTGAGCAGGAACTGAATTTTTAATTTCGGGAAACGGAGAAGATTAATGATGTTAATAAAACCAAAGAACTTTGTGGAATAATATTTCTGTGATAAATTTTTCTGTGTCTGCTTTTGTACTTTGCCATAATATATAGGAGCACACACTCTCTCTTTTGTTCATGCCGTATGCATTCAGTGCGATTAAAGTTAGGTTTTGGCGTTGATCGCACATACCTGTGTGCACTGTGTGGAAGGCAGTGGGATAACTAGAACATTCAGGGCCCGGTGCACGAAACCATAAGGGGCCCCACTGATCTCTGCCCAGGGCCCTTCCCGCTGAACTCCAGGGCCCAGTCGCAAGTGCGACCTTTGTGACCCTGGTAGTTCCGCTACTGGTGTCAGTAGATTTTTTTATTTTATATTTTTTTTTTATAATTTTTTTACAATTTTATTTAGAGTCTTTGGTGAGCTATCAGGGGTCTAAACAGACCTCTGATGTCCCACCTTTGAGACAGAGAAAGGAGATTGAGGACGCAGCCCTCAGTCTCCATCTCTGCAGCCTCGGCCCAAACTTTTTGGCACAAAAATGACTGTAAAAGAGTCCTGGAAAGTGCTAGAGGGCTGAAAAATGATTTTAGAACAATAATCTGTCCCTTACAGCAACAGCAGGAACCTGACCCTATAGAATTAGGAGATGATTTTAGAACAATAATCTGTCCCTCTAAGCAATAGACTCTACCTAGTCCAGTCAGATCGTTCTGTAATGCAGGATGAGATCTGCAATCTGTCCCTAAAAGCAGTAGTAGTAGTAATCTCTACCTATCTATCTATCTGCAATCTGTCCCTCACAGCACCGGCAGTATCCTCTCCCTACACTACCCAGAGAGCATGTGACATGCAGCACTGTGACTCCAGCCTCATATACAGGCTGGGTCACATGATGCACTGGCCAATCACAGCCATGCCATTAGTAGGCATGGCTGTGATGGCTTCTAGGGAAAACCAGTGAAACGCTTGTTGCCCTGCAGCTATTCAACATGCGTGATCAAATACCCGAACCCAGAACTCAAACCCAAACTTTTTTTCAAATGTCCGGGTTCGGTCCGGGTCACGGATACCCCAAAGTTTGGTACGAACCCGAACTTTACAGTTCAGGTTCGCTCAACTCTAGTCCTGACCTCAACCCGATAGAACATGAATGGGATGAATTAGAGCAGAGACTGTGAGCCTTCTCATCCAACATCAGTGCCTGACCTCACAAATGCACTCCTGGAAGAATGGTCAAACATTCCCATAGACACTCCTAAACCTTGTGGACAGCCTTCCCAGAAGAGGTGAAGCTGCTATAGCTGCAAAGGGTGGGCCAACCCAATATTGAACCCTATGGACTGGGATGCCATTAAAGTTCATGTGCGTGTAAAGGCAGGCGTCCCAATACTTTTGACAACATATTGTATTTCTTTTGTGTATTCAGCTGTTTCCCTGGAGATCAGCTTCAAGATAATAATAATATGATGTGCTAAATACACATTTAACTGGCAATGCGCCAGCACAGTGACCGATTTATGCAATATTTCCTGTACAACGTTTATATGGGTGTCAGAATCTATCGTGACCTTTGATGAGAAATCTTTGCCGTTTTCCTCCGCCGGGGATTTGATAAGTCAGTCTTGGTGAAAGAGCGTCTCCCGGAGACCTGCTAAAGGTTAGGCTGCCATTAGAAAGGTAAGAGAGAGACACTTCCAGGCTTCTGGGGATCTTCACACTCTGTGTTTTAGTGCTTCTAGATTGAAGGTGGAATGTCATATCCTTGGTAACAAGGTCATAGAGCAAGAAAGGGTTTCATCTGGGGCCTCTGCATTCACTTTGCTAAATACAGACAATAAAAGCATTATAAACATTCAGGGGGCCATTCAAAAAGAAAAAAAAAAAAAAAACTGGTGAAAAGGAAAAGATAACTAAAAATGTTGTTTGTTAGTAAATATGAAAGCAAGAAAATGATTGAGCACTATGGGTAACAACTCAAGTTTTTTTTTAGAAATAGCCCCACCATGTCCATTATCCACTTGACCTCCAGATGATTTACCCCCCCTTCATGACCAATCCATTTTTTGTGATGCGGCACTGCATTACTGTAACTGACAATTGCGTGGTGCGACATTGCACCCACATAACATTTATGTCCCTTTTCCCAAAAATAGAGCTTTCTTTTGGTGGTATTTGATCACCTCTGCCTTATTTATTTTTTGCGCTATAAACAAAAAAGGAGCGACAATTTGAAAAAAAAAAATACCGTATTTTTCGCACCATAAGACGCACTCCCCCCCCCCCCAAAAAATGGGGGAAAGTGCCCCTGCTTCTTATGGTGCAAATGTACCAGCCAACCCCCCCCCCCCCATCGCCGATGGGAGCCCGCATTTGACTGCGAGCTCCCGGACACCAAGGAGCGCCGCTGTCCGACACAGTGAGAAGACAGAGCAGCCCCAGTGGCTTCTGAGTGTCAGGCGCACCTGTGATGACATCATCACAGTGGACGCGGCGGGAAATCCGAATAGGTCTCCCTGTAGGCTCTGTCCTAAGGCACAGGTAGGGCTGCAATGTATGGACTCTGGTGATTGGCTGCATTGTATGGACTCTGGTGATTGACTGCATTGTATGGACTCTGGTGATTGGCTGAATTGCATGGACACTGGTATATGGCTGTATTTCATGTAAATATTTTAGTACACCATTTGGTTCAGAACATTTTTTTCTTGTTTTCCTCCTCTAAAACCTAGGTGTGTCTTATGGTGCGAAAAATATGGTATATATATATTTCTTACTTTCTGCTATAAAACATATCCAATAAAATTGAAAAAAA
>BLSH010296739.1:80148-94861 GCA_018402905.1 Glandirana rugosa
GTGCAAATGCACCAGCCAACCCCCCCCCCATCGCCGATGGGAGCCCGCATTTGACTGCGAGCTCCCGGACACCAAGGAGCGCCGCTGTCCGACACAGTGAGAAGACAGAGCAGCCCCAGTGGCTTCTGAGTGTCAGGCGCACCTGTGATGACATCATCACAGTGGACGCGGCGGGAAATCCGAATAGGTCTCCCTGTAGGCTCTGTCCTAAGGCACAGGTAGGGCTGCAATGTATGGACTCTGGTGATTGGCTGCATTGTATGGACTCTGGTGATTGACTGCATTGTATGGACTCTGGTGATTGGCTGAATTGCATGGACACTGGTATATGGCTGTATTTCATGTAAATATTTTAGTACACCATTTGGTTCAGAACATTTTTTTCTTGTTTTCCTCCTCTAAAACCTAGGTGTGTCTTATGGTGCGAAAAATATGGTATATATATATTTCTTACTTTCTGCTATAAAACATATCCAATAAAATTGAAAAAAAGCAAATGTCTTTATAAATCTAGGTCAATGTGTATTCTGCTACATGTTTTTTGGTAAACAAAGTCCCCAATAAGCATAAATAAACTTGACCTCTGGAAGATTTACCCCCCTTCGGGACCAGGCAATTTTTTTTTTGCGATACGGCACTACGTTAATTTAAAATGGTGTATTCCCCTGCGCTACCACTAGTGGGTGTGATGAAATAAATACTAATAGTAGTGATGTAATCGGACAGTATATAAAAGGGTAATATGAATTGCTGCAGTATGGGTCTGTGTTCACAGTTACACATATATAGCAAAAAATGGTTAATTTACGTTAATTTAACGGACAATTGCACGGTCGTGCGACGTTGTACCCAAATAAAATCAACGTCCTTTTCCCCCCACAAATAGAACTTTCTTTTTGGTGGTAATTGATCACCTCTGTGTTTTTTATTTTTTGCCCTATAAACAAAAAAAAAAACAACAATTTTTAAACATGTTTTACTTTCTGCTATAAAACATCCAATAAAACAATTTAGAAAATCAAATTTCTTCATAGATTTTATTTATTACTAGTAATGGTGGCGATCAGCGACTTATAGCAGGACTGCGATATTGCGGTGGACAAACACTAGCTGACATTTTTTGGTGACCAGTGACACCAATACAGTGATCAGTGCTAAAAATATGCACTGTCACTGTACTAATGACACTGGCAGGAAAGGAGTTAATATCAGGGGCGATTAAATGGTTAACTGTGTGCCTAGCCAGTGTTTTACCATACTGTGTGAGTTGCTTTTACTAGGGGAGGAGATGGAATTTATTCCCTTTGCAGGGACACAAATTCCATCCCTTCCCTCCTAACAGAATGGTGTTGTTTACATAGGCAGAAAGTCGTGCTGCCTCTCTGCGTACCGATCGGCAGGTGCCGTGGAAAACGGGGACCGCGCACCCGCCGATTGGCTTCCGCTTGTGTAGTCACAGTGGAAGCGAGTCAAGGGCAGCACTCCTGCATGCCCCTACCCGGAAGTGTCAGATCACGTACATACAGTATCTCCCAAAAGTGAGTACACCCCTCACATTTGTGTAAATATTTTATTCTATCTTTTCATGTGACAACACTGAAGAAATTACACTTTGCTACAATGTAAAGTAGTGAGTGCACAGCTTGTATAACAGTGTAAATTTTCTGTCCCCTCAAAATAACTCAACACACAGCCATTAATGTCTAAACCGCTGGCAACAAAAGTGAGTACACCCCTAAGTGAAAATGTCCAAATTGGGCCCAATTAGCCATTTTCCCTCCCCGGAGTCATGTGACTTGTTAGTGTTACAAGGTCTCAGGTGTGAATAGGGAGCAGGTGTGTTAAATTTGGTGTCATCACTCTCACTCTCTCATACTGGTCACTGGAAGTTCAACATGGCACCTCATGGCAAAGAACTCTCTGAGGATCTGAAAAAAAGAATTGTTGCTCTACATAAAGATGGCCTAGGCTATAAGAAGATTTCCAAGACCCTTGAAACTGAACTGCAGCATGGTGGCCAAGACCATACAGCGGTTTAGCAGGTCAGGTTCCACTCAGAACAGGCCTCACCATGGTCGACCAAAGAAGTTGAGTGCACGTGTTCAGTATCATATCCAACGGTTGTCTTTGGGAAATAGACATATGAGTGCTGCCAGCAGGGCCGTCTTTAATATTGATTGAACCCTGGGCTCAGGTCGGCTGACGCATGGCGCTAGGGGCGGAGCTTCGGGCGCTTGTCTGGCTCATAGGCGGGTGGGGGTCGGCGTGGCGGGTGTCTTCTCCTCCCTTCCTTCCTTCCACGCAAGACTCTTTCCCTATATGGAACCACAAATAGACATGTTTCATGTGGGTCATGGACCATGGGGGATGTTGAGGGTCATCTTTCTGGCATTCCCATATCCGCCACGCTCACCTCCCACCCGCCTCCCGGTGGCCGCCACTCTCTCCATCCCTTCAGTTCCCGGTGGAGGCCCTGCCCGCTGCCCCTCCCGTGAATTGTGCCATTGGTGTCAAACTTACAAATATACGTTACATCTACTCCTGAGGAAGCGAGCCGTGCTCGCGAAATGTGTGGAGAATATAGATGCACACGTATACCTACTACACTATGCTCGTTAACATAATTATTGACAATATGACTGTATGAATTTTTGTACCAGGCCGTTGTTCATGACCATCATGTGTATGTTTATGCATTGCTATATTATGATGTCTGTAATTGCCAATAAAATTGGTGAATTTTTACATTTTTCTCGGTGTGTTGACCTCATGCATCCCTCATGTAAAGTCCCATGGGGCATTTTTTGGTGTGTATTTACTATAATAGGGATGGAGGTATGCATGAGTAGAGGCTACACTTGACCACTCCAATCTTGTTAATATTGATTGGATCCTGGGCAAACATTTTTTTGGGCTCCATCCATGTAATTTCACTCTCCACCTGCTCTGAGACATACAGAAAATAGCAGTTTACTGAATTAGATCAGGCAGTGATTGTGATTGGTTGCCAGAGGTTGATGGATATCCTTATCACTCACTAATTGGTTAGTACACAGGCTGTTGTTAGGCTTAATGACCACAGTTGTAGGCAGGACTTTCAAGCATGCCCCTTTACCTCTTCAGTGGGCAGCATTCAGCAGAAGTGATGGTGGATATGACCTCAGGGGGGCATGATATACATATGAATGCCGCCTCTATTTACATATCAATGCCACCGGTCTGTGGCTATTTACATGTTAATGCCGTATATTTACATGGAAACATAGGGCCTGCAGGTGAGCCACCTGTACACAACAATAGGGCAGAGCTGGGCAGCAATAGTAACAGAACTTCACACTGAGCTATCGGGACACAGCATGGCACTAAAACTTCAAGGGACAAGGGAATTTAAACTGGGATAGTGGGCAAGGATGAGGAAGCTGCTTTGGGCCCCACAACAATGATGGGGCCCAGGGCAGCTGTCCCTTTTGCCCTACCTTAAAGACGGTCCTGGCTGCCAGCATTGCTGCAGAGGTTGAAGGGGTGGGGGGTCAGTCTGTCAGCGCTCAGACCATACGCCGCACACTGCATCAAAGAGATACTTTTGAAAACTCAACAGAGGATTAGGAATCCCATGCAAACAACAGAGACAGAAACCAAATAAATGATTCCCTATCTTTATTGTTTGTTTAATGCTTATTACCAAAGTCTAATTCAGACAAAACAAAAAAAAAAATCAGCAGTATCTTGATATGTGACCCAAGTCTCTATGGAAGGAGAAGAGAATAGCAATCATATTCAGAGATAATACAAGGATACCAGAGATTCTCCTGAAAGGTTAGTGTGTGAGCAGCACATAACGTAGAGTTATTTATCCTTCTTCTGAGGGACGCTGGATCAATCTCCCCTCATCCGGTGATGATTGATGTGTGTGTGCAAAGGTAATTTTGAAAAGAACAAAAATGACAGAGATGAATGGGTATTAAAAGAAAGAAAAATGTATAGACTTTCCAGCAAGAGATGAAATACAGGTGTAGGATGATGCTGTATGTTCATGCGTTAGGGGAGGACCAGCTGGACCTTTCATGGTAGGGAAAGACTTCTATGTTCTAAAGAAAGTGTACCATGCTAACCGTGCCACTTTGATTGATGGGCATGATGAAAAGTGTGCATTCCTAAAAGGCATGGTTTGTCGTGGCACCATCAGAATTGTGAAGCTTATTTCATTCATTTACAATGTGAAAATCAATCAGCGCAAATACCAAAGAAAATGATATGTTCACTCCACTTATGAAGGTTGTACCAACAAATGGAGAGAAACACTAATAATAAACTATATATAAACCCTCAGCCTGGGTTCACAGCTGAACTCGCACCATTTCATTCCTGCATGTCAGTTAGGGTTGCCACCTGTCCGGGATTTACCCGGACAGTTCGGGTTTTGAATCATGTGTCCGGGTTTCAGACCACCTGAAACCCTGACACATTATTTAAACCGGACTATGGCTTCTTAGCAGGGTTGCTGGCTGCAGTTTTCTAAGCCAAAAGTGTCAGTTACACTCTCTTTTACACTGCCCAAAGCCAGCACTAACAGTTACCCCACCCCCACACTGACGTGATAGGAGAGAGGGCTCAATCTGCTCCACTTCTTCCCGCCCCTACCCCTCTGTGTCTGCCCACACTCCAATCCCTGGCAAGTGGGGGCAGGAAATTTGAAGTCCATTAGTCGCAGATACATCTAGAAGAGAGGTGCTGACTGCCAAGGGGTGAGTGAATTCACCATCCATCCTTGTCCTCCTCCCTTTTCTCTCCTGCCTCTGAGTGAGTACAGTAAGGTAAATCAGGGTTCTCAGAGCACTCCTTACATCAGAGTTCCCCTTTAAACCAGAGGCCACAGTGTTCCCCCTTACATCAAAGTCCTCTCTGTACATCAGAGTTCTCAGTGTTCCCCCTTAAATCATGGTTCCCTTATTCCTTATGGCAGAGTCCCCAGAGTTCTCCCATACATCAGAGTCTGCAGAGTCCCCCCCCCCCCCCTTACAGTGTAAGGGAACTCTATGCTATAAAAAAAAATTGTTGGGCGCTGTGAAAGTGTTTGGGTTTGACTTGAAGAAAAGGTTTCTGCACAGATGCCTATGGAAATCACACCTGAAATCGCAAAAACTAGTACAAGAACTACTTTTTGAAATCGGTGTGACGCCGCACCAATTAGGAAGATGCCATTGCCGGCAATTGCCACGGATTTGGCATGTCAAATTGCATGGCAAATCTTCTCTCTTTACATACACCTATCCATCGAAAGGATCTGGGCCCTTTGGGACCAGAGGGGAGCCAAAGAGGTTACGAAAAGTGGAACTCTGCTTTAAGGAAAGATGACCCCCCCGACATGACACAATTGGCATGTCATGTTTTTTGGGGGGTGGGGGGACCCTGTTTTCACAGGGTCCTAGGTCCACTTCCTCTCCTAGAGCCATGGCTCCGGAAGGAAGTTCACCCCCCCCCCTCTCGGCGATCTTCTGGGACACGTCACAGGTCCCAGAAAATGTGCCGATTCACAAGGCGCAGCACGACTCGAGCATGCGCAGTGCGCGCCCAGCTTTGAAGCCAAAGCTGGGTGCCCACACTTGTGATGCCAGCGCCAACAAGGGGAGGGGGAGAAGAGCGAGGCCTAGGGCAGCCGCTTCCCTGTAGCCAGGGACAGGTGAGTGTCTGATTGTTAAAAGTCAGCAGCTACACTTTTGGTAGCTGCTGACTTTTAACCGGATGGAACTCTGCTTTATTTTATTCTATGCATTCGACTGTTACGAAACCCAGGACTCTGTATTCACTATATCCAGTCTCCCACAGTACACAGAACATGGAAATGCAATTATTTTAGTAAATATGAACTGCTAAATACCTTTTCTCATCAGCAGTATATAGCAGTCTTGTGACTTCTATCAGTGTCTGGTTAAAGCTTGTAGGAGGAGTTTTCATTCTCCTCTGACTGTCCTATGAGGCTGCAGGACCACTGACCCTCTGCCTGGACAGTGCTGATTGGCCCTGTGCTGATCACATGCACCTTCACAAGAAAAAAAAATTCTCTAGCAATACACACCAAACTGAGCATGTGCAGAGTGCCTCCAAGGCTCTGTACTATCAGGAGATGGATTGGGGGGCTGAGAAGAAGGAGAGGATCAGAGAAGACAGGCTCAAACAGCCTTTTCACACAATGTGGCTTGCTATGGGGGCACTCAGTGGGGAGGGGGGCCACGAGTGCCGGCAGCGGGGACATGAGAAGTTGAGAATCGGGGCTGCTCTGTGCAAAACCATTGTGCAAAGTGGGTAAGTATGGTTTGTTTGTTATTTTTTTTTGTTAAAAATGAAAGCTTTAGAAGCACTTTAAAGTAGAACTATAGGCAAAACTTTTTTAAGGTAGGGGAAGGTTATAGCCCACACCAGATTATTTTTCGCCATCTGTGTCCCATTGCAGAGATTTCCCTCCACTTCCTGTGGGATTGCCAAACAGGAAGTTAGACGAAATCCCTGCAAATGAAGGGAATCCCTTGGAGACCCCCCGGCTCACCAGAAATAGTGTCCTCATTGGAAGATTTTGCCCTCTATTACTTTTCTGGGGAAAACCCAAATTTTGGGATTTTATTTTACTTTCAATTTCAATGATAATGGTAAACAGGACAAATAGAGAGAGAGAATCTCCTTAACGAGGGCACAGACAGCAATAAAAACTGACAGGGGGTCTAATCCCTCTTCATTTTATCCAAAACTACAAAAATACATTTTACCTTTAGTTATACTTTAATCAATTTTATGCATTGAGGTAATAAAAAAATATCTGTGCTCTGCACTACCCCCAGCCCACCCTTATAGTTACCAGAGCCTGATCTCGATCCAGAGCTCTCCCAGCTCTCCCTCTCCTCATAGGCTCAAAGACAGCAGCTAAAGTCATTGGCTCCCACTGCTGTCAATCACAGCCTGTGAGGATAGAGTAGGGGCGGGGCCGAGATTGCACATGTGCACCCATGGCATGCTTGCTACGGGGGGCGCGCGGCAGCGTGGAGAAGCCAGGAGCGCCGACAGAGGACCCAAGAAGAGGAGGATTGGGGCTGCTCTGTGCAAAACCATTGCACAGAGCGAGTAAATAATAATATTTAAAAAAATCGCAGGTTTACAATCACTTTAAGCAAAATGTGCTGTTGAATGTTGTTGGGGGGTTCAGACCTTTAGACAACAAACTGAAAGTATCCTCTCACTCTCTGGACAGAAATCATCAAAAAACACATTAAAAAATATTGAGCTCCTACGATTGATCTGCAAATTTTCATTATAACCGGCCGCACTTATCACTTGGCAGCGAAAGTCTATCCATCCTCCCTCCCGCTGACCTTTTCTTCAATAATGTTACGTTCTTATCGCTGCCGTGAAAAATGGCTCGGCGTACCGAAAAAAGCAGCTTGTTTATATGAGTTTTCCAAATGTTACTTCAGCGTAGGGAAAGTAAAATTGCTTGATGAATCTCTCCTTCCTCCACTTGTAATAACGTAGAAGAACAGCCATATTTTTACCCTGACACCTGAGAAATGGCTCTCTAAGAAGGCATGATGATTATTAAAGAACAGCATAATGGGAAAGCGAGAGGCTCCCTTTATTACAATATATTTCTTCCCACCAAGCCACGTCTGCTCCGCAGCATATAATATATTGATTTGTTTCCTAGCAATTAACTAGGTGAACAAACTATTTGTACTTGTGTTGTTTTATTTCTTAATTAATGTCCTGCCTTTAGCGGCCATTTATTTACCTAGTTTACGATGAAAACCTTGCTACTGCAACTCACGTAAGAGGTACACTATATTGTCAAAAGTATTGGGATTATACTTTTAACAATTGAGTGTGTGCCTAAACACTGCATGGACATTCTTTAATCCTATTCTATATAACCTTTTCTTGGACTTTCATCTTATAGAGCAGGGGATTCCAAAATTGCTAAATGAAGGGCCAGTTTACTGTCCTTCTGACTTTAGGGGGCCGTTGGGAGTACAAAATGCCCCACGATCAGTGGGAGTAAACAATCCCCCATCATTGTGTCATTGGGAGGAATTGTGCCCCATTGTTGGTGCCACTGGGTGGAATTGTGTCCTATCATTGATGTCATTGAGAAGAATTGTACCCCATTGTTTGTGTCATTGGGAAGAATTGTGCCCCATTGTTGGTGCCACTGGGTGGAATTGTGTCCTATCATTGATGTCATTGAGAGGAATTGTACCCCATTGTTTGTGTCATTGGGAAGAATTGTACCCATCATTGGTGTTATTGGGAGTAATCGTGCCCCATCATTGGTGTCATTGGGAGGAATTGTACCCCATTGTTGGTGTCATTTGAAGGAACTGGGGACCTTCATTGGTGTCAGTGAATAAAATAGTGTGCCAAGGGCTAAAAGCAAACAAAGGGCCGCATCCGATCCCGGGGCTGCAGATGGGAGACCATTGCTATAGATCAACCTTTCTCAGACTTTTTTTAATCTAGCCACTTCAGCCCCGGAAGGATTTGCCCCCTTCCTGACCAGAGCCCTTTTTGCGATTCGGCACTGCTTCGCTTTAACTGACAATTGCGCGGTCGTGCGACGTTGTACCCAAACGAAATTTGCGTCCTTTTTCTCCCACAAATAGAGCTTACTTTTGGTGGTATTTGATCACCGCTGCGTCATTTCTGATCGCCGCTATAAACAAAAGAAGAGCGACAATTTTGCAAAAGAACCCAAATTTCTTACTTTTTGCTAAAATACAAATTAAAAAAAATATAAAAAAACTTTTTTTTTCATCGGTTTTGGCCGATTTATATTTTTCCTCATATTTGTGATTTAAAGAATCGCAATCAGCGTTTATTGATTGGTTTGCGCAAAAGCGGCCGCGTTTACGGATGATGAGAATTCATTTCTGGGGATTTTTTATTTTTTTATTTTTTACAAGTAATGGCGGGGATCTGTGATTTTAGTGGTACTGCGATATTGCAACGGGCATGTCGGAACATTTTGACACTTTTTTGGGACCATTGGCATTTATACAGCGATCAGTGCTATAAAAATGCACTGATTACTGTGTAAATGCCATTGGCAGTGAAGGGGTTAACCTGCAGGGGGCGCTCTAATGGTTAACTATGTTCCCTGGGTGTGTTCTAACTGTCTTAGTGTTTGACTGGCAGGGGGAGGGGAGTGATCACAGCTTCCATGTAGAGGAAGGCTGTGATCACTCCCTTCCCCCTCTAACAGAACGGAGGTCCGTGTTTACTTACACGGACCTCCGTTCTTTCACTCCGGGGGGGGGGGCATCGCGGGTAGCTGGTGGAGATTGAGTCCGTCGCACCCGCTCCCTGGCCCTCCCCGGACACAGTGAGTGCGCGAGCGCGCCTCCGGCGGCACGCGCGCGCTCACAGTGCGCGATCTGGCAGCCGCTGTCAGATGACGGCGGTTTGCCCAGGAGAGCCACCTTGTCGCCGTCAACCTGCGGTTGACGGTCGGCAAGTGGCTAGACTAAACCTGAACACATATGAATTACACAGGTTGTTCTGAGGCAAATTTAATGCAGATAAGGGACCAAGTGAGTTTAATTACCACCTTAATCAGCCCTAGAGCCTGTGTAATTAATATGTGTTCGGTTTTAAAGGGATGAGGTGGCAACCCTAATCAGTGAAGTAAGTAAACAATATCTCAGGCTTGGTGGTCAGTGGAAGTGAAACAATTACATAGCGCCTGTGGTACGTAGGAAAAGGAATAGTGCCCCATCATTGGTGTCAGCGAGGGGAATAGTGCCTCATTGTTGGTGTTAGTGGGAGGAATAGTGCCCCATCATTGGAGTCAGTGGGAGGAATAGTGCCCCATCGTTGGTGTCAGCGGGAGGAATAGTGCCCCATTGTTAGTATCAGTAGGAGGAATAGTGCCTCATCATTGGTGTCAGTGGGAGGAATAGTGCCCCATCATTGGTGTCAGTGGGAGGAATAGTGCCCCATCGTTGGTGTCAGTGGAAAGAAAAATGCCCCATCTTTGGTGTCAGTGGGAGGAAAAGTAACCCATTGTTCATGTCAGTGGAAGGAATGGTGCCTCATTGTTTCTGTCTGTGGAAGGAATGGTGCTGCACATCATTGAGAGGAATAGTGCAACATAGCAGTGGGAGGAACAGTGCCCCAAGGGCAAGATAAAGGCATGCAAAGGGCTGTATTCTGGCCCATGAGTTTGAAGTCCACTGCTCTGAGGAAACCTTGAAATAATTTTCAGGTCTCAGGCTAGCCTTGCTAATGCTACTTCATCAGGGTTCAATGGAAAAAATGCCCCTTACATTGGCGGTCAATGTGCAGAACATCCCCCTTACAGTGGTAAGTAGAATGCCATCCTAAAAATTGCTAAAAAAAGTGCATTCTAATGGGATTATGAGCTCCCAGCTTTGCTGGAAGGCGGCAAGATGCACCTGTGCCTCCCAGAAGCACCAGAAGCCAGGCTGAGGATTATTTTTTTTAAATTGGAAAATGTTTTCTTTACAAAGCCATTTGTGTTGGGTGAGCAGGGGTCTCACAAAAAAACAGACCTTAGGTTTAACATGAAAGGTCCACTTCAAGGCTACAGGGAGCCCTCTCGTTAACATCTGTATTTAACCCAGAGTGCCTGGTGTGCTTCAGGATAGTGCCATTCTGATGGGCAAACAGTATATTTCATATTCCTTATTAACGTTGGCCTCACAAATATCTAAGAAAGCCTCTAATATCCTGGTTTTCCTGATTACTTTGGATGACTCACACCAAAGGAATGTTTGATTGTAAACTGACCAAGTCCTTGAGGGATCATATTACAAAGGGAGTTTGCTTGGGGGTTGTCGATTCCGTATACACAAGTCTGAATACCACAGCCCAAACTAGAATAGGTTAGTCTCAATCAGAACTGCCATGGGGCATATGTCTGGACCTGGTCAACAGCCATGCTGCATGCACAGATGGGACTCCATGGAAAAACAGCATCTTTAGTTAAAGAGGAGGTCCGAGGGCTAAAAAAAAAATTAAAAGTCAGCAGCTACACATACAGTAGCTGCTGACTTTTAATATTAGGACACTTACCTGTCCTGGAGTCCAGCGATGTCGGCACCCGCCGCCGATCTTCGGATCGGGGGACGGGTGCAGCCGCCTCCATCGCGGGTAAGGGAACCCGGACGTGTAAGCAGTACAGCTTCACGCCGGGCACCTTACTGCGCATGCGCGAGCTCTGCCGCGCTCTGCTACTGGCCAGGCGGCCAGTAGCAGAGCGAGCAGGGAGGAGGGAGCCGGGCTTCTGACGTCAGCGGCCGCGTCCGCCGGCCAGAGCTCCCGGAAGTGTGGAAAAGGACACCTGTCTAAAGACAGGTGTCCTCTTCCCCCTCCCCCCCGAAAGGTGCCAAATGTGACACCTGAGGGGGGGAGGAATCCAACCAGCGGAAGTTCCACTTTAGGGTGGAACTCCGCTTTAAGTTTTCTTATATTTTCTTTATCTGTATCTGTCATTACTTTTAATAAAGGTTATACTTTTAAGTATTTGTGTGATCTCTCTTTGCACTTATCAAACACAACCCCAAAAAAGTGGCAAAACACATTCACAACATTTCCTTGTTTCCAGTTCTTCCCATTGCACCCTGTTACACCATTCAGGCATACAGATGAACTTTTCCACTGTTCTAACGTGTGATTGTGCCGCGCAGTCCTGGTTGCGGGGTGGAGATGGCCAGAAACAAGGAGTAATTACAAGAGGTAGATTAACATCTATGCGAGTACCCCCTTCGCGGGGAGCACTTTCTGGTGAGTAGCTAGAGATTGGCAGAGCACTGAGTGGATCACCAGCACACAAGTATGGAGTGAAGCGAAGCTACTCACGGGTATATAATATCACCCACCCATAGGCGTGCTCACATAGGGTGGCACCCTAATCACCCTGTACTTTGCAGATTCCCCCTGCTGCCTGGCTGCAGAGAGAGGGACGGGGAATCTCTGCCCTCAGTCCCTTTCTCTGTCTTAAAAGTAAGACACCAGGGGTCTGTTTCGACCCCTGATATTTCATCAAAGGCCGCCTGCAGGGCTCCTAAATAAGATTGTAAAAAATAATAAAATATAATATTGTAAAAAATAATAAAAAACAAAATTGTAAAAAAAATTAATAAAATAAAATATAAATAGACTACTGACACCTATCTCTGCCCTTCTGACATATATACACATGCACACACGTTTGCGCTTTGTGGTGCACACCCTAATGCAATAGGCTGCGCACACCTATGCACCCACCAAAGATATCTATGGACTTTCGGATTATATTGTTTTAATTAATTAGCTCGTTGTGGCACATTTTGTTCACAATTTGATTATATACTAATCACCATTTTGTTTTGGGCACATTTTTAATTTCATTATTGTAATATTTTATTTTATCATTTTTTGTTTTGCCTTCATTATTTAAGACATTTTTTGGAGTATATATTTTTCACATATAGCATTATATTTTTGTGTTGTTATATATCATCCTTATGAATTTGTGTTGAACACCATGGTGTCACAGATATATCATGAGTTTTTAGTAATCTAATAATTATTAGTTGTGATTTCAAACATCACCAACACCAGGGCTGTTATATATTAAAACGTTTATAGTCTCAATATGTTCCCACACATACACCTCTTAACCACTTGCCGCCGGCTGATCGGCATTTGACGGCGATAGAGTGTCTCTGTAACGCGGATCGCCGTCATATGACGGCGGCCGCGAGATCGCGCCCAGTGAGCGCGCGCGCACCGCCGGAGGCGCGCCCGCGCACTCACTGTGTTCGGGGAGGGCCAGGGAGCGGGTGCGGCGGAGTCGATCTCCGCTGGCCACCCGCGATGCCCCCCCCGGAGTGAAAGAACGGAGGTCCGTGTAAGTAAACAAAAAAAATCATGCTTCCTCCTGCCTGCAGCAGTCTCCTTAGCCTAAGGAAAGCCATCTATGGGCTCATTCACATATATGTATATTTTCTGCATGAAAGAAAGGTTCTTGCTTGCAGAGCCAGAAGAACCTGTGTGAAATAGGTGCCTAAAGTACTTGCGTTTATACGAGTACGTGCGTAAAATCTGCAGCTGTGTCCTACTTTTTCTAGACACAACTGTGCAAAATCTGGTGCAGCTCTGTCTAGAAACCAATCCACTTCTAGTTTTTCTTTTGTTTTTTTTCAAATCTTAAAGTGTTCTTAAACCCAGGACCCTGCATTCACTATATCCGGTCTCCCACAGTACACAGGGCATGGAAATACAATTATTTTAGTAAATATAAACTGCTAAATACCTTTTCTCATCAGCAGTATATAGCAGCCTTGTGACTTCTATCAGTGTCTGGTTAAAGCTTGTAGGAGGAGTTTCCATTCTTCTCTGACTGTCCTATGAGGCTGCAGGACCCCTGACCCTCTGTCTGGACAGTGCTGATTGGCCCTGTGCTGATCACATGCACTCTACCAAGAACAAAAATAACTCTTTAGCAATACACACCAAACTGAGTGTCAGGGAAGGAATGTCCGTGGTACTGCTGGAGTCCGTCAGAGCCCGCTGATGCGCATGCGCAAGCCGGAAGTGCCGAGGCAGATGTGCATTGTCAGGGGCATCGGCGCGTGCCCCGATGCGTGCGTGTGTGCGCACTCACGCATCTGTCACTAATGCTGGCAGCAAGAGGGCTATTTACACTGGCTGCAGCTTTGATTCATTGCTGTTTGGTCTACAGCTTCTGTGTGTTGTATCCTGATTTCGTGTGACCACTGATCTTGGTTTGGCTTTTCTCTAACCTGTGTTTACCTGCTACCTGCCCTGACCCTGTCTTGTCTTTTGGATTCTGCTTCTGCCTGCTGATTCTGCTGGATTGATATCGCTGTACCAGCTTGTGACCTGACCCTCCTGCTGTATATGCCTGATTTGTCCAATTGCTACTGACCCGGCCTGTCTGACCCTGCACCTCACTCACCCTGCCTGCTGCTGCTTCCAGTCCAGCGAGCCTCCATCCGGTGCTTGCTTCCAGCTGATTATCACAGTCTCCAGCCAAGCATCATGCCAGCCCTTGGCTACCTGCCATACCCATCCACTGACTGCTGCCATGCAGACTACTGGACTGATTACAGGCACTCATACCTCACCGTGCTCCTGTGGCTGCTGTCTCGCTACGAGCTGGAGCTGCACGAGAGGCCTTCTTCTACACATCAGGCTCACTGACCAGGTACAAAACACTGAGCATGTGCAGAGTGACTACAAAGCCTTTTTCTTATCAGGAGATTGATTGGAGACAGTGGAAGAAGGGGAGGATCAGACAAGATAGGATCAAACAGCCTTTTTACGCAATGCGGAGGATTAACCCCTTAGGTTCCACAGTGAGTATAACAAGCATGCTTTACTCCATATACAGACTGATTGTAATGTTGTGGGTTTAGTAACACTAACTGAACAAGCTGAAGTTAGAAGCTGATTGGCTACCATGCACAACTGCACAAGACTGTGCAATGTTAGTCTCATCTGACCATATTAGCTTTTTTCATGTGGCTTCTTTCATATGAGACTAAAATTGAATTATTTGGCCTCAAAACCAAACAATATGTCTGGCGGAAATCCAGTGCAGCTCACCATACAAATTCCACCGTTCCTACAGTAAAGCATGAAGGTGGTAATATCCTGTTATGGGGGTGGTAATATCCTGTTATAGGGGTGGGGGGTGGTAATA
>BLSH010296739.1:141454-173245 GCA_018402905.1 Glandirana rugosa
TCTTTTTATAGCACTGATCGCTGTATAAATGCCAATGGTCCCAAAAAAGTGTCAAAATGGTCCGACATGTCCGCTGAAATATCGCAGTACCGCAAAAAATCGCAGATCGCCGTAATTATTAGTAAAAAATAAAAAAAAATTAAAAACCCCAAAAATGAATTCTCATCATCCGTAAACGCGACCACTTTTGCGCAAACCAATCAATAAACGCCGATTGCGTTTTTTTTTATCGCAAATATGAGGAAGAATATAAATCGGCCAAAAACGGTGAAAAAAAATGTTTTTTTATATTTTTTTTTTGGATTTGTATTTTAGGAAAAAGTAAGAAATTTGTTTTTTTTTTGCAAAATTGTTGCTCTTCTTTTGTTTATAGCGGCGATCAGAAATAACGCAGCGGTGATCAAATACCACCAAAAGAAAGCTCTATTTGTGGGAAAAAAAGGACGCAAATTTCGTTTGGGTACAACGTCGCACGACCGCGCAATTGTCAGTTAAAGTAACGCAGTGCCGAATCGCAAAAAGGGCTCCGGTCCTGAAGCTGGAAATCCTTCCGGGGCTGAAGTGGTTAATTACCACCTTAATCAGCCACAGAACCTGTGTAATTCATATGTGTTAGGGATTAAAGGGATGAGGTGGCAACCCTAGCAGACGGCCCAAACTTCACCCATCATCGTGGGCTTCGCCACAAGGATCTTCAGGAACTCAACTCCCCCGCTGAGGCCCTCTGCCCTGGACCTGCATAGCACCCTACCAGTCCATAAGGCAATAGAGCACCTTGAGAAAGTATTCACACCCCTTGACATTTTCCACATTTTACAACCAAAAAACGTGAATGTATTTTATTGGGATTTTATGTGAAAGACCGACACAACGTGGCACATAACTGTGAAGTGGAAGGAAAATGATAAATGGTTTTCAACATTTTTTTACAAATACATATATGAAAAGGCTGTACCCATGTGTCCAGTGTGGGGTTCAGGTACCATGCCTCCGAGCATAAAAAAAGCCATAGGACATGGATCTGGATAATGCCAGTCTTCTAATCCCAGCTGGAACCTTTGAGAAGCCAACTATTTTTGTGCAGAGAGCTGCATGGGCATGACCATCATCTTCAGAAACTAGCCTGGCCTAACAGGAAGAGGTTAGTGTATATCTGGGAGGGGACTTCCTGTCTTTGTTTTTATTTTGCTAGTGCCCTGTCATCTGATGGTGCCAACATAACCCTGTCAGTATGATTATGAAGATGCTCTGTGTCCAATGTATGAAAAAGATATTTCTGTTTTGTGGTTTATGTTGTTTCTTATTTATTTATTTCAGGTACTTAAATAGCACAGTCAATTTATGCAGCGCTTTACATATACATTGTACATTCACATAAGTCTCTACTCTCAAGGAGCTTACATTCTAAGGTCCCTAACTCACAATCATACATATACTAGGGCCAAATTAGACAGAAGCCAATTACCTACCAGCATGTCTTTGGAGTGTGGGAGGAAACCGGAGTACCCGGAGGAAACCCACACAGGCACAGGGAGAAAATGCTAATTCCAGGCAGGTAGTGTCGTGGTTAGGATTTGAACCAGCAACCCTTTTGCTGCCAGACGAAAGTGCTATCAACTACACCAGTGTGCCACCCTGTTTGGTGGGTGGCTATATCCTTCAGGCTCCTGTACCTGCTATACAGTATTCACGTTGGATTAAAACCACCCATGAATTCATACCCTAGGAGCAGGAACCCTACAACCCCTTCTTTCTTAACATTTGTGCTGAAATGAAGAGATAATGGAAAACTGTCTTTAGATACTTACCATAATTTTCCTTTCCTGGCACCGGACATGTACGCCCATGCTGACATGAGGTGGTGCTTGGTTAACACGTTTGCCTGGCTTAACCAGCTACGTACAGGGGTGTATCATGAAATTAGTGGGCCCGTGTGCAAGCTCACACCGCACCGATAATCCCAATGTCAACCAGGGACAGATCATCCTTACGTGCAGTGTTGGTCACAGCACTATGGGCCCCCCCACCCCTCAGGGCCCGTGTTCAGTGAACACCCTGCACCCATGGATGATACACCACTGGCTACGTAGTTTGCAAATGTGGGGACATGCATAAATCATGTAAAATTGACTTTAACCTTTTTGCTGCAAGAGCTGGCTTTGTGTTTTTTGCACACATTTAATCAATCATTTTAGGCATTAAAAGATTAGGCAAAACCCCCAAAGCAATGTATTCAATTGAGCTAATAGAGTGCAGAGCACACTCAATTAGCTTTTTTCCCCTCCATACTGGCTGAGAAAAGTGATAGCGGGATCCAGAAGTAAGGTTACACATGTCGCTTCCAGGTCATAAGCTGTAAGGAGAGATCAGCAAACAGACATTTGCTGACCTCCCCACCTTTATCCAGCAGCAACCATCATGCCTGTTCTGGGTCTGAGGAGTCTGGTATACATGACAGGAACACGTGTGTGGGGGAGAGATACTGGCACTCAGGGGGTGTGTGATGTGGAAGCGATCAGGTGGCTGCACAGCCACCTGATTGCTTCCATCTGACAGTGGTAAAGCTTATGTCGATGGTGGTAAAAGGGTTAAAGGGCATCTACAGGCGTTACCCAAATGTTCTCTTCAAACCTCCCTCTCCCCTGTCAAACAATGCCCCAGTGTTATGTTTTCTTGTTCTGTAGTAAGAAACAGATTTTGTCACCACCTGTGATGGCATCACCAGCATAGGTGTGCACAGGGGGTGTGCAGATTTAACAAGGTGTTGGTAACATTCCTCAGAGATTTTGGTCCATAGTGACATGATGGTATCATGTGGAGGCCATTGGAGTACTGTGACCTTATTGTCATGTTCAAGAAACCAGTGCTGAGGTGATTTGAGCTTTGTGACATGGTGCATTATCCTGCTGGAAGGAGCCATCAGAAGATGGGGACACTGCAGTCATAAAGGGATGGACATGGTCAGCAACAATACTCAGATAGGCTGTGGCATTTAATCAATGCTCAATTGGTACTAAGGCGCCCAAAGTGTGCCAAGAAAATATCCCCCACACCATTACACCACCACCAGCAGCTTGAACCGGTGATACAAGGCAGGATGGATCCATGCTTTCATGTTTTTTATGTCAAATTCTGATCCCACCATCTGAATGTCGCAGTTGAAATCGAGACTCATCAGACCAGGCAACGTTTTTCCAATCTTCTATTGTCCAATTTTGGTGATCTGTGCGAATTGTAGTCTCAGTTTCCTGTTCTTAGCTGACAGGAGTGGCCCCTTCACATGGTGCATGGACAGGCTCAGAAAAGTAAATTGTTGCTTTGATGGAAGGAAAATCAATGCTGCTTGGGCTTTCAAAAGTTTTCAAATTGGGAGGGGGTACTGTGTTGTCATCCCACACAGCAACCTAGGAGCTTACTTGATTTCTGGCAGATCAGCAGGTGGTTTTCTGTACTTGTAATAGGTGCTTTTTGCAGTAGATTTTTGTTAGGAGAGGCAAATTTAGTCAGGTCTGACAATAAGTGCAGGCCTGAATGTTTTGATCTGGGCAGGGGAGTGGCCCAGGGAGAGCTGGAGATTGCAGGAAGGAACACAACTTGGTTACTCCTCCCCTTTGTTTCCAGAAGGCTCTGAAAAAGGGGGGTGGATGAGGAGGTGTAACTTTCTGAAGTATATTAATGAGCCCTGACCAATCCCCAACCGGGATTGGCAGGGGGCAGGCTTCCTTAAATACTGTGGTCTGCCCAGCTGGGGAAGAAGAGTGTCCAGTGGAAGCGTGGAAATGTAGGCCTGGTGGCTGGAGGTGCAGCCAGAAGCGGAGTTGGATCCTGGAGCAGCACAAGGGAGCATTAGAACAACAGAAAGGCTACTGGAAGACTATTTGAAAGGATCCACCGGTGCCGGTGAGTGACAGACCCTGGGAACTGGACAGAGAGCCTGGAGCAGGCTGGGAGGAGTCAGTGAACAGTCTGTGGAAGTTGGTGGAGCCAGTCAGGGGAAGGAGTGTCGCTGGACAGTGAGGTAGGCTGGAGTGGCCTGGAAGATGATGGGCTGGAAGCAGTAGTCGATCGGGACCCGGCTAGCACAATTGTACTTAGCTACACCCTGAGGGCCTTAGAATCCGAGGGCCCGTGGCCCTTGCCTGTAACGGGCGGTCCGGAGGTCCTGCTGATACAGTGCATTCCTCACCATGTGCTAGCTAGAGTGGAGGAAGAGGAAATGGAGACCTGCTAAATGTCCTTCCAGGCCTAACGGTGAAGAAACAAGTGTAGCGTGCAGGAGAGAAGGAAAAGTAGTGTAACGGTCAGCAAGTGTCAGTGCTGGAGGAAGAAGGAGAATGTATACGGAGCGGTATACAGTTTGGTCTCGTAATCTTTGATTCTTTGGGCATCACACAGTCACCCCCTTTCCCTATCCAAGTTTATTCCCTCAATAAAACAACAAAGCAAAGTACCGGCCTGTTCCGTGATTCCGGATGCATGGAAAATTGTGTGATTGAGGGCAGAGAGACAGGTGGACCAGGTGGACCACATCTACCAGCCACCCCTAAGGGGCCCATTGCCTACACTTGCAACATTTTTAAAGGGTTAAAACATAGGAAAATGTGAATGCAATGCAGAGAAGAACTCAATATGTTTTATAGTTGCCTTGAAATCTAAGAACCTACAAAGAAGCCCATCATTTGTGTTGCAGAGCTCATGTGCATGCTGATAGGAGGGGAGAGCAGGGTAAGAGACAAATATGCTCATCACGCTGCTGCTTCTCCTTCCCTGTCCAAATACAGCCTGGAGGGGGGGGGGGGTCTAGACCTATTTGTGTTACTTAAAAGAGATGTATGGGATTTTTTTTTTCTTTTTGCAAATTAATACTTACCTAGGTGAATGCAGCATCAGTCCCCCGCCAGCTCTAACATTGACTGAGAACCAAGCGACCTAATACCACTGATCGATCGGTTCTCAGGGCTCCGTGAGCAGAGAGCCAGTGAATGTCAGTCACTGCTCTCCTGCTCTGCCCCCCCCCCCTCACTGGAGGGCAGGGCTTTGGAGGGGGCAGGAACAACCGGCTCAGGCTCTCAGCAACTCGCTGAGAGGCTGACCCTGGTGCCGGTCCAGACATGTGGGTGGACCCCAATTCCATTGTCGTGATCTTGCCCGAGCCTGGACCGGGTGTGTGACGTCAGCCGACAACAATCTTCAGCCCGCTGTCTGCTGAAAATGGATCACAGGGGTGCAGAAAGAACTGCAATCATGTGATCCATAGGAGGAGCACAGCCAACCAAGCTTTGGCTGTGCTTCTCCTTTAACTGCAGTAGAAAAAGATTAGGTTTCCTCGCCTGCCAGGAAGGGAGGCTGTGCTATGTGGCAGAGCTGTGAAAAACTCAGAACTGTATAGAGAGAAATACAACTCAATTGTCAGATAAAAGGGCTTCTTTAATAAATCTCATCTGTTTGTTTAGCTGTTTCCTGGAGTTTAGCTTTAAAGCTTTCTTAGAGTGCCCACGTCACTGCCAGGGCCCATTATTGTTGAGCTGACAGGGGCACTTCCCTTTGAGTGTTCACAGTCGGGTTTATCAGATCTCCAGACATGCAATGTATCACTCAGAAGACAAATAAGTGACCCTGGGTGTTTATGTAAGGATACATTAGTGAACTAGAGGAGACTGACAATACCAAGTAACCCTCCAACATGCACACACCGTCATCACAAAGGTATTTTCACCTTTGAATCTACTGGATATACATGGACATATATGTAAATGTACTTTTAGTAGTGGGTCCCAGATGTGTCGTCCCAGCTCTGCTCCATCGTCACATCACAAAGCTCAACATGCTTTGATATCCTTATGTTGTACTTATAGAGTAAATACAGTTAAAGTGGTTGTAAACCTCTGTAGCACCCTCCTAGGTATGTGCTAGAAGAGAGTATAGTTTTTGAGCCTTTCTGCTTATCAGGAAGATGGCCAGGTAAATGTAGATGTTCCCTGCCTACCAGGGAGCAGGGATCAATTGGTAGGGTCTGCTCAGGGTGCTCAGATGCTGCTCATGTTGTCTGAATGTTCCCACTGGTCCAGTAGGGGGGGATATTGGACAGTAGGAGGAAACCTGGCAAATGAGAGCACAGGCATTGTTACAGTCCTGGTGATTGGCCGAGGAAAGTGCTTCAGTTCCTGCTGGGTGACTGTATATATGCCAAGGGCACATGTGCTCGGGGTCTTCAGATGGAGAGTGGGGTCCCAGATAGAGGTAGAAGCTGCCATGTGGCCTCAGGGGGTTGACCCGAGGGCCCGAATCTGAGTATAGCTGAAACCGAGATGTCCTGCATAGCTGACTAGAAGGGAGACACGCCAGGAAAGATCTGTTTCGGCCAACAGTGGGTACTGTCATGGGGCCTGTCCTGTGAGGGCTCTTCAGCTAGTAGAGTCAGTGGATGGATGTTAGTCAAAGGGAATGCTAGGGAGTGTCCTGAAGATAAACAGTTTCACCAAGTCTGCTGCCAGAACAAGCAAAGGACTTATTCTTCCCATACAAGTGTTGTATGGTATAACAGGAAGTCTATTACCACAATTAACCTGTGAGGCCAAGTAAGAGTTGTCCTAATCTTTTGGAGTATCCCACTATTTTCTTCTCCTATCCAAGTTCCAACAATAAATACCAAAAAAACCCAAAGCCATGAATTGATTATTGGAAATGAGTGGATGAGAGTGAAGGCGGCTGTGTGAAAACCCCTAGTAACTGGCTGCAAGATAAGAAGGGGAAAGCCCAGAGAAGTCTACACACAGCAATCCCTACAGGGGCCGTGCTACACCTCTGAAATGAAAAATGAATGTATATCCTTCTATAGCAGGGTTTCTCAACCAGGGTTCCGTGTAACCCTAGGGTTCCTCCAAAGGTTGCAAGGGGTTCCTTGAGCAATGGTCGATTTCTAGCTCTCAGATGAATTCCCAATGATACCATTGATCTTTTAAGCTATCTGTAAGGGGGTAATTCTTCCCAATGACCACAAGTGTAAGGAGCATTCTTCCCATTGACCATCACACTAATGTATCATGAGTTGTAGATTTTTCATTTTTAGCAGGGGTTCCCCGAGACCGGAGAATTATTTCAAGGGTTCCTCGGTGTTGAAAAGTTTGAGAAAGGCTGTTCTATAGTGTGTACTTACCTCAAGCCAAGGCACTTAGTGTGATTTCTGTGTGGTCTCTTCATTCCTCTGTTATCTGCAGATCTTCTGACAGTCTATCTATGCCAACACCAGTCAGTCCTGGGAGAAACCATCCTTCCCACCTCCAGCACACAGTAGGTGACAGACAGCCTCAGCTGTGCATGTTTCCCTATGCGACGAGAGGGGTGTGTCCTTTCCCTTTACTCAGGTCTCAGATTACATTCAGCTCTCTGCTGTGCAGTGTGTTGTGTCAGATCCCCACCCCTCTGCATTCTGAAGCTCAGAAATGATGTGTAAATTCTGGACTTTAAATGGCTGTAGAGAAGAGATGGCTGCAGATAAAAAGATACAACCTATGTAGAAGGATTTGTTTCATCTCTGTGTATCAACTGAGGTCAGTCACTTCACTAGGTATATGTAAGAGTTTCAATATGTCAAAACCCTGAGCAGCACTGAATACTATTCCCTATGACAAGAACAGGTTAATACCCCTCTTTGTCGTGATATAAGTAAAAATAAGCACCACTAATGATCAAATTTGTGGATACAAAAGCCAGGTATAGGTGAAAAAACAGTCTATGGAGATGACTTAATAAATGTCCTTGATGAACACTATATACTAGAAATGGACAGTCCTTATAGAAACAATAGATAAAGATCCTTGATAGTTGAACTACCACAGCAGGCGCGGAGTAAGAAGAGGAGACACCCGACGTGTTGCACAGCACTGCATGCAGTGTGAATCCTTCACTGGACAGCTTATATGCTTACCAGATGCAGCTGGTAAAACTGCCTTTGGCTTTTTGACCCTGGCTTTTCTTACTCCGCGCCTGCTGTGGCGGTTCAACTATCAAGGATCTTTATCTATTGTTTCTATAAGGACTGTCCATTTCTAGTATATAGTGTTCATCAAGGACATTTATTAGTCATCTCCAAAGACTGTTTTTTTACAGGTTACCTGTTTAGAGTTACAGAGAAGGTCTAGTGCTAGAATTATTGCTCTCACTTTAACCATCGCAGCGATACTTCACGTGTTTTTTGAACACCGTTTGCATATGCGGGCACAACTTACGTATGCATTCGCTTCGGCACACGAGCCCAGAGGGATGGGCCAATTTACATTTTTTATTCTTATTTTACTTTTTATTTTTACACTATCCCTTTATTTATTTTATTTTTGTATCACTTTTACTCCTATTATAAGGAATGTAAACATCCCTTGTAATAGAAATAAGCATGACAGGTCCTCTTTATTGAGAGATCTGGGGTCAAAAAGACCCCGATCTCTAATTTACCTTTAAAAGCAAAGAAAAATTCTATCTGCCTGAGGACCGGAAGTGACGTTGGAGGACGTTCCGGTCCTCCAAGGTCATAAAGCCGAGTAGGGGCCATCTTGGCCACACTCGACTTCCTGCCTATCTATCCAATTGATTGGATCGTTTCCGGGCACCTCTCTTGCCACCCCAAAAGTGATCCCGTGGTGAATCTGCCACCGTGATCACTTTTAGCAGATGCCAAATTGGCCACCGAAAAAAAATGATACCAGGGTTATGGCAGCTAGCTGCTGCCATAACCCTGGTATTACAGTTTATACAGGAGGCAATTAACCTACTAATATGTCTTTGGTATGTTTACTTTCTGCTATAGAACATATCCAATAAAAAAATGTAAAAAATCTAATTTCTTCATAAATTTAGGCGAATATGTATTCTGTTACATATTTTTGGTAAAAAAAAAAATCCCAATAAGTGTATATTGATTGGTTTATGGCTTTACGCCAACGTTATAGTGTTTACAAACTATGGGATATATTTATGCATTTTTTATTTATCTATTATTTTTATACTAATAATGGCGGCGATCAGCGAACCTAAAGCAGGACTGCGATATTGTGGCAGACAATCGGACACTAACTGACACTTTGCGGGAACCAGTGACACTAATACAGTGATCAGTGCTAGAAATATGCACTGTCACTGTAATAATGACACTAGCTGGGAAGGGGTTCAACATCTAGGGCAATTAAAGGGTTAACTGTGTGCCTATCCAGTGTTTTCGTGTACACAGTGTGCTGCTTTCACTAGAGGAAGGGATAGATTCTAGTATCTGCTTTGCAAAGACAAAGGATTGTCCCTTCCCCCCTGTCAGAACTGAGAAATGCCTTGTTTAGATCGGCATATCTCAGTTCTCTGTGTTTTACTAACGATCGGCGGGTGCAGGAGGGCATTGAGTCCCCGGGAATTATCACAGCAGAAGCGGCCCTCCTGCAGTGTGCACATGCCCCCTGCAGGCCGAAATGCAGAATCACATACATATACATGATTCTGCTCACAGCTGCCAGAGGTAAACAGGACAAATAGAGAGGGCGAATCTCCTTAATGGGGGCAGAGACAGTAATGAAAACCTAATAGGGGTTCTAATTTCTCCAACACTAAAAAAAAAAGTTTTGCCTTTAGTTATACTATGTTATACTTTAACATTGTTTCATAGGCTTTATTACCTGTACCACCCACCCTTGTTATATCTATTAGCTTGTATAGCTTCCCAGGAGATGGTTCTGTACAAATAAACAAAAATATTACCTTAAAAAAAGTTTTTTTAATCATTATAATGATCACTGCCTTCCTATAATATGTTGGTGGCATCAGTTCTTGGTTCTATCTTCAACTAGCAACAAGGCGGTTTTCGGGAACAATGTGACCTGGTTTGCTTCGACTTTTAACACTTTAACTGTCAATACCAAGATTTTAGCAATTGCTCAATTTCACAAATACAACAAAAAATTCTCGGCTGTAATGACTAAATAGAGGTGATTTCACCTGCAATTCTTAAGGAGCTTCTTGTTATCATTTTAAACAGTCAAACGTTCTCCAGCTCTAATTTGGTTTCATCTTGTCATTGGGTTCAGACTTTCCCCAGCTTTACGGCTAAGGCATGAAAAGTGCTGGCTTAAGATGGAATTTAGGAAAAATGGAAGGTAAGCACTGGAAACTTCAGATCCTATTGGTAAAGGAGGAATTATAATATTTGGCCAGAGTATGTGGATTTTGGGCAAACTGCTTCTCAACACTGAAGGATTTCTACTGTTTCTT
Organism: Glandirana rugosa; assembly: GCA_018402905.1. Taxonomy (NCBI): domain Eukaryota; kingdom Metazoa; phylum Chordata; class Amphibia; order Anura; family Ranidae; genus Glandirana; species Glandirana rugosa. The sequence goes on from BLSH010296739.1 coordinate 151,703, forward strand.
TAGTTTGTAAATGAGAGAGACTGAGATAGAAGCACCACACCAAAAGTTAATCGTGCATATATAGATTTATTCCAAAATAAAACAAAAAAGAATTTATCACAAAGCCAACATATTTTGGGAGTTAGAGAATCCCCCCTACATAAGCTTGGTGTAAGAGGTAGTATATACTGTATATACTTGAAATCAGAGTTTCCCAGCCAGGGTTCCATGGAATCCTAGGGTTCCTCTAGAGCAGTGGTCTCCAAACTGCGGCCCTTTGCTTGCTTTTATCCGGCCCTTGTGGCATTATTCCTCCCACTGACACCAATGATGGGGCACTATTCCTCCCACTGATATTAACCATGCGGCACTATTCTTCCCATTGATTCCAATGATGGGACACTATTCCTTCCACTGACGCCAACGATGGAGCACTATTTTTCTCACTGACATTAACCATGAGGCACTATTCTTCCCATTGATTCCAGTGATGGGGTACTATTCCTTCCCATTGACACCAATGATTGGGCATTATAAATCCTACAGACACCAATGAGGGAGTACGATTCCTCCCACTGACATTAACCATGGGGCACTATTATTCCAATTAATACCAATGATGGGACACTATTTGTTCTACTGACACCAAAGATGGAGCAATATTACTCCCAATGATGCCAGGACATTTTCTTCTCCCACTGGCCACAGTCCAGCCCCTCTAAGGTTTGAAGGACAGTAAACTGGCCCTTTGTTTATAAAGTTTAGAGACCCCTGCTCTAGAGCACTGACCTCCAAACTGTGGCCCTTTGCTTGTCTTTATCTGGCCCTCGGGGCACTATTCCATCCAGGGCTGGTACAAGGATTTTTGACACCCTAGGCGAAACCTCTTTTTGCCGCCCCTGTGGCTCCACCCCTGACTCCATCCCCTTTGTCCTGTCCATGTATATGATGGAGGTGGGGGAGGTGGAGAATTTTGCAGCACCTCTCTACCTATTTCTTTAGCCGTGGTCCAAAGGCCCGCACCTGTGCCTCTCGCCCCGGCCTAAAGACAAATAATGGCGGCACTGGCTCGCTTCCTCATGCCCGCAGGTATATGGACAGGTAGGGTAGTATATAGACAGGCTGGGATAGTGTATGGGCAGGGGCTGGGCAGAAGTGCGCCCTAGGCGGCCGCCTACTCCGCCTACTGGTAGAGCCGGCCCTGATTCCATCAACTGACGGTCTGACACCAATCATGGGACACCATCAATGGCAATATTAATTTCACTGATCCCAACAATAGAGCCTTCTTCCTCCCATTAAAACCAATAATAGAGCATTGTTTATACCCACTGATGCTGGGGCATTTTCTACTCCCACTGGCCATAGTCCAGCCTCCCCAAAGCCTGAAGGAAAATAAACTGGCCCTTTACTTAGAAATCTTGGAGACCCCTGCTCTTGTGGTTGCTAGGGGTTCCTTGAGCAATGATCAATTTCTGACTCTCAGAGAAGTTCCCACTGACACCATTGATCTTTTTTGCTATCTGTAAGGGAGGAATTCTTCCCAATGGCCACAAATGTAAGGAGCATTCTTCCCATTGACCATCACACCAATGTATCATGAGATGTAGATATAGTTAATCTTATGAGGTATTCCCAGAAGGTTATTTCAAGGGTTCCTCTGTGTTAAAAAGGTTGAGAAAGGCTGATCTATATACTGTAACTGGACTGGATATATGTTTTTTTTAAACCAGGCAAATGTTGAAGCACACAGTTTGCCAGCAGCTGGCTATGCTGATGATGCTGCTGTCAGGGTCACTTTGGTGTAAAGAAACATCAAAATAATTGCTGAAAGGGAAAGCATAATGTATTTTCAGATCTATGGAGTAATATTTGAATTACTTCTGACTTCATGCAATGTAAATGCTATGCTGTACATTCCTGCTTTGTGTATGCTATGTTGTACATTATACCCCTCACCTCTGCGCTGTATGCGCTACAATGTATAATATACTCCTGAACCCTGCATTGTGCACACTATGTTGTACATTATGTTCCTGACCCCTGCACTGTATTTGCTGTGTTTTATATTTCACTTCTGACATTGTATAGGCTATGTTGTACATTATACACCCAACCCCTTCATTGTATATACTATTTTATACCTTATATTCTTAATCACGACACTATAGGGTTTATTTACTAAAACTGGAGAGGGCAAAATCTGGTGCAGATCTGCAAAGAATCCAACCAGCTTCCATTTTTTTTGTCAAAGCCTAATGGAACAAGCTGAAGTGTAAAGATGATTGGCTACCATGCACAGCTGCGCCAGATTTTGCACTCTCCGGTTATAGCCCCCATATATGATATGTTTTAAGTTATACTCCTCACCCCTGCTCTGTATACACTATGTTGCGCATTATTTTCCTGACGCTCAACACCATATATGCGTTGTTGTAAGTTATACTCCTGACCCTTGCACCATATATGCTATTTTGTACTTTATACTTCTGACCCCTTTACTATATACACTATCTTGTACAATAAGTAAGTGTGCTGGGAATTTTTTGTCGGTTGTCCCTCTATGTGCACCTTACTGCAAAGGCTAGTCATAAATTGGGGTGATTGCCATCTTTTTGTATAGCTTGGTCGCTGGATTGTTCGTGGGTACACATTGGACACCTTCAGCCATCATTGTACTCTTGCTGGGTGTTCACTGTATCCCTGCGCCTTTAACCACTTGACCTCCAGAAGATTTACCTCTCTTCATGACAAGGCCATTTTTTGAAATATGGCACTGCGTTACCTTAACTGACAATGAAGTAGTCATATGTAGGGGAATTGCGCGGTCATGCAAATGCTTTACCCAAAGAACGTTCATGTCCTTTTTTTTCCCCCCAAATAGAGCCTTCTCTTATTAATATTTGCATTTTTTTATTTTTTTTGCACTATAACCAAAAACTATTTTGGAAAAAAAAAATAATATATTTACTTTCTGCTATAAAACATTCCCAATAAAAAAAATGTAAAAATCCATTTTTTTCATAAGTTTAGGCCAATATGTATTCTGCTACATATTTTTGGTAAAAAAAATACCAATAATCCCAAATATTGATTGATTTGCGCAAAAGTTACAGCGTCTACAAACTATAGGGTATATACTGGAATTTTTTTGTACTGTGTGCGCTGCTTTTACCAAGGGAAGTGATGTATTTTATTCCCTGCTTTGCAGGGAAAGAGAATCCATTACTTCCCGGCTGATGGGACAGAGCTCTGCATTGTTTACATAGGCAGAGCCCTGTCCTGTGTGTCTTCCTGATGATTGGCCGGTACCTGCTTTAATCACAGCACAGCCAGGTCACCCCTACCCAGAAGTGCCCGATTGTTTACCTAGTATGTGATCTGGCACAGAAGAGCTGCCTTGCCGCTGTATATGTAAGTTGTACGGTCGGCAAGTGATTGAGGAGTGGGCTCCCTCCAGGCAAACTTGCCCTTAATTTATCCACTGCTATATATGTCCCCAACTTGGAGACTCTCAAAAATATAGAGGAGCCTTGAAGTGAGCACTGCGACTTCCACATATATGTGTGAATGTGTGCAACTAAAACCTCTGTTTTTAAAGTGAATTGCTTCCTTCTGTATTGAATTGCATTTTAACTGTACTGTTTGTCCTAACATTGTAAAGCACTGAGCAAGCTGTTGGCACTATATAAATCCTGTATAATAATAATAATAATAATAATAATAATAATAATGATAATAAATAATATTAATTGTTGGACATTTTAAAATTTGTTTTTTTTCGCAGACTAGCTGGTTTTGATATGTCGTGCCCTGTATTCACTATATTGTACATTATACCCCTGACCACTGCACTGTATACACTATATTGTACATGATACCCCTGAAAACTGCACTGTATGCACTATATTGTACATGATACCCCTGACCACTGCACTGTATACACTATATTGTACATGATTCCCCTGACCACTGCACTGTATACACTATATTGTACATGATACCCCTGACCACTGCACTGTATACACTATATTGTACATGATACCCCTGACCACTGCACTGTATACACTATATTGTACATTATACCCCTGACCACTGCACTGTATACACTATATTGTACACGATACCCCTGACTACTGCACCATATACACTATATGGTACATTATACCCCTGACCACTGCACTGTATACAGTATATTGTACATGATATCCCTGACCACTGCACTTTATACACTATATTGTACATTATACCCCTGACCACTGCACCATATACACTATATTGTACATTATACCCCGACCACTGCACTGTATACACTATATTGTAGATGATACCCCTGGCCACTGCACTGTATACACTATATTGTACATGATACCCCTGACCACTGCACTGTATACACTATATTGTACATGATACCCCTGACCACTGCATTGTATACAATATATTGTACATTATACCCCTAATCACTGCACTGTATACACTATATTGTACATGATACCCCTGACCCCTGTGCTGTATACACTATATTGTACATTATACCCCTGACCACTGCACCATATACAATATATTGTACATGATACCCCTGGCCACTGCACTGTATACGCTATATTGTACATTATAACCCTGACCACTGCACTGTATACACTATATTGTACATTATACCCCTGACCACTGCACTGTATACACTATATTGTACATTATACCCCTGACCACTGCACTGTATACACTATATGGTACATTATACCCCTGACAACTGCACTGTATACACTATATTGTACATGATATCCCTGACCACTGCACCGTATACACTATATTGTACATTATACCCCTGACCACTGCACCATATACACTATATTGTACATTATACCCCTGACCACTGCACCATATACACTATATTGTACATTATACCCCTGACCACTGCACTGTACACTATATTGCACATTATGTTAAGCTGTTAACATAATTTATGCCGCCTACAAAATCCTTCAATCTATCAGCAGGCAGAACAGATGTTGGGGTATTCAGTAAAATGGTCATTGTCTTGTCAGCTGATGTTTTCTAAATATTTTGAACCAACTGTATTTGTAGTGTAATGGAGCTGTTGGGTTTCCACACTCACTTTTCACTGCTTGCACCACATTCTGCCCCTTTAATTTCCCTGGCGCTCTGATTATGTCAATATTTACATTGACAAAGCGGTACATTGTTTCGCATAGAAATTTGGCGTTTTATATTCTTAGGCATAATTCACATAAATCTGTCCAAACAAGAGTCTAGTAGACATCCTGGGTATGATAACATTTGAAACACAAAATCAAAAATTATAATATAATAAATAATTATAAAAAAACGACAATATGATAATAATACATTTTATTCAATAATGTAATCAAACTGAAAACACAGAAATTTGTCCAAACAAGGGTGAAATATTACAAGTCACGGTAATACTAGACACTGCATATTGGTTGGAACTGTTTTTTTATTTTTAATTTCAGGATTCCCAGCCTAGAGGCGAGATGTGGACCCCAGATCTCACTGTATAGAGGACCTGTCATGCCCTATTCCTATTACAAGGGATGTTTACATTCCTTGTAATAGGAATAAAACTGATTAAAAAAAAGTAAAAATAAAGCATCAAAATAGAAAAATAAAAATAAAATAAATAATAATAAAAAAATTAAAAGCACCCCCCCCCCCCATTCCTGTGTGCTCGCATACGTAGGTTGTGCCGCATATGAAATAGCTGTCGTCACTTTCAGTGTTTGATGACCAATTTCACCATGAATCACTATCGCTAAATTCTGCAAGTGATTCTAATTCACTATCGCTAAATTCTGCAAGTGATTCTAATTCACTATCGCTGTCTTCTAGCTGGTCCAAAAGCACTTTTGACATAGAGGGACGCTTTTTGGATGCCATGGACGCTCTCAGTTTTCCAGGCAGAAAGAACCGTAAAAGTGCAAGCAGGACACTGGACAAAGCACTAGGGACAAATCTGAGGTGAAATGGTTGGATACAGTAATGTAGTCTACATGTAGCGCCCTCCATGCTAGGTAGGTGCAGTGAGAGCTTTTTGGTAGGTGAGGTAAAATTTAGTCAGGCTTGACTGAGCGCAGGCCTGATTGTTTTGATTCTGGGCTGGGAGTGGCTCAGGGAGGATTGAGTGATTCACAGAATGGTGTCATCGGGACCTCCCACTTCTTTCCAGAAGGTTCTGGTATTTTCTGGACAGAGAGCTGGAAGGGGAGGTGTAACCATCTGGGGTGTTCTATGGAGCCCTGACAAATCCCCAATCTGGGTTGGCAGGGGGCAAGCCTCCTTAAATACCCAGGGTCAGCCCAATCTGGGAGGAGAAGTTTGGGTGGAAGTCTGGAGATGGAGTAGTGTGGGCTGTCGCGGCCAGGGGAAGCTCCCAGTCTGGAGGGGGGAGGTAACCCAGGAGAGAGATCTTGGTGGAAGGAACAAGGCAGAGCGGAAAGGACAGCAGGAGAGATCACTATTCGGGAGAGATCTTCAGTGTGGAACTACAGGTATCAGGATGACCGTGAGCAACATACCCTGGGAAACTATTAGGGGCATGCCGGAGAGAATTGGGGTGAGAGACAGTCTGGGAAGGATACAGAAGCCAGTATGGAAGCCCTATGTTGCTGTGGTAGTGGAGAAGGCCAACGCAGCTGCAGTGGCTATCTGGGCCTGGAGCAAGAGGATGGGCTGGGAGTAGTCATCCATCAGGCCGGCTAGCACATCAGTGTTTCTACACACTAGGCGACCCACTGTCCCTACCTGTAATGGGTAGGGTTGCCACCTCTTCCCTTTAATCCAGGACACACATTAATTACACAGGTTCTGTGGCTGATTAAGGTGGTAATTAAACTCACTTGGTGCCTCATCTGCATTAAATTAGCCTCAGAACAACCTGTGTAATGCATATGTGTCCTGGATTAAAGGGATAATGTGGCAACCCTAGTAATGGGTGGTTCTGAGGCCCTGCGCACAGCATGGCAGGCCTCACCATGTGCTAGACAGGCTGGAGGAATGGAGAAGGCCTAGTAAATTTCCTTCTGGGCATGGAATAAGTAATGTGCAGGAGAGAAGTACAAGGAGTGTAACGGTAATGTATATACTGGCGAGTGTATATAGTCAGTCCCATGTACAGAACTGTTCAATTTCTGGGCATTCCATAATCATCCCTACCCCATCCAAGTTCAATTCCCCTAATAAACAAAAACAAAACAAAGTACCAGCCTGTTCTGTGACTCCGGATGTGTGGAAAAAGTGTGATTGAGGACAGGGTGATCAGGTGAACCACAACACTCAGCCACCCCTAAAGGGGCATTGGCTACATACAGATTACTATGTATTGTATGTGTATTTGTGTTTACTACTTTTTGAATTTCCCGCTGGCTCCGCCCCCTTGTGTCGCGCCGCTCGCAGGGAACGGAGCCCAGAACCCTGATATATCAGGCAGATGAGCCGTCCGGAGGACATCGCAGGGTCGCAGGGACAAGGTAAGTACATTGGAAGCATTTAACAGTGTAATCCCGAGTGTGGCTCGGGGTCACCGCTTTTGTCGCTGAGAAATGAAGCCCAAGCCCCACCCAGGATTACCGCCAGCCGTTGGAGGTTAAGAATTGTGCCTTTGTTTTGAATTTAAAACTTAGGAGGCACGCTATAATTACTTTATGTAAATGTAAAGAATTGTTTTTAAAATGTTAGCACATGAGCCTAAGATTATACCAAGCTGATCTCAATATTGCAGGTTTAAAAAATTGAAAATACTATACATTCCATTTAAGAAAAGCTTGCAACAGTTTAAAACACATCTTGATTTTGCATGACTTGAATGCTATAAACACCCAGCCAAAAACAAACAAGGCTATGTTGGTTAAGCAATAACTTTTTTTTTCTGCATTTATTAACTGTCAAGAACAGAGCGAAATCTAATTTGTAAGAATAAAACACCCTCAGCAGTAAGTTAATTCACACCTACTTATGATGGATGGCATGATAATTAATGACTTGCATTGGCAACACAAAATTGTTTTGTACCTGAGAGCATTGATTGATAGAAACATATTTTTTAAGGGGCGAAGACGTATTACATTTATTTAAAAAGAACTTGGGGAATTTACTAAGACGAGAGCAGCCAGTATCTGAAGCAGCTGTGGATGGAAACCAATCAGCTTCTAGCTTTCTATTTCAAAGCCTAAGTGAACAAGCTGAATCTAGAAACTGATTGGTACCTATGCACAGCTGCTCCAGATTATGTCTGCTCCAGTTTTAGTAAATGCTCAGAAATTGTAGAGATAACGGTCTCCTGAGCAATGTTCAGCCTATCCATTAATTAGAGACCAATGACATCACTGAGAATGCAGCCTATCCATTCATTAGAGTTCAGTGACATCACTGAGAGAGCAGCCTATCCATTTATTAGAGACCGGTGACATCGCTGAGAATGCAGCCTATCCATTCACTAGAGACCGATGACATCACTGGGACTGAAGATTACCCCTCCCTTAGAGACCGGTGACATCACTGAGAATGCAGCCTATCCATTCACTAGAGACCAGTGACATCACTGAGAATGCAGTCTATCCATTCACTAGAGACCAGTGACATCACTGAGAATGCAGCCTATCCATTCACTAGAGACCGATGACATCACTGGGACTGAAGATTACCCCTCCCTTAGAGTCCGGTGACATCACTGAGAATGCAGCCTATCCATTCACTAGAGACCAGTGACATCACTGAGAATGCAGCCTATCCATTCACTAGAGACCGATGACATCACTGAGAATGCAGTTTATCCATTCACTAGAGACCGATGACATCACTGGGACTGAAGATTACCCCTCCCTTAGAGACCGGTGACATCACTGAGAATGCAGCCTATCCATTCACTAGAGACCGATGACATCACTGGGACTGAAGATTACCCCTCCCTTAGAGTCCGGTGACATCACTGAGAATGCAGCCTATCCATTCACTAGAGACCAGTGACATCACTGAGAATGCAGCCTATCCATTCACTAGAGACCGATGATATCACTGAGAATGCAGTTTATCCATTCACTAGATACCGATGACATCACTGGGACTGAAGATTACCCCTCCCTTAGAGACCGGTGACATCACTGAGAATGCAGCCTATCCATTCACTAGAGACCAGTGACATCACTGAAAATGCAGCCTATCCATTCACTAGAGACCAGTGACATCACTGAGAATGCAGCCTATCCATTCACTAGAGACCAGTGACATCACTGAGAATGCAGCCTACCCATTCACTAGAGACAAGTGACATCACTGAGACAGAAGATTACCCCTCCCTTAGAGAACAGTGACATTGCTCAAAATGTAGCCTATCCCTTCACTTGAGACCAGTTTTATAACATAGCAAATTGAATCATGGCTTTACTGGGTTTTTTTGCCTTCCTCTGGGTCAACTGTGGGTGAAGGATTGTATATGGGATTGTATGGTTATACAGTGAAGAAAATAAGTATTTGAACACCCTGCTATTTTGCAAGTTCTCCCACTTAGAAATCATGGAGGGGGCTGAAATTGTCATCGTAGGTGCATGTCCACCGTTAGAGACATAATCTAAAAAAAAATTCAAAAATCACAATATACGATTTTTAAACCATTTATTTGTATGATACAGCTGCAAATAAGTATTTGAACACTTGTCTATCAGCTAGAATTCTGACCCTCAAAGACCTGTTAGTCTGCCTTTAAAATGTCCACCTCCACTACATTTATTATCCTAAATTAGATGCACCTGTTTGAGGTTGTTAGCTGCGTAAAGACACTTGTCCACCCCATACAATCAGTAAGAATCCAACTACTAACATGGCCAAGACCAAAGAGCTGTCCAAAGACACTAGAGACAAAATTGTACACCTCCACAAGGCTGGAAAGGGCTACGGGGAAATTGCCAAGCAGCTTGGTGAAAAAAAGGTCCACTGTTGGGGCAATCATTAGAAAATGGAAGAAGCTAAACATGACTGTCAATCTCCTGGGGCTCCATGCAAGATCTCACCTCGTGGGGTCTCAGTGATCCTAAGGAAGGTGAGAAATCAGCCCAAAACTACACGGGAGGAGCTGGTCAATGACCTGAAAAGACCTGGGACCACCGTTTCCAAGGTTACTGTTGCTAATACACTAAGACGTCATGGTTTGAAATCATGCATGGCACGTAAGGTTCCAGGCACGTCTTAAATTTGCCAATGACCATTTGGATGATCCAGAGGAGTCATGGGAGAAAGTCATGTGGTCAGATGAGACCAAAATAGAACTTTTGGATCATAATTCCACTAAACGTGTTTGGAGGAAGAAGAATGATGAGTACAATCCCAAGAGCACCATCCCTACTGTGAAGCATGGGGGTGGTAGCATCATGCTTTGGGGGTGTTTCTCTGCACATGGGACAGGGCGACTGCACTGTATTAAGGAGAGGATGACCGGGGCCATGTATTGCGAGATTTTGGGGAACAACCTCCTTCCCTCAGTTAGAGCATTGAAGATGGGTCGAGGCTGGGTCTTCCAACATGACAATGACCTGAAGCACACAGCCAGGATAACCAAGGAGTAGCTCTGTAAGAAGCATATCAAGGTTCTGGCGTGGCCTAGCCAGTCTCCAGACCTAAACCCAATAGAGAATCTTTGAAGGGAGCTCAAACTCCGTGTTTCTCAGCGACAGGCCAGAAACCTGACTGATCTAGAGAAGATCTGCGTGGAGGAGTCAGCCAAAATCCCTCCTGCAGTGTGTGCAAACCTGGTGAAAAACTACAGGAAACGTTTGACCTCTGTAATTGCAAACAAAGGCTACTGTACCAAATACTAACATTGACTTTCTCAGGTGTTCAAATACTTATTTGCAGCTGTATCATACAAATACATAGTTTAAAAATCATACATTGTGATTTCTGGATTTTTTTTTTTAGATTATGTCTCTCACAGTGGACATGCACCTACGATGACAATTTCAGACCCCTCCATGATTTCTAAGTGGGAGAACTTGCAAAATAGCAGGGTGTTCAAATACTTATTTTCTTCACTGTATAACCATACAATCCCATATACAATCCTTCACCCACAGTTGACCTATTTTTTTTGGGTTGAACTAGATGGACGTGTGTCTTTTTTCAACCTGACTAACTATGTAACTATGTAATGTAGTCTACCTATTCCGTGACATCACTGAGAATGCATCACTAGACACCGATGTCATCAGGAAAAATGCAACCTATCCCTATACTATGGATTTATGATATCAGCGGTATTTCAAAATCTCGCTGAAGTCAGACATTTCATTTATGTACTAAAAAATACAAAAACTAAACCAAAAAATGTGTTTTTTTACACACTGCGTACATTTCATTGTCTACCATCTATATTAAACAAACGTATGCAAAAAATGATGACAACATGAAAATCACAATAAGGCACATACTGTATGCCCCTCCGTTTTCATGCTTCATTGACATAAGGCAGCTACTGTACATCAAAGAAAGTAGATTTGTAATCAGTTCCTTTAGGATGAAGTATTCAGAAAAGTGCTCTTTGACTTATCAAATCAGACAGTATCCCAGTGAGTAGCCCAATCTGCTCATTAAACGGATCAGCTTTAAATAACTTCAGAATTCAACTTGATCCAATTAAATTCCCAATTTTTCATCATGTCCCTCTAGATTTGTTGCTGTGGAAATTTTGTTCCGTGGCAAAAAACTATTACAATAATCTCTGTTTACTGCTAAAATGCGAGGCTACTAGGGAATCGCTTTATTATTTTTATAGTCAGTATGTAAAATTGTGTCCTGATATGAACCAAGCTTCTAGAGCGGAACGCATACTCTAAAATGAGAGAATCTTCTACAAGTTCTGTACACTCAAATCTCTCTGAGTAATTAAAAAAGAAAGAAAGAATACCATCTTAAACTGGGGAGCTGCTGCAGTGACTAACTCATATTGGAAACTCCATCATTTCGGTGGAGTACAGTAGGTTTAATTGTGTAGTATCCCCCTAGAAGGTGCTAGGATGATAGGTATATTTAGCTCATTTTGAGCTCATCAGTGGAGCAGTTGTTGATTGTTTTTGTCTCATCTGGATCTCCCGGGCTGCAGGTTTGATTGCTTCTCCCTGCCTTCTGGAAGGCTCCAAAACATAATGAGTGAAGCAAGTCAAATGAGCAGTCTGAATATTTATGGAGTCTCAGCCAATCCCTGGGAAGGTGTGCCCAGGAGGTGGCTGAAGAACGCATAAATAGTCTGAGGTCTGAAGCAGTGGAGGCTTGTCCAGGAGGAGAAGTCCACAGCCTGAAGGGCTGCTGTCTTTCTGGGCAGCTCAGTTGAATTTGTACATGCATTCATCAAGGTCTCAGCTAGGACAGTGCTGGGGGGGGGGGCTACTTTTATAAAAATCCTGTTGATTGATGGGTTTCAATAAGAATCTTGTCTGGAGAGCACACAGGTGAATGTTTGGGTGATAATGGAAGAAGGCAAACAATTTTACAGGGACATTGTGAGTACAGACCTGAGCATGGAATACTAGTGACTGTTTTTTGCTCTCTCTGAGACAAAGCTTACAATGCTTCAGTGTTGCTTCTTCCCTGGGCTCCTACTGGAGGGACTATGCTAAGGAGTGTCAATAGAAAGCAGAGTGTCCTCTTACTATTGTATGGTATGCATGACTATAAACAGTGGTGGCCGCTCATTAGGGCCCCCCAATCCATGCGCCCAGCCCCCTAATCTACATGCAGGGTGCCGGACGCATGGATTTCTATGCATTTTCTTTTTTAGAAGCACATGATTAGAGCCTGAGGCTCTAATTGGCTTCAAAAAAAGGGTGGGCTCAGAGCACTGCGCCCTGAGCCCACCCTGTTGTGTGATATCTTCCTGTTTCTCCTCCAATCAGGAAGCAGGTCCTGAGACCCAATTGACCAGGAGTCCTAAGACCCCATTGGCCAGGAGTCCGAAGACCAGATTGGCTGGGAGGAGAAGCGACAGTCAGGACACAGAGGGTGGAAGCCTGCATGGGGTATGTGCGGGGCTGATGGGGGCTTGGCGGGCAAGATGGCAAGCCTGCGACCGGGGGGTGGACGGTATTGTCAATGGTGTGCGGTGGTGGGCTCGAATGATGAGGGGGGGTTAGTATGAGGTGGCGAGCTGGAAAGCGACGGGAGGCCATGAGGTCAGGTCTGTCTGCCTAACTCACATTTGACATGCCCGCTTTCTGGGCACCATGTCCACTTTTTAACGCAGTCCCAACCCTAAATATGTGGAAGACTGCCCATACAAAGCTTTGCACCCCTCAGTTATTACCCTTATAAGCGTTACTATACAGTGCCTTGAAAAAGTATTCATACCCCTTGAAATTTTCCACATTTTGTCATGTTACAACCAAAAACGTAATTTATTTTATTGGGATTTTATGTGATAGACATAAAGTGGCACATAATTGTGAAGTGGAAGGAAAATGATAAATGGTTTTCAACATTTTTTACAAATAATTATCTGAAAAGTGTGGTGTGCATTTGTATTCAGCCCCCTTTTCTCTGATACCCCTAACTAAAATATAGTGGAACCAATTGCATTCAGAAGTCACCTAATTAGCAAATAGATTCCACTTGTGTGTAATTTGATCTCAGTATAAATACAGCTGTTCTGTGAAGTCCTTAGACGTTTGTTAGATAACCTTAGTGAGCAAACAGCATCATGAAGGCCAAGGAACACACCGGACAGGTCAGGGATAATGTTGTTGAGAAGTTTAAAGCAGGGTTAGGTTATAAAAAAATTCCCCAAGCTTTAAGCATTTCACTGAGCACTGTTAAATCTATCATCTGAAATAGGAAAGAGTATGACACAACTGCAAACCTACCAAGACATGGCCATCCACCTAAACTGACAGGCCGGGCAAGGAGAGCATTAATCAGAGAAGCAGCCAACAGGCCCATGGTAACTCTGGAGGAGCTGCAGAAATCCACAGCTCAGGTGGGAGAATCTGTCCACAGGACAACTATTAGTCGTGCACTCCACAAATCTGGCCTTTATGGAAGAGTGGCATAAAGAAAGCCATTGTTGAAAGAAAGCCATAAGAAGTCCAGTTTGCAGTTTGTGAGAAGCCATGTGGGGGACACAGCAAACATGTGGAAGAGGTGTTTTGGTCAGAAGAGACCAAAATGGAACTTTTTGGCCTAAAAGCAAAACGCTGTGTGGTAGAAAACTAACACTGCACATCACCATGAACACACCATCCCCACTGTGAAACATGGTGGTGGCAGCATCATGTTGTTGGGATGCTTTTCTTCAGACTCGAGCGGAGGTTCACCTTCCAGCAGGACAACGATCCTAAACATACAGCCAGAGCTACAATGGAATGGTTTAGATCAAAGCAAATTCATGTGTTAGAATGGCCCAGTCAAAGTCCAGACCTAAATCCAATTGAGAATCTGTGGCAAGACTGGAAAATTGCTGTTCACAGACGCTCTCCATTCAATCTGACATAGCTTGAGCTATTTTTCAAAGAGGAATTGTCACTCTCTAGATGTGCAAAACTGGTAGAGACATCACCAAAGATACTTGCAGCTGTGAAAGGCGGTTCTACTAAGTACTAGGGGGGCTGAATACAAATGCACGCCACACTTTTCACATGTTTATTTGTAAAAATTTTTGAAAACCATTTATCATTTTCACTTCACAATTATGTGCCACTTTTTGTTGGTCTATCACATAAAATCCAAATAAAATACATTTACGTTTTTGGTTGTAACATGACAAAATTTCAAGGGGTATGAATACTTTTTCAAGGCACTGTACATGCTGATTAACTCAAAATAGGGGTGATGCTGTGATCCAGGGACACAGCCCAGGCCACAGCATCATTAGGACAGAGGTCCAAGATGCAGCACTGTCTGAGAAAATCTGGGACGGTTGGCATTTATACATGTGGGAGGAGGTCCCATGCTCCCTCATCCCTGAGAGCACCAGTTATTGTTGTTGACACGATGTTCCATGCAGATGAAAAGCGTCAGTTAAGGACCGTGCATCTATCGCAGCCTTTTATCCTATTTTATCTGTATTGCTGGCTATACTATTTTTATCACTTTTGTTCGTTCACCTATTTTTTTCAATAAAGAGGTGATTTTATTGCACCATGTGGGGTGTATATATGTTTCTCTCAGCATGTACCCTCTTTGGAGGCCATCAAGGGCTTCTATTTGCTTGATGGGTCCGACCGGATTGAAGGAGGAAGCCCACTTGTATTGACACTACGGAGACTGCGTACTTGGAACATCGTGTCGGAGGTACAGATTCGTCCCTGTGGTGAGAAGAGTCCACCTTATTTTGTGTTTGAGCCAAGATATACCCATTGTTGGATTTGGATCTATTCAATTTTGGATATTGAATTTGGAGAACTCTATTGACTCACTTTTTAGTTTTTGTGCATATTTAAATCACGCCTTATGGACTTTATTTGGACTACACTATATTATTAAGTAATCTGTCTCTTTGGATTAATTTCTTATGAGTTATATCACATTTTCACTATTTTTCACAATTTATCATAATCATTCACAAATATTTGTTTAGTGCAACACCTTTGTTTGATTTGTATGTGCTACTGTACGTCTGTCTCTGAGGTCCTGTGTATGAATTGTATGATATGCTTTATGCATATAAAGGTTTGTACTAATGTTTACATGCAAACAGTATACAGCACACTTGTACTTTTTTTTGTAAATTAATAAATTATTAAAATCAATTAAAAAAATAAAATGCAAAAAAAAAACATTAAACAGGTACCTCTGTCCTAGCAAATGAAGATGCTAGTTGGCAATAGCCATCTATGCCCTTGCAATAGAGGGCTGTAGGCGGCAATAGCCCCATGCACTCTAGCAAGAAGTAAAAAAGAAAAGAATCAAGAAGAAAAGAATGCTAGGTGGCAACAGCTGCCTGGTTCCTAACAAGCAAGGTTGCTAGGCAGCAGCCACCTGTGTCCTAGCAAATGAGGAGTCTAAGCACCAATAGCCATCTGTGTGTTAGCAAGGACACAGAAAGGCAGCATTTTGAGCCTGCAACCTCACAAATGAGGTTGCTAGGCAGCAAGAGCTCATTGTGGATGCTAGGCTGAAATAGCTGCCTGTGTCCTAGCTACAGAGAACTGCTGCTTGGTTGCTAGGCAGCAACAGCCACCCATATGCTAGCAAATTAGGAGTCTAAGCAGGAAAATCGCCACCTTTGTCTTAGCAGGACACAGCAAAGCAGCTATTTGAGCCTGCATCCTTGCAAAGGAGGTTGCTAGGTGGCAAGAGCTGCCTGTAGATGCTAGGTGAAAAGGCTGCCTGCATCCTAGCAACAGAGAATGCTAGGTGGCAAAGCTATCTGTCCTAGCAAAGGAGGACACTAGGTGGCAACAGCTGACTGCATCCTATCAACAGAAGACACTAGGTGTTAACAGCTGCCTGTGTCCTAACAGCAGAGGATGCTAGGGGAAATAGCTACCTGGGTCCTAGCAATGGAGGACACTAGATGGCAAGCCACCAGCGCCCTAGCAACTGAGGATAATTGGTGGCAACAGCTGCCTATTTCCTAGCAACTGAGGATGCCAGGTGGCAAAAGCCACCTGCATCCTAGCAATGAAGGATGCTAGGCGGCAACAGATGCCTCCGTTCTAGCAACCAATAGGTTGTGTTAACCCTGTATGCTTGTATGCAAGTGCAGTACCTACATACAGCTTACCAAGCACTTGTTATGCAAGATCTTGCTGCCAGTCTCTTCCGGTAATATCCTGCATACTAGTCGCCGTATCTTCTTATGGCCATGTGCATGTATCCTTTGAGTTCAGGTCCACTCTCCAACACCTACCAAAAATGACTATATCCATTTCAAATGGACTGACTCTTTAGCATACATATTTGTGAATGAAAGTAGTAAGTGTTTCACATAAAGGTAATTTAGGTTTTAGGTAAATTAGATTTGCTATTCCCTTAAGCGCTGTTCCTCAGACAGCACAATGTACTAAATTAATGACATTAATCAAGTGATTCATTAGACATCTGAATGTTCATCGCTCTATGAGAGAAGCGGGCCTGTAGAACTATAAATGTTTGATATTATGCAAGTACATAAATCAGTACATGGTGCCATTGTCGGAATAATCTCATCCTGACATGTGCTGACATTAAATCATACAGGATTGACATTTGTTGAAATAATAAGCATAATGTCCCCCTACTTAACCTTATCAAGGGAGCAGAAATTTAGCTTAAATCACTTAGGTAATATGTTAAGACAATTCGAGAAATTATAACATTATACAGGAAGCATTGCAAAATGTGTTCATGGCAGAAATCCATTCGGTTTTCCAACATCGGCTTTAAAATGTGTGTATGGATGAGTCTGCAACCCCAAATCACATGATTCTATGCAATTTCCCTAATGGGTGGAGTTTGGAATACTTATCCTGTTCATTTGTAGGCTCAGGAACTGCTGTTCTCTATATATGTCCCTTACTGATTGTGCAGTTTTCTCTCTCCTGTAACAAAAGTAAGGCTCCTCGAGTTGGCGGAGTTTAGAATATTTAGCTTCCATATCCATAGGCTCAAGAACCAGTATTTGGAACTTACTTATTGTAGGGTGTGGGTTCTTGGGCTTGCCTTGAAAGCCTTGGGAGGAGGGCACGTGGCCTTTTGGTCAGGTTCTCCCCATGGGCGTCCGCAGGTAGGGGCAAGGGGGGGCGGTTCCCCACTAGGTCCTTATCCTCTTAGCCATGTATGCGGTTTCTGACAGTCTCTTGGGCAATGTGTGCAGTTTCTGATTATCTCTTGTGCTATGTCCGCAGTCTCTAACCGTCTCCTGTAGTATGTCTGCAGTCTCTGACCGTCTCCTATACTATGTCTGCAGTCTCTGACCGTCTCCTGTACCATGTCTGCAGTCTCTGACCGTCTCCTGTACCATGTCCGCAGTCTCTGACCGTCTCCTCTATCATGTCTGCAGTCTCTGACCATCTCCTGTACCATGTCCGCAGTCTCTGACCATCTCCTGTATCATGTCTGCAGTCTCTGATGTCTCCTGTACTATGTCTGCAGTCTCTGACCATCTCTTGTATCATGTCTGCAGTGTCTGACCATGTCCTGTACCATGTCTGCAGTCTCCGACCGTCTTCTGTACAATGTCTGCAGTCTCTGACCGTCTCCTGCACCATGTCTGCAGTCTCTGACCGTCTCCTGTACCATGTCTGCAGTCTCTGACCATCTTCTGTACAATGTCTGCAGTCTCTGACCGTCTCCTGTACAATGTCTGCAGTCTCTGACCGTTTCCTGTACAATGACTGAAGTCTCTGACCGCGATAATGTGATAATGACATTGTCAAAAAGGGGCAGAGCATGGGTGACCTTAAAATGATGCCCCCCCCCCCTGAAAAAACTTCTGTGGACGCCCATGGTTCTCCCCCTTCCATGGGTTCTCCTTTCAGCGGAGCCTTACCTAGCACATAGATAGGCCTTGCTTCGGCAGATCTCCCGAAGAAAGGGATCCACCTGGTTTTGGCTGGGTGGATCAGAAATACCCCAATCCCTACCTGTCAGGAGCCTTGCACCCAGGGGGTCAGGGCTAGGGTTCTTTCTCTTTGGAGGAGGACCATGTGTGCAGCCTGTGCACTTTTCTGTGTGCTCACTCTTTTATGCACTTAGTGTTAAGTTTTGTGTGTGCTCACTGCACTGCGGAAAATAACTGAAAATAGTAAGGAGCCTAGAATAGATTTAATAACTTTATCCTACACATTTGCAGGTTTACTAACCGGTTTTTCCAACTATACACTACTAATTGCTTATGCAGCTTTCTATCACCCTCTAACAAAGTAATACGCCGGAAAGGAGTTTTGGAATATGTATCTTGCACACCCATGTGCATATAAATGGAAGTCTCCAGTATATGGCCCTAAGTGCTTGATCTGAGCACCTAGGGACATGCTTGAGCATTGGAAAAATAAAGTGCTGGCAACCTTACAAACTTTAAAATCACATAGTTAGCAATCCCCACTTTAGCCCTGGAAGGATTTACCTACTTCCTGACCAGGCCATTTTTTGCGATACGGCACTGCGTCACTTTAATTGACAATTGCGCGGTCATTTGACGCTGTACCCAATGGACGTCCTTTTTTTCCCCACAAATAGAGATTTCTTTTGGTGGTATTTGATCACCTCTGCGGTATTTATTTTTTGCTCCGTAAACAAAAAAGACAGACGATTTAAAAAAAAACAATATTTTTTACTTTTTGCTATAATAAATAGCCAAAATAAAACAACAAAAAAAATCTTCATCACTTAAGGCTGATATGTATTCTGCTACATATTTTTAGTAAAAAAAATTGCAATAAGCGTCTATTGATTGGTTTGCGCAAAAGTTATAGTGTCTACAAAATAGGGGATAGATTTATGGCATTTTTATTATTATTTTTTTTTTACTAGTAATGGCGGGGATCAGCGATTTTTAGCGGGACTGCAACATTGCAGACGCTTTTGACACTTTTTTTGGGACCATTGACATTTATACAGCGATCAGTGCTATAAAAATGCACTAAAAATGCACTGATTACTGTATAAATGTCACTGGCAGGAAGGGGTTGACACTAGGGGGTGATCAAAGGGTTAAATGTGTTCCCTGGGAGGTGTTTCTAACTGTGGGGGGAGTGGACTGACTGGGAGTACAAAGAGATCGCTGTTCCTGAGTACTAGGAACAGCAGATCTCTGTCTACTTCCCTGTCAGAATGAAGATCTGTCTGCTTACATTGACAGATCCCCGATCTGCTTCTCTTTTCCCGCGATCACGGGTTGCCGGCGGACATTGCGGCCTCCGGCTACCCGCATCACCTCCCCCCGCTGTGCAGCGGGTGTGCCTGTAATAGCAGAAGAAAAAAATTGAGGGTGGTCCCGCACAAATAGCTATAGAATGTTTGGTGGGTAGACAGAACTGCTGCCCCTACTGCTACTGCCCCACCAGTGGGGAGTACGTGACTGAATGTGAATAAATTAGAAGATATGGCAATGTTCCCCATATTAAATGTATAGCTTATAAGGGCTTCTGGTACCGCTACATATAAAGTGCAAATGTGCCTTGTTAATGGTGTGAAATATCTTGTTGATCACAATAAAATCATGACATATATATAAATGTACCAAAATGAAATAAATATATATAAATGAATTGAATAAATGGATAAATAAAACAAAAGAGCTTGGTGTGTACATTAATTAATTGATAGAAATCCATATTTCATAAAAAAAGTCCGTATTGGCACCTGCAATAGCGATTTAAAGGGTTGACGTACCAGTACTGCGATTCGCGGGAACGTGCCAACCTGCCGCCGTATAATGACGGCGGCTGGTCGGCAAGTGGTTAATAAAATAAGCAGGCAGTTCCAAGAATTGCCATCTACAAACAGATACCAGAGTTAGGCCATCAGGGTCATATGTGACAGCTGACGGTTTAGCAGGACAAGAATTAGGTACAAAATAGCCAATCAGAAACAAGGCCAGGAGGTCAGAGTTGCCAATGGACAAGCATACAAAAGAACAAGAAAAAAGTAAATGAAGGCAGCAGTGAGAAATTATAAACCAAAAACAGTCCACGGCCTAACCAGAGGCAATCGGAAATAGCAGATTCCAAAGATGAGTCTAGAGACAGATGCAGAGTAAAAGTCGAGTCATAAACAGGAGAACAGGTCCAAATTTCACATATGTGACCTGGCAGATCAGGATACAGACGGGTGTATTGGTCTCAGTTTAAGCACTACTGATTGAGGCCAGTTGAGCAACCGCAGTGTGACCATGCTGCAGTGTTGAATATAACCTAATAGCATAGGCGTGCGCAAGAGGTGTGCCAGCTGCACCTGGGAACATACTAATCCTGGGGTTGGCAACCTGTCAATCGCAATCTACCCGTCGAGCAAAGGTAGGTGACAGGTAAAACGCAATCCTTCCTTGCTGACCCCCTAGAACCTGGACAGGAGGGGTGACGGGTGTGGAATTTAGTGGAACCGATCTGTATTTTCATCCTGCAGCAGCTGAAAGTAAGCTTGTCTTCCTCTCCCTCTCGCCAACATTAAGCTGCCACAGGAGGAAAATAAAGGGGATCAGTACCAATATATGCCACCCCTGACATCCCTCCTGTCCCTGTTCCTCTTCTTTCTGCTGCCCCGGTCCCCCTTGCTCCCCCCCTCCCTCCATTGTTTCAAGATGGAGAGCGGGAAAGAGGCAAAAGAGGAAAAGGTAAATATTTCACACACGCATATGTTTTGGAGCTTTGAGGTGCACACCCTAATGCAATAGGCCCTGCACACCTATGCCTAGAAGACACAGAATATCCTCCAACAGGCACATCTCTTCTTAAACACCACCTGGTTTGCAGACTAGGTAAAATCTCTGCTTGGAGAAGTATGAAGACCACCTTCTATCCATGGGCGTCCACAGAACTTTTTCCAGGGGGGGGGAATAATTTCAAGGTCATCCATGCTCTGCCCCTTTTTGACAATGTCATAATTACATTATCACGGTCAGAGACT